>JAYJMJ010000075.1:381967-396492 GCA_036873875.1 Laminaria ephemera
ATTATTATTATTATTATTATTATTATTATTATTATTATTATTATTATTATTATTATTATTATTATTATTATTATTTTATTATTATTTATTTGCCATCCGACACTGTGCAACATGAGCCTTAATGTCGATCACTCATAAACAATTGTAAGCGTATGGGCCAGATGCACAAATCCCATGGACTAGGGGACCGAACGAATAATAGTATGGCAAGTTACACATCGGATTCAAAGATTGCGGGTATCTCCTCGATTGAGGAGCCCCGTCAGTCATAAATATTATGTTAAACGTTGCTACAGCTAGTCATGGTCCCTCAATAGTGCGGTACCTTGCGAGACGGCAATACCCGCGCACTAAAGTGGCACCCAGCACTATAGTGCGTACCCGTACTATGTATAAAGAGGTCGTGACAAAAGCGATTTTCACCTTGCCAGACGACAATACCCGCGGACTAAAATACCACCCCGCACAATAGCGCGTACCCGTATTATGTATAAAGAGGTCGTGACGATAAAGCGATTTTCACCGCACTAAACTGAGGCCCCGCACTAAACGTCCCCACACTAACGCGGGACCACGACGGTCCCCCTATCGCAGCACGCGTCTTTCGCGCTGTTTGGTTCTGAGGATCCTCACCTGAAGAACTCTCTAGCTCACCCAAACACTGAGTTTAAGAAAAAACGGAAGTGCAACCCGATGAACTCTCCCACGGCCTGTGTGAAGGTATTAGTGGGGTATTAGTCCGTTTGACCACTGGTAAAAGGTTAACCAATTGGGCCCAAAAACCCGTGGTCCTGCCGACGGCGCCATTTATTAAGGTGTTAGTGGGGTATTAGTCCGTCTGACCAATGGTAAAAGGTTAACCAATTGCCTACCCAAACTAAGCCTTGTAACACCTGCCACATGCCAGGGAACTTTTATAAAACACCTAAACATTTCTGAGGCTCCGCTTGAGGAGCTCTCTACGGCACCCAAACGCTGACTCTGATAGAAACAAAAGCGCTACCCGACGAATTATTTCCTGGCCTACTGTAGCATGCAACGGACAATACTGTAGAACAACGAGGGCATTCCGAAGGCATTGGGTGGTTCCTCCATCCGTCAGAAATATTTTGGCCAAAAAGTGCTACTCCTAGCGTAGCACGGGCAGTTCTACATACCTGGTACACCATTTCCGAACTGTGTTTCTTCTATGCCTTTCACACCTCGGACAGAGCAGATCTCCACTCGTGATCTATGTCTCTCAAGAGCAGATATATCTCTGGATTCTATTATCTGCATGGCCTAGATCATGTTTCCGGGTGCGAGCGGTATGATATGCATGCATGATCTAGCACGTGTTTCCTGGGTTGGATCTGTACTACATAGGTCCTGCACAACATATCACAACGGCATAAACAGGATCTAGATGATCTAGATCATGATCTGTCCGAGGTGTGGTCCTTTTCGAGCCGTTCTTTGAGTAAACATTGACGAAACTTTTCTGCACACACCGTTTCCGGGGTAGGTCTCGTTCATTCCGTGTCTCACTTGCTGTCGAAACTGCGAACCCTAAACGCGGGGGAATTTTCTAGTATGGTACCTGGTAGTCGTTAGCAGCGTTTTCGATAACAGTGAGCGCTGTTTTCAAAGTCATGGCCTAAACAACAACATAATATGTGTGCAATGCCCTTTGTGGTTAACGATGTTAGTTATTCATTACATGCCTAGACTATAATCCACAGGATCGTTAGCCGGGTTGGGCATCTTTGTTCTCAAGGTCATTTTTAGGTTGATGCATAGAGCTCCTCATGTTCGGAATTCGATAAAATTTGGTCTTGTTACACCGTATACTATTAATAGTATGGCCCATATGCTGTATGTGTTATATGTGCTGTGGACGAATGCGTTGTATACGTTGTATGATATGTGTTGTATGTGGTATATGCGTTGCATGTGCTGTATGTGTCGTGTGTGTTGTATGTGTTGTATGTGTTGTAGGTGTGTTACATGTGTTGTGTGTGCTACATGAGTTGTATGTGTTGCCTGTGTTGTTTGTGCTGTGTGTGCTGTATATGCAGTGTGTGCAGTATGTGCGGTATGTGATCTATGTGTATGTGTTGTATGTGCTGTATAAGGCGTATACGTTGTATGCGTTGTATGTGCAGAATGCGGAGTATGTAATGTATGCGTTGTATTGTTGTAGGTGTTGTATGTGCTGTATCCATGCGTTGTATGTGTTGTATCTGATGTATGCGTTGTAGCTGTACGCGTTGCATGTGTGTTGGTTGTGTTGTACGCACAGTGTGTGCAATCTGTGCGGCATTTGCAGTGTTTTTATGTGCATTATGTGCAGTATGTGCAGTATGTGCGCTATGTGCAGTGTTTGGTGTATGTGTTGCACATGTATACGGTGTATGTGCTGTATGTGGTGGATCTGGTGGGTGTGATGTACTGGTATGTGCAGTATATGTTGTATGTGCATTATGTGCAGTATATATTGCATGTATGTGTTGAATAATATGTGTTGCATGTGCTGTATGTGCTGTATGTGCCGAATAAGTTGTATGCGCTGGCGGCGAGCCCGTTACTATCATGTTTTGGTGCTCAGCAGTGAGTACCGCGATGGCGTACTGTGGCGCGATTCCTCCTCCTTCAAGTAATACACTGCTGTATGATGCATTTGTCGGCAGGCAGCTTTTAAAGGGTTTCTATTCATACAAGTCCGCGTAGCAGACGATTTCCTAGCGTTAATTGGGGGCAGCCAGTGTGATGCCAATTTTCTATTTGCACTGGTTGACAAAGGTTTGTAAATATATGACGTTGCGTTTGTACCAGTTTTCCGCGCCTGGGTGGGTGTTCGAGATGCCAAAAAAATGCTGGGTGGATGTTGGAGATGCCAAAGCAATGCCGGGATGGATGTTGGAGGTGCCGAAACAGTGCGATCAATCAGTGCTAATGCTATTAATAATGGCTGAAAACCATAAAAAATGTGGCCCTTTCGTTGGATGGCTTTATCCTGGGTTTAGTGTGTTTTCACGCACCTGGGTGGACAGCGATGTACGGCATCGCAAACAACAGAGACAACGGCATACGCTTGGATTTGTTTTCGTCATCTGCGATGGCCCTTGTGCGGGCGAACGAAAGATCATGTCGGGGACGATCGATCGTGGCATCCTGTGATGTCGTTCTCTGACCTCGGGCCTATGTCCGTAAAAATTACGACCGTTTAATATATCCATTAATAATAAACCGGTCCTTATAATGTTTTACCAAAAACGCGAGAACAAAAAATATATTTTTTCCGACCCCTACCCATGGTCCCTGAGCCTGCTGTTGGCGAGGAACTGAGATTAGGCGGGAGCGCAGAGGTTCAGTAGCAGCAGCAGCTGCAGCTGCTTTATGATACGTGCATCGGATACATAGCGAAGATACGTACAGGTATGCATCTGTGCATATAAGAACAGCGGTACATATCATATCACCAGTCGTAGTCAATCTCGGAGGTGTGTAGGGGGAACGGTCGAACCTCTCGCGCGGAGTAGGCAGAGCTGAACGGCAGCAGCGACAGCTGTGGAGCAAGTCGTACAATGCATGTGTCAGGTTATTGATCAAGATACGAGTACACACGTATACATGCATGTGTACTGCAGCAGTATCACATTCACTACGGCGGTCACTGTTATTCTCCGTGGCCAGTGTCTAGAGCGCTCTCAACTGTTAGCATTACGTCTGACCTCCATCTTTCACCACAATGCTGCTAGCATTTTTGGCATCGCGCGAGCCGACGACCGGCGACCCCTTCTATCCTCCCATATTACTGCAAGTATCCTATGGGACGTCTCATGGGTCAAGCGATAGGCTTCCATACATGGCACTACCTATGGGCCGTGCCGTAAGTAAACCAAGTGATGTAGATCATACGCAAGTACTTGCGGTACTCAATAATCGCAAGAAAATGGTCCAAATACACTCTGGAAGTATAAATTATACTGCGAGTACCTTTGCAATCTTGAAGCATGCACTACTCGTACGCTATAGCAGTACGAGTATGTTCACGAATGACCACACAACAGCACCACCTCTGCGGCACGGGTTCGCGTGCTTCGCATCTCCCTGTAGACATCCTAGCCATGCATGTGCACAACTGTGGTATATATTGTCGACTACATCCATCCCCCAACGGCGCACAAGACTCACAGATCAATTTTCCTTACTTCTGGGACTCATACAATATTCCCCCATATAGCTAGGACTATCGCCAACTACGTAGTGTATGGCATGTACTGCATGACGACCCGTTGATGTCTTAGTGCCAAAACATGACCTCTCCGCCATTGGGGCGGAGGGGCCGGCCCTTAATTCTAGTAAATATAACGTTGTCGGCGTTTCGAACGCCCCCGCCCTGTTCACTATTAATAGGTGGTTTCGGAACTGGCTACGGACGCCTTGGGGACGGAACCGGTTGTATTCATTTTCGATAACGTGCACCTCATGGACAAGACCAGCTGGAAGCTGCTCATTCAGGTACGACATATACTAGTGTACAAAGAGCACCACGGGGTCAGCAAGTTGTATATATCTACTGACGAAAAGTGTAGCTCAGTCGCATGCTACGGTACATATGGGTGCCACCATGTTTGTTCCGAGGCTCTTCGCTTGACGAGCTTTATACTTCGCCCAAAAAAATGACTTTGAGAAAAATGAAAGCACAACCACGTGAACAATCCCACGACCTAGGTTAAAAGACGAATGCTATTAAAACCACAGCGATAATATTGGGTAGTTTCTCAGTTGAGAAGCCCCGTCAGTCAAAAATGGTTTTGCCAAAAAGAGGTACAGTACCCCTATCATAGCACTCGTCAGAAATGTTTTGGCCAAAAAGAGGTGCAGTACCCCTATGGTAGCACACGTCAGAAATATTTTGGCCAAAAAGAGGTACAGTACCCCTATCGTAGCACACGCCGGAAATGTTTTGGCCAAAAAGAGGTACAGCAGTACCCCTATCGTAGCACACGTCAGAAATGTTTTGGCCAAAAGAGGTACAGCACCCCTATCGTAGCGCACGTCAGAAATGTTTTGGCCAAAAAGAGGTACAGTACCCCTATCGTAGCACGCGTCTGCAGCAGCTGCAGTCTAGGAGGGGCTGCCCCCGCCTGCGAGAAGTCGTCTCTAACGAATCGTTCGTCGTCGTTCCGATGGTGCCCCTGCTGTTGACCCATTGTATCATATATACAATATGATAAGGCTTAGTTCGTGTAGGAAATTGGTTATACCGTCACGATTATTCCAGTGGACTGCTTGATACCCTCTAATTCCCGAACAAGTGGTACCGTTGGCAGACTAGTACCTAAAAACTCAGACGTACGCGTAACTTGATGAACAATCCCGCAGTGCGCATGCAGTTGTTGCAATGCCCGGTACGCCTGCTGCTATTGCTGAAGGCAACCCTTGCAATCATGGTAGTGACAGAGGCTATTTTACTTCATCATGTATACTAGCCAGGGTCAGGGTTAGGGTTACGGCTGGGGTAAGGTTTTTGGGTTAGGGTTAGGGTTAGGGTTAGGGTTAGGGTTTGGGTTATGGTTAATGTCCACACCCACTGTCGCCATCCACTTTTCGTTTTATCCCTACACGGTGTATAGACAATATCCACGCACAATTCTAACACGCATAATCTTCAATCACGCTTTAAGAAGGTATTGCTCTGGAAGGCCCGCCCCAGTTATCCCCCAGTGTAGTGGGTACCTCGTATCTTTGGCCTTGTACGGCGCGGCCGCATGTGTTGATAATGTAAGTTTTTGGGGTTAGGGTTAGGGTTAGGGTTAGGTATCCCCCAGCGCATTGGGTACCTCGTAGCTCTCGCCCAACGGTGCAGCCGCATGCTATGGTAGGGGTGCATCTATTTTCTCCTGTTACGGGGGAACACAGTAATCAAGACCAAATATGGTTAGTAAAAACGGTGAAATGTATAGGTTTTTGTGAATATCGTGGGTCCTGATTACTATGGTCCTCCGTAATAGGCTCCTCTAGATTTCACCCGAAACCCGACGCTGAGAAAAAACGCTTAATCCGAGGAACCATCCCATGACCTAGGCAAATAACGAATATGATTGTCAGCGCGAATGGGGTTACAATGATATTGGGGGGTTCCTCTGTTGAGAAGCTCCGTCCGCCAGAAATAGTTTGGTCGAAAAGTGCTAGATAAATGCCTATAGTATCGCATCACGCGTCCAGCCGCATGCTGTCGTCTCGAACTTGCAATTATCGTTGTTCCGGTTGAGCCCCCGCCGCGTGCATGCAGTTCATTCATCATTCACTGTCCGGTGCGCCTGCTGCTGGTGCTTACAGCAACCCCTATAATGATGGTACTGACAGAGGCTACATTGCTTCATCATGTATACTAGTCAGGGTTAGGGTTACGGTTAGATTTAGGTTTGGTATCCCCCCGCGTACGTAGTGCGTATGTGAAGCTCCCGCCCCGTACGGCTCGGCCACATGCCGACGTCCCCAACGTTCGTTCGTCGTTGCTCCGGCGGTACCTGCCGTGCGCGCAGTTGTTGCATTGTCCGGTGCGTCTGCTGCTGGTGCTAACAGCAACCCCTGTCGAGGAAGACATCATGAAACGGCAACGACTTTCTCGCGCGAAGAAGAAGAGCCAGGCTGCAAGCGACGACGACTTATCGCATCCAATGGAGGGCCCCAACTCCAATCTCGGCTTGCAGCGTGAGCACGGTGGGTGGATTAGAATCGGATCAAACAGAGGCGCACGAAGTTTAAGGACAACACGTAACATTATGTACCGGCAGCGCTGTGTTGCCTTCGACAAAGGTTGTGAGGGTTAGTCCTGTTTATTTGTAATCGACTTTTTCAGTCTATGCGGCACATTATGGGCGGATGAGGAGCTCTCTACCTCAGCCATCCACTGACTACGAGAAAAATGAAAGTGCACCGCGATGAATAATCCAACGGCCTAGGTATAGAACGTAAAGCACACCTATCTATATTACAACGACATCGGGTAGCTTCCTCAGTCGAGGAGCCTTGTCAGACAGAAAGCGTTTCGGCATGAACGGCCTTCCCTATCGTAGCGCGCGTTACGGCACAACGACAAAACATGGGACGCGTGCTATGATAGAGGTGCCACGTTTTTGCGTTTTTTGTTTCCGAATAACGGGGATCCTTAACCCAAACCCGTCGGGATGTCATGCTTGTTTTGCAATCTGAATATTTTGTGTACCTAGGCCATGGGTTTGTTCATCGGGTTGCGTTTTCAGATTACAAAAAAATAAAAGTTTGTGGTTAAAGTACGGAGCTCCTCAAGTGAGGAGTCTCAGAAAAAAGCTGGTGCACCTCTATCGCAGCATGTGTCATGGATCTATTGATACAAAGAGGGCGAAGATTCCAGCACGCCGGTCGTTTTCAATGTGTCACGCTAACCTGTGTCACTACAAATACTGAACGTCTTTGTATCACCCCGTTGACCCTGGTTAAGGGGAGTCGTATATTACTACAAATACTGAACGTCTTTGTATCACCCTACAAGTAGCTAGCACGAAGGGGAGTCACCGATATTTATCCTACACGAGGACGTGCGCACCCCGTAACACGCGCGACCGGAGTATCACGCACAGCTTGCAAGGATGAGTTTCGACGGAATCCTCGATCTCACAGCTGTAGTGTATTTGTAATTTTTAACAGAAACCATTAACACATCTGCATGTTTCCGGTCGTGCTTTGCTTTCCTGCAGGGGAGACTCACCTGCACATGCAGCAGTACATTCGGGCGACGCAACTGCCCATCACCACCAAGTTCACGCTTCCTCCTTTCACCAAGCCAGATGTGAGTCCGGTCGTGAAATTATCATATTGGGGCACCTCCCGTGCTGCGCTGTTTCGTGTAAAATACCTTTTGAAGTCGTAAGGTTGTCCCGTGCTTGTCCTTTCGGGCGGCACTGGCATAGTATTAACAAAGGAATAGGATAAATTTGAGCTGAAAATGAAAAGATGTGAGGATGGAAAGTTGGGAAATGGTTGGCGGAGAGTCATAGAAGAGACAGAGATGCTGCTGCTTTATGAAGGGACAGTCGATTTCTATCGGAACGGCATCTACGCTATTATCTACGCTACACGCTGCATTGTCGGAGGGCAAACAATAGTAGTGCTAGAAAAATGTATCGAGTAGAGACTGCTATGTTGAAACCGTTACTTTTCCGCACGATGCGTAGGAAGTGACCTTATATACATGATGGGTGAACCAAAAGCCTCTTATTGTGGAGAGCGAAGCCGTTTCTTTTTCCACACGATGGGCAGGTTTATCTACATATCTGATCACCCAAAGCTTCCTATTATTGTGGAGAGGGAAGCACACGTGTACAGCAAGCAGTGCCTGGGCACCAACCCGACGACGAGGGAACCAAAATCTAAGAACGATCCAGCCTTTAAAACCACACACGCGAAGAATAGAACAAAAACGGCATAGCGTAGCAAAACGGTAGAGGCGCCGTACAAAGCATTCGGTAGATTACCATTGAAGACGCATGCTACTAGTAGTACGATAGAGGTGCACCATTCTGCTCCTGAAGCTCCTCACTTGACGAGCTCTATGCCTCTTTCAAAATCTGACTTGGGGGAAAACTAGAAGTGCTACCCAATGAACAATCCCATGGCCAGTCGGTATTCAACGAAAATTGTTGCCAAAATAATAACGAACTTCCGACGATTTTGTGTTAAGGAGCCCCGCCATTCAGAAAACGGTCCAGGCAAAAAGTTCCACCTCTATCCTAGCACGCGTCTCCTATTGTGGAGAGGGAATCACACATGTACAGCAGTGCCTGGGCACCAACCCGACGACGAGAACACGAAAATCTAAGAACGAATCAGCTTAAAAACACACGCACGCGAAGAATAGGACTCAAACGGCATAGCGTAGCGTAACGGCATAGATAGGCACCGTACAAAGCATTTGGTAGATTACCATTGAAGGAGGCTACTAGAACCTCCGTCACGACGGCCGCCCTTTTGGCCTAAACAATGTGGGTGTGCGTGTTCTTCACATTAATTGTGTGTTCTTCCACGTCGAATTGTTGTTTCCGCCCGTCGACATCCAAAACACCAAGTGTCCATGCCGATTCATCATTCTGGAGAGAGACAAAGTTATGTGGCCATAAACTACCGCGGACAAAGGGACACGGGTACTTCAGAGTGGATCTATATTGGATTGCATTATAAGTATGCACACGTCAGACAGGTCACCGATCCCCACTTGGTGATCTAGATCTTTCAGGGAAGATCTGTAATGGTCAAGCTCATGTTGCCGGGTGGGAACCGTACGATCTGCATGATCTGGCACGTTTCCTGGGCTAGATCTGTGCCGTATACATACAGGTCCGGCACAATATCTCACAACGGCAGATACAGGATCTACTGCCGATGATATAGATGTTAGGGTTAGGAGGCAACTCCTATCGAGGCGCGCGTGTATTATTAACAGCAGTGTCACTAACCGTTTACTGCCGATATATCTCTCGGCGTGGTGGCCGTACCGCAGCTGCGACAACTACTGCAGCATACTCTGATGCCTCAGGACAAGGCGATGATCACGGAACTGTTGGTGGACACTGTCTACGGCCTTTCTGGTGGAAACCCTTACTGGTGAGAGCGAAGAAACTGCACTGCAAGGGGACAGGGGACACACTGTTTGGAGGCATTTCGTTTATATTTGAGACGGTGTCTGTCGGCCGTTATGTTTTGTTTAGATCCAATGCTATTCAGGAAATGATCACGGGACTGTTGGTGGACAATGTCGACGGCCTTTCTAGTGGAAGCCCTTACTAGTGAGAGCGAACAAAACACTCTGCAAGAGGACACCATGTACAGGAATTTGGTTTAGATTCTTGACGGTTTGTCTTAACGGTTGTCGGTTAAGCTTTGTTTGGACCTAAACATATTAAGGCAATGATCACTGAGTTGTTGGTGGACAACGTCTACGGCCTTTCTGGTGGAAACCCTTACTGATGAGAGCGAAGAAAGCGCGCTGCAAGGGGACAAGGGATACACCGTATGGAGGGATTTCGTTTAGATTTGAAACGGTTTCTATCGGCCGTTATGTTTTGTTTGGGTCCAAAGATATTTAGGCAATGATCACGGAACTGTTGATGGACACTGTCGACGGTCTTTCTGGTGGAAGCCCTTGGTGGTGAGAGCGAAGAAAACGCGCTACAAGGGGACAAGCGATACACCGTATGGAGGGATTTCGTTTAGATTTGAAACGGTGTCTATCGGCCGTTATGCTTCGTTTGGATCCGAAGATATTTGGGCAATGATCACGGAACTGTTAGTGGACACTGTCGACTGCCTTTCTGGTGGAAACCTTTGCTGGTGAGACAGAAGAAAACGCGCTACAAGGGGACAGGAGACCTTGTTCTTAGCGCGCTATACTGATAGCACTGTGTCAAGTCTGCGACGTAAAGCAAGAGGGGCTTTTTGAATGTGCGGGAGGACATATTTTATGTTTTTTTTGCTGTATATAGCAAAAACATAACGGGCATCAAAACTCAACTCTATTTTCAACTTATTTAGTGGGCGTCAGAGCTAGCTACATATAATATATAGATATGGCAGACTGTATAGTGTCGCCGCGTATACTGAACGCGCGCTTTTCATTACGACTAGTTTGGGCCGTCACTACTGACACGTAAAATAGCAAGACTTGAAGAAAAACTTGCGACTTTTGTAAATTTTTGTTTTTACACAAAAATAATCCGTTTGCAACGTGTTGTTAACAACGCGCCTTACCGAGAGAGGAGATTTCGCAAAGCAACCCTGAGCCATTCCCTAAACTCTTACAACCGTTGCGCAACAAACAAGGTGCGTGGAAGTGGTGCGGTTCATCAAAGAGCACAGCGTGGCCCTGTTCATGAGCCGCATATCCATGCACGAGGGGGGCGTCGAGTTCGATGGGGGCACGAAGGGCGACGTCGCCATCTCGCCTGAGGAGGAGGCCATGATGGGGCGAATGGCGATCCTCGTGGTGTGCCGGTTTGAGCGACTTCTTGTGGAGGAGCAGGTAAGCGGTTGTGAAGAAGTAGGCTGAACAGGCTAGCTTTTGACGTGACGCACGCTACGGTAGAGGTTCGCATAAAAAAACCTGGGACTCCTCACTTGAGGAGCTCTACACTGACCTGGAGAAAATAAAAAGAAAGGGCAACCAGGCAACCCGCTGGCCTAGGTATATGCCCGTTAAAAATGTGAAACACGAATGGGATTCCAACGATATTGGGTGGTTTGTTACCTCGGTTGAGGGGCCACATCAGTCAGAAACATTTTGGCCTAAAAGTCCCCCTCTAAGAAGTTTATAGTTTCCGTTCACAGCTTGACTAAAAAGACCGACGTCTTCGTATCACACTGTTGACCCTGGTGCTAACTATTAATAGTACTAAGGGGAGTCGCCGACCTGTAATCCTTCATGAGGACATACACATCCCGTAACACGCGCGATCCGAGTATCATACACAGCTTGCAAAGATGAGTTTCGACGAAATCCTCGATCTCACAGCTGTAGTTTTTTTTTGATAGTTTATAAAAAGGGCTACCCCTATCGTACTATGGCTCGCGTCAATATGACTCGTCGCCGAATAGGACTCGGCGCAAATGACTCGAGACGCCTGCTAGGATAGAGGTACTGCTGTATCTCTTTTTGGCCAAAACATTTCTGACGTGTGCTACGATAGGGGTACTGTACCTCTTTTTGGCCAAAACGTTTCTGAGGTGTGCTACCATAGGGGTACTGTACCTCTTTTTGGCCAACACTTTTCTGACGTGTGCTGCGATAGGGGTACTGTACCTCTTTTTGACCAAAACATATCTGACGTGTGCTACAATAAGGGTACTGTACCTCTTTTCGGTCAAAACATTTCTGACGTGTGCTACGATAGGGGTACTGTACCTCGTTTTGGCCAAAACATTTCTGACGTGTGCTACGGTAGGGGTGCTGTACCTCTTTTTGGCCAAAACATTTCTGACGTGCTACGATAGGGGTACTGCACCTCTTTTTGGCCAAAACATTTCTGACGTGTGCTACGATAGGAGTACTGTACCTCTTTTTGGCCAAAACATTTCTGACGTGTGCTACGATAGGGGTACTGTACCTCTTTTTGACCAAAACATATCTGACGTGTGCTACAATAAGGGTACTGTACCTCTTTTTGGCCAAACCCTTGCCCGGCCGACCTGGGCTCTTCAACTGAGGAACTACCCAGTGTCGTTAGATTTTTAAATTACCATTCGTTGGGTACCTTGGCCACGGGACTGCTCATCGGGTTGCACTTTCGTAGTTTTTTTCAATCAGTTTTGGGGTTCGATATGGACCTCCTCAAATCGGGAGCCTCAGAAAATTAGGGCTTACCCCTATTAATAGAGTAGCTCGCGTGTCGACCCCGACGACTTGGCTCAAGAAACCGAACTTAAGTGAAGAAATTCAAACGACAAACCAATAACTATTCCGCCCAAATAACTCAACTCAATCAAACGACTCAACTCAAACGACTCGACACAAAAAAACTCGATCAACCAAATTTGGAAAGTGTTGAGGCAACTTCGAGACTGCATTGTTGTACCTACTATTATACTCGAAGTAGCATCTTCCAGTAGTGGAAGTGGTAGTAGCAGTGAAAAAAATGCAATCGTAATATCGTTAAATATGCCTCAGCGTAAATATCAGGTCGGTGTACCCCCACTACCCCATTTGACGTAAGATACGTACCACCCTTCTCTTAGATACCACCCCACCACAGGACACCATCCCCGGTGATAAAAAAGCAAAACTCGAATAAAACATGTCCATTATCACCTGGGTTCCCTTAGATACCACCCCCCTTGGCTTGTACGCCTTCCGAACAATACAAAAGGTGATATCGCGCTGGGTCTTCCAAACAATACACAAACCGGCGCCACCCGGGGTCCACACAAAAGTGGCTTCCGGCATCGCACGTCATGGATGACAACAAGTACCGGTACCACCTCCGTTTACTTCGCTGTTAAAGCAAGTACGGGCTGCTCGCTAGCACCCCCGGCTTTCAAACGGGAGGGAGTATCGGTATAGTCGCCGATACCGGTATCAAGTACAATATGTATGAGGTTAGCGTTAGCATCAAAGCTCATTCAGATCAAGTGACACATACAAACAATACGGGTACTGCTACTCGTTTTGCTATCGCCCCCTTGTTATCACTACAACTGGCTCTTTAAGATCAAGTGATATGCAAACATGACGTGTATTTCTACGCGATGCTATGATCCCCTTGTTATCCCGCCCGCTGACACCTGCCTGAAAGCGTCAAAACGTGCCAACGATCTCGAACGGCGGTATCACCCCCCTTGTCATCAACCCCCCCTACGATGATTGCACCCCCCGCTCTGCTGCCTGGGTGGCTGTGCCACATGTACCAAAGCTTACCCGCCTTCCTGCTATCACCCTTCTCGATATCACTCCTCCAATGAGAGACCATCCCCCCGTGATAAATAATGCCCAACTCAAATATTACATGTCCCTTATCACCAGGGTGCCCTTAGATACCACCCGATCGCAGGAAACCACCCCGGGTGACACATAAAAGCAAAACGTAAAAAAATATCCCCCGGGGTGGCTTCTTACGTCAAATACGGTAGACAAGGGACGGCATTTTGAACGTGGTAACGCGCCTATCGCGCAACGAATCTACTACTGCAAACGTACTGTTTGAATCCCTCCAGTGTTCGAGACAGACCATCTCGTAGCCAATGAGATAGCAGCCAGCTCTAACTGCTAGTTCAATGGTTCTGGTATATTCATCACAAACGCACGAGCTGTTCGAATCCCGCCATCGTCCATTTTGTTAGAGACACACCATAACCACTGAGATAGCAGCCAGCGCTAACTGCTACCTGGTAGTTCAATGGTTCTGATGTATCTCTAACAAAAGCGCCAGCTGTTCGAATCCCCCCAGTGTCCATTTTGTTAAGAAACACGCCATAACTACTGAGATAGCAGTCAGCGCTAACTGCTAGCTCAATGGTTGTGGTGTATCTCTAACAAAAGCGCCAGCTGTTCGAACACCCCCAGGGTCCATTTTGTTAAGAAACACACCATAGCCACTGAGATAGCAGCCAGCGCTGACTGCTAGCTCACACAGTATGGGGTGTGTCTCGCAAGTTGTGGTTGAACATGCCGATGATGACTTTAAACAATAGTGATGGCAACCAACGAAAACCATCAGCAGTAAAATTGATCAAATCATGCGATCATTTATTACAGTATCAAAATCAAATCACGAAGGCCTTGCTGATTTTATTCCTTTAGTTGTATGGCTTTTTTTCGAACAGTTACGAAACGCCATACAGATAAGCGTACCAGTACGGGTTATTATATGATGTCCATTATTAAAACCTATACAAAACAGTTTATGTGTTTTAGTGTAAGGGTGGGTGGGTGGGAGAAATAACACAACACAAGAGCCGACCTATCGCTTGGTCGCTAGACGGCTACTATCACTTACTGCTCTGATCGCGCA
>JAYJMJ010000075.1:514290-531318 GCA_036873875.1 Laminaria ephemera
GGTTTGCCCCCCCCCCCCCCCCGGTACGTGCCTTCATTTTTATCGCGCAGAGAGTTCAGCATTCCCAACGCTCGTCGATTTTCGTCGAGTTTTGCTAACTCACGCTCTCGCGCTTTCCGCAAGTCAATTTTTAGCGCTCGTCGATTTTCATCAAAGTTTTACTAACTCACGCTCTCGCGCTTTCCGCATTTTTTTTTTTTTCACAAGAAATAGTCCCTACGAGTACGAGTATGCACTCGGCGGGGCTCGAACCAGCGAAATCGATTATAGTGGTTACCAGTTAACCTTTCTCCAACTCTAAAAACGATCCTACTTTATTTCCGAGTGTTTTGGCCCCATGTCGGGAGTGCGGTGCCAATAGCTAGGTGCCAAACGGGTTAACCCACTAGACCATCGGGGACGCCGTCCGCATGGGCTTCATCGTCGATCACTTGTAAAAATTCCCAGAAAGGTGAAGAATTGTGACGCCTGTACAAAAGCCTACCAGATACCAGGTACATGTTACTCGTACCAAGTCTGAGATAAGAGCGGCGACAAGATAAGAGCGGTAACACTGACCTGTTCCGAGGAGCTCTTAAATCGGGTACCCTAATGCACCCTTCAACACGCAAGATAACACACCCCCTTGGAGGATATTCGAAGCTGATTGTTTCTAAAACGGGGAGAGTGCCAACGCAGAGAAAAACGTGTCTATGAAAATATCTCCACGAGAGATCTTTCCTAAGCCTCCAGTTTCCGGTGGGTGTGCCGCCCCGCTTGTTTGGGAGACAAGCGTCTCTGAGATTTGTCCCAAGGGGTGTGGTATCTTGCGTGTTATATCATATATATGAATAATAATTTGGGCCTAATATTTTATGGTGGTATAAGCCGTTTGGGACTTGAGAGGGAAGAAAGCATGGACGATTACACCGATCAAACGAAGCAGCCCGGGCGGTTGGGATAGGGGACATGTCCGAACTGCAATGCAAGGGGCCGTGCGACACTTGTGCAGCATGGTGAACGATTCAGGGTGATATGGACCGAGCATACGGTAGGGGGGATGCCCCCGTTCTATCGGCGGAGTTTAGGTGACTCGCGCGAGTAGCTTGGCACCTCACTGCCAAATGGACTGCAATACAGTTTTTTTCCAGCTTAACTATTATAACATTCCATGGTATATCGCGAAACCGAAAAACACACAAGACCATCCAGTAGTGGTCCCTACACAGTGCCGGTTGAGTAGTGCTGGGTGCCCGCTATAGTGCCCGTGAAACCGCTTGGCATAGGTGGGATCAACCAGTAGTATGGCAGCGTGCGGAGTAGTGCTGTTTGATTCTATAGAGCCGGTTTATCCGGCCGGCACATACAGGCACTATAGAAGGACCTCCACGAAGTCACTCGGGCGAGGTACTACTGTCGGCCGCTGAACAAAGAGACCGTAAAAGTTACGGCCCTACCGTATGTGGTGATGTGGTGATGTGGTGATGTGGTGCATTGGACGCGTGCTACGATAGAGTTATTACGGAGGACCATAGTAATCCTTCAGGAACCACGGCATACACAAAAACCTACATATGGCAGTGTTTTTTATACTAACCACATAATATTTGGTCCTCATTACTTGTATTCCCCCGTAATACGATAGCACTTTTCAGCGCGTTTTTGTTTCTGAACGACGGGGCTCCTTAACCCAGATTCGTCGGAATGTCATTCTCGTTTTGTAATGTGAACGTTTTTTATGTCGTAGGCCATGGGTTTGGTCATCGGGTTGCACTTTCAGTGTACTCTAAATGATTGAGTTTTTGGGTGAGGTATAGGGCTCCTCAAGTGAGGAGATCTACTCATAACAACAATGGTGCACCTTTGCCGTAGCATGCCATATATATGTGTCGTTATTGCTGTATGGCGATACTCGTCCTGTAGCACGCTCTTACTAGACGCTTAACAAAGGTCGCCCTCGTCGTTGTTTAGGTCGCTATTATAGACCAACGCTGCCGTAGCGGGGTCTCGCGTAGAGTCTCTCGTTTTTCACCGGCTCAAGAGTTTCTCGCGCGAGTGTCTACCCAATTTGAGTGGTTAAATAGGCATGTCCCCCCTGTTCTAGATTCCATATTTCTTCCCACTACAGGTAAGAGCAATGTGTCTCTTAATTACTGTGTATCCTCAAGCTTGATGAAAGTAGATGTCGCAATAGATAAGGTTTCGAGCCTTGCTATGTAAGATATGAATTTTCTTATTGGCTGGCCCCTTCTCGGTCTATAAATTGTTTGGCCTTGTCTCGGAGTGCTCCTATCTCCTATGTTCCAGTATGGGCCTGATACGTACCCACGCTGACTACCGATTTCACTTTTATGTACTTTTTGGGGGATGTACGACTTGTTTCAGCTATGATATATACGCGTACCACTTTTTCTTTTTTCTTTTTTCTTCTATCTTATTCTTATTTTCTTCCTTGCAGGTATATTCTGGTGTGCTGGCTTGCATATGTTCCGCCCTCGTATTCATTGCGGTTGGCATTGCATGGTCAAGTCACCTTGCTGTATTTGCAATGTGTATTTCTGTCTTGTAGTTTGTGACCACAGAGCTAGTCTATTAATTAATAGGAGGCATCGGCAGGGACACTGGTTGCGCTGGACGTAGATGGGTGGAAACATCAGTTTTAATGTGAAGAACACACACGCTCATGAGCAGACGCGTGCAATGATGATACAGGCAGCACTAAGTTTTTGGCGTTTTTGTTTCTGAATAACGGGGCTCGTTATAATTTAACCCAAAATCGTCGGGATGTCATTATTAATGATAATCGATGGTTGTTTTGCAATAATATTATTTTTTGTATTATACCCAGGCCATGGGTTTGTTTGTTGATCGGGTTGCACTTACTTACGTTTAGTTTACTCAAAATCAGTTTTGTTTGTAGGTGAATTACAGAGAGAGATCTTCTCAAGTGAGGAGTCTCAGAAAAAAACTGGTGCACCTCTCTCTATCATCGTCATCGTAGCATGTCACGTGTCAGCAAAACAAAGAAGGTACAAAAAGGAGGGTTAAAAAGGGTTTTTAAGAGGTGACAGTATGTAGTTCTTCTCGAAAAAGGCAAAAACGAAAAAGATAATACTGGTCTTCTACTACAGTATTATATTATTATATAGTACTTTGAAGTATACCCTCTTCTCATCATCTCCTCACATCTCGGACAAACGAAAGACAGACAAAAAAACGCGAGAGAGCGAGCAGGCAGCTCTTCTTACGAATTACGTTCGTTCGTAAAGCACGCGTGTATCTTAGAGCTGAACGCTGATGAATCTGAACGAACCGCTGTCTATGAAATTACGCGCGTCCACCATCATCAGTTGGTGAGCAGTTCGGGTGAAATTGCCCCGGTGCGTGGCATGATGACCTGCTAAAAGTGAAGCGAGAAAAAAATATAATGCGACCATCCTATACCAGGCATGTAGTATGTATATACACATTGTTACCTGGTACCTGGTATACTCTTTCTTGCTCGGGCTCGCGTGCTCGCTCTTTCGGCTTTTTTTCCTGTTTCGGGGCTCCTCCAGAAAAATCGTTCTGGTTTTTTTTTCACGTTTTTTTTGTTTCGAAATTGTTGTTTCTTCGTTTGTCTGGTGGTATAATACTTGGTATGTATGTAGCTTTTTTTTTTTTGCTCATCCAATGTCTTATCTTCGCACTTTTTATGTCTCCTTCTCCCTCCCTAGTCGTAGCTCAGATCCGGGGTCACTTAGCAGGCTCTTCTCCCCTCTCCCCACTACGGTACGCGCCTTAATTTTTATCGCGAGAATAATTCAGCACTTTCTCCCCTCGTCGACTCGCATCGAATTGTGCTTACCCACGCTATAAAGCGCTCTCGACAGTTGATGTCTCAGAAAAAGGAATCGCGATACCGAGATTCGAACCCGCGACTCCAACATTAGTAGTCTTCGAGGTTAACCACTTTGACCACCGGAGCGACCGGCATATATCCTCCTCATATTCGGTACACCAGGTAGTACCTGCTATCCAATACAGCAGTCTATAGGGTCGGTATTTCCACGGCCTGTATACGACCCCCTTAATACATACCAGGTACCAGGTATCATTCATACAATGCTGCTTCCTCTCGCGCTCGCTCTTTCCGCGCCCCCTCTCTACCTCTTTTTTTTTCTCTTTTGCTTATCCCATCTATTATCTTCGCACTCTGGATCATACTGCTGTACCAAGAGACCTGCTACAAATAATGTAATACCAGAGGGTGTGTGAAACAAGTACAATAATAATACTGCTGTGTCTGTGTGTATATGTTGTCTTCTCATAAAAAAAACTAAAACTATGTTTGTTTCTACCCCACCACATCCAGCACTCCCGCACATCCACTGTCCGTATTATACGTACATACTGTTCATATTCCCAGATATTTACTGAGAAGCGTGACAGATAAAGACGTCGTAACAGCGAGACAAACAAAAACATCCACATTTTTTCGTATTGTATCATGCTATTAATAGTAGAATTTGCATTAATTATGACAGGATCATACTCGTATCATACTATAATAAATAGCACTGCAAGAGTAGCACTCACCGCTCCGCCGTCGTCTACAGCCGAGTTGTTGGTCAGCTGCGTGCTTCCTCCCAACACCATGGAAGACGCGGAAATGGCGCCAGCGTACTTCCCCGATGTGTTGTTTCCAAACGTGCACCCATTTACCAAGACGTCCGTGCCGAGCCCCCCATGCAAGGCCCCACCCGAAAGTCGCGCGTAGTTCCAGTCGAACACGGAATCAGTAATTTCGACACTGACATACAGGAACATTGCGGCTCCGCCCCCGTCGAGGTCGGACAAATCCTCGACAGCATTTTGGTCGTCGCGAGCAGCATTATTAGACACGAACCTCGCGTCCGTAATGGAGCATACAGCCGCCAGTTTATCCGATCCCACATCGGCTGACCCACAGAAAAGTGCACCGCCCCCGATGGCTGCATTGTCCTCGAATCTGGATCCACCTTGAACGATCAAACTACCGTTGGCTGCATACACGGCGCCTCCGTATCGAGTCGCACTGTTGTCCAAGAACTCTCCGCCCACTATCGTCACGTTTCCACCGTTCGCCCACACCCCACCCCCGTTCCCATCGGTGGCTTTGTTGCCTTCAAAGGTGCAGTTATCCAGCGTCAAGTTTGCGTATTGTGAATAGACGGCGCCCCCATCCTCCGCAGAACCTCCCGACAGCGTTAGCTTGGTCAGCGTCAGACCGGCGCCTTCACCAACTTCGAACAAACGGGTGCCATTGGCCGGGGAGCTGGCTGCATGCATCTCCGCCAGAGTGTCATCCCCCGTCACGGACAGGAAGGTGCCCTCCAAAACCGCGATCGGAGTGCTAACATCGACACTGCCAATCCAGTCAACCTCAACTTCACCACCGCCGGTGCAGTTTAAAGCCGCTCGAAGCGTGCCAACGCCAGTTACATTTTCGACTCGAATTGGCGCGGTTTGCGGTTCGCCGCAAACAGTTTGCGCAGAAGCCAGCAAGCCCAGATACCCAGCCGAGCCAAGGAGCATAATATAAAGCGTAGTCCATACCCGTTCGAACGGCCGTGGTCGGCGGATACCGCGGAGACTCTGCATGCCCACCAAAAGCCAATACGGTACCGGGAACAGCAATTGTGTATACGAGTAGCTTCCTGCAGCCCCCTCACAGCTGGAGTTGAATTTAAGTGACCAGATGTTATTGCGATGACGATGCCATATGGCCAGCGCGAGGCACCCACACGGCCGTTCTTGTACTCCCTCAATCGAGTCTTGACGCGAGTTGTCAATCCCGGAGTGTCTCGCACGCCACACATCCATTTTGCACACCGCTAATAGGTTGGCTGCTTGCACAGTGGAATCCGGGTACGGGTGCGTGGGTGCGTTGTTCGCCAGGAAATTTATGTAGAACAGAATGGTTGGTGATGGTATAAGCTCTCAGTTCAAACATTTGAGTTTGATTAGGACTTACTTGTGGTGATAAAACAGTTTCGCCGATTATTCCACGTCGGTTGTGGGCATGATCATGATGGTATCGGATTGAAACCTACAGAATTGAAAAATAATATCCATGTCCAACCTTCAAATTCGTCATGGTCTTGCTTCCACACATATAATATGTACAGCCCGAAAAACTCCGTATTGTCTGTTAGTTGTTTCCACCCCATATACGATCTTCGCACGTTTCTTTCGAAACTGAGATCCGGGGTAACACAGCAGGTACTCTCCTCCTCCATCTCAAATGCGCCGCAGCATGCTTTCGTGTTTACCACGAGAATAGTTCAGCATTTTCTACTGTAGAAGGAATACCCCCACGAGACACTCTAAATCGCGAACGTAGTTTAGGCGAAATGGTTAATGACACCTCTCATCGCAGCATGGTGCTGCTGCCAAATGTAACATAATTATTAAACTTTACGAAGACGATTTCGTAGCGCTACTATCATACTTGCTTAGCCCCGAACAAGTCACACCGCGGTGGTATTGGTGTACGTATGCTATCGGTACCGGGCGCTTTCTATTGTTAATACGAGCGCTTTTTACTTTTTTTTGTTCCCTTTGCTTTTAGTCCCCATCTCAACTCGTAAGAAGCTTTACCCTCGGCGACCTCTGGAACAAGCCCTGGTCGCAGGAGCCATCCCTTCTCTACCCCGGTACGTGACGTCATTATGGGCGCGGTTGGGGTTCAGCAATCCCCCTGGTCGTCGAGTTATCTGCCAAATCGCGCTCTCGCGCTTTCGGCCTGTGTTTTTTTTTGCAAGGAAGACTCTCTTTGCGGGGTTCGAACCTACGACATCGACCTCAATGGTTACGAGGCTTACTACTGAGCACAATTCGATGCGAGTCGACAAGGGAAGAAAGTGCTGAATTCTTATCGCGATAAAAAATGAAGGCGCGTACAGTAGTGGGGAGGGGGGAGGAGAGCCTGCTAAGGGGTGTGCCACATTATTGGAAATGTCTAATAATGTGTATCACTGCTGCTAAGTGACCTCGGATCTGAGTTACGACTACTAGGGAGGGAGAAAGAGAAAGTAAAAAGTGCGAAGAAAATAGATGGGATGAGCAAAAAAAAAAAAAAACTGAATCCCCGGGGACGCCGGCCTTAAAAGGCCGATATTGCTAAATTTCCGACCGCAATACGAGCTACAGCAATTATTTAAGCAACTAAATGTTTGTCTCGATATTTGACTGACCGGGTGACTCCGCCGACGACGCTGGTATAATGTTGATGCGGAGGTTTTTGCTCGCACGGTGAAACATTTGGTGTCATTCTGCAACTTGTTAGGAGGAAATAAATATAAACTTTGATTTTTCGACGTGGCACACACACTTACCACATTGTTTGTATACTGCGAATGAATAAGAAATACTTTCAAATAATGTCCATCCTACCAAACGTCGATCACTCTCATTCAGCCCCTCCCCCCTCCCCTCCCTCTTTTCCATCCTTCCCAGCTCCCAGCTCAGCCGCTCAGCCCTCCCCGCATTTTCGTTTTTGTTTCTTCACGTCATACTCTTCACGTCATACCTATGACATGATACATAGAAGACCTGTCATAATGCACAGCGTCTTCTGTTCGTTATAAATACTAAACAACTGAGCTACTCAGAGGAAAAAAAATCTGTTCGTTATAAATAATACTAAACAACTGAGCTACTCAGAGGAAATGGGAAATTGCGTGGTGGATAGAACCACTATAAAAGAAACGAAAATAATACAACCACTAACAACGTTCACCTAAAACACCACCACATGCCTGATCCCCATTATCTCTTTAGGTCCCATACCATGCGGTAAAGGTATCTTGTGGGGACGCAGGGTGTCGGTGCTGGGTATGTCGCCCTCCTCCATGGCTCAAGGCATCTCATTTATTCTCCATTATTCGTTCATCATGGCTGAAACCATCACACAAGACTAGATATTGTACAAGTCCTAGAACACAGAAATGATCCCAAGCGCGATGTTCTTCCCCGGAGCATCGCCGTATACTCCCGACAAGCTACGTAGTACACGTATGAGGGCTTTGACATACTATATGTTACAATTCATATAGAGAATGGACTTCGTGTCACGTCTTTCTATAGCTTACTCCTCTACGTAGAGAAATATATAACATTAGCCCACCCTGAATAGTCGTAGACGCAGATCACACAACGTATGATACCAACGAAACATCCAGGAATTGGCAAGGGTATCGAAGATGCGGGTATTCGAAACAATCGAAAATTAGGCTACATATTCCCCCACACCTCGTGGTAAGGGTAAGACGCCTCTTACAAGAGTTGCATCCTTGTGATGGACTTCACAAACGTGGGAGCTCAAGGTCGGGTATGCACTTACGAACTACCAACAGCAATCCGGCTACGAACACACGAAGGGAAGGCAACTGAGTGCAAGAATCCGAAAGGGAGGGATACACGCGGAAACGCAGACAAGACTGAACACAAATCATGCTGAAAAGCAATGGAAGCAAGGCCCGTAACGTGGGACCTGAAAGGCTAGCATAGGGCCTTTAGTCGAATCGAAGAACGGGACACGGGGCTACCAAAGCAAGCCGCAAAAACGCGGGGAAAGACAACACCGAAATGGTGGTACAGGAGGCGTGACAACCGCCGGAAAGCTGAGACGGGGTTCAACAACAGGGGACCCTGGGGAGCTTGCTGAGTACAATACCAGGAAACAGCTACGTGGTGAAGTCACAGCATCTAAGCAATACGCAAAGAAAGACGAAACCGAAACGTCAACACAGACGGTGGAAGGTACGATGGGGAGCCGGAAGGAGAGTGGACAACTCTGCACCCTGAGAGGCTAGCTTTAAACGGGAACAATACCAGCAAACAAACGTAGTAAGGCTATTCAACCGAAAACAAGCACGCTCAAGATTGGGTCGCCAAGCAAATACTCGGGCAGCTCGAATCAAGGCCGGGAGCGTCAGAATTTCCAGAAGACAGGGGTCATAGGGCACCGAGAAAACAAAGAAGAAGAAATCTGTAGCTAGGTACGATAGCCGGACGCGTGGGGTCGCTAGCGTGGGACTCTGAGAGGCTAACTGGGAAAAGTAGGGAAAGCGGAAAGTATGCAAGCCGTAGTAAAGTACGATAGCCTGAAACGGGGTTCGATAAAGAGGGACGCCGAGGGGCTAGCAAAGACGGCTTACTCGCAAAAGTAGGTACGTAGATCTGTCGTTCGTCCCAAAGCGGGTTCGCCGAAAACAACACGAAAGGGGCTCGACAGAAGACGGCCTACATGGGCTGCGAAGATAAAACGGGGTCGAATACGTGGGACCCTTGGGGGCAGGTACTACGCCGAAAGAAACAAAGGAAAAGGGAGGGCCAAGAGGAAACAGCCTGTGGGCTGCAAAGCCAAGACGGAGGCCGGTGTCGTCGGATCTTTTGGGGCAGGTACGCCGGAAAAGAGAACAACAAAAAGGAAGGGCCAAGAGGAAGACCTGTTGGCGCAAGGCCAGAACGGGGTCGTTTACGGGGGACTCTTGGGAGCAGGTACAATGAAACTACAAGGGAGCATTCGCGTTCGATACCAACCGCATGTTGCATCATGACTCGACAGCACTAACCCAAGCATCAGGCCTGGACCTCTGCTGGCCTGCCACATGTACAGGGGGTACACAGAGGGTATAGCGTAACTACAGTCGGCACGTGAGCTTTGCGTACAAATCCTGCAGATTCTAGTAGACCACTCCGAAAGTCAGCGTACTACATGTACAATAAAATATGTACGAATGGCTCGAAAGTCCCAAACAATGCCCTGCTACTGGTGTACACCCTGAATTCCGCAGCTGTATGATTTTGTCCCCCTCAATGAGGGTTATATAGTTTCCGTGCACAGGATGATAGTCCTGTTGACCCTGGTATTAGCAGGGGAGTCACCGACTTGTATCCTTTACGAGGGTATGCCAACCCCGTAGAACGCGCGATCGAAGAATCACACACAGCTTGCAAAGATGAGTTTCGATGAAAGTTTCGATCTCACAGCTGAAGTGTATTTTTTATTTTTTTCAAAGAATAGGGGGTCAAGCCTAGCTGACCGGTGGGCTGTTGAGCCATCACAAGGTCGATAACGCGGGACCTATGCGGCTATTTACGGAAAACCAATGGTTGACAGCGTCGGACTTTCATACTCCTGTGACACCTCGGAAACGTTGCCAGCTGAGGCATATCCGCAGCGAAGATCTTCGTGGTAAAGTAGGTATGCCAAAATGCAAGAAAGGGGCCAAGAAGAGCGAATAACTCGTTCGTCGCTAAAACAACCACAACGCGGGAAGCATCAATGTTTCCTCCGAGCGCTTAAGACAAGGGGAAAACATAACGATAGTAGCCACGGCTGGGTACCAATACACCATGGGTCATCGTTATGTACGGGAAATAAACAGACTACACCAGCGGTGGAAAGTGGAAGCAAGACCAGAAAGACGAGCACTCGTCGTGCTGTAGAAGCGTGGCGCTACCGTAGACACGAGCGAAAGTTCAACGTGACGAATCGTGTCGATCGCTGAACAACAGACGGGCGATGCCCTGAGGGCGCGAAAGAAAGTAGAAGGCATACCGCTAAGTTGAAAATTCGGTGTCTTTTTTAATTGTTTTGCCTCGAGTAGTTGTTGCTGAAATACAGCAGCAAGGTATATATACCAGGTACACTATACCTAGTACTCGTTATAGGTTCGTATACACCGAAATGTACTGTAGTGGTAATTGTTGCTGCAGTTGTTGTAGTCATGGCAGTGGCTGCAGTTTATTTTGGAGTACGTTTCTTTTTTACATCGGGGCAATGATAGGCTGTTGTTACTGCAGTTTGTTGCGGGGTTACTGCTGCGTTGTTGGTGACAATGCTCGGATTGTTTTGTATAGATATCGCTAATTTGAAATATATTTCAAACTCAGGAGCCTCAATCTTTATACGTTTGTATATCACTAAACGAAGAGCGATAATGACGAAGGACTGGTACATACTTGCAGTAGGTCATTTACTGTGCGGTCTTCGTCATATTTTACAGATGTACAGGACACCTTCTGATAAAGCGACTATTTCCACGGAAGAAAGTAGGCGGAGATGTACGGAATAAGGGTCATTCTTATCGATTCCCTTATTTACCAAAATATCGTAAACATTTTTTGTATGTGTATCGAAATGCGGAGGCGTCTGTCATAAAATTAACCTGGAATTCAAGAGCCGTTATAAGTAAAGTATCTTACGAATTCGCAAGCACCGTTGCCCAAACTAGAAACCCAGGCGGGGCCAGCAATCTTGATTTTTGCTACTTACTTGTATTCAATATGTATGCGATCTAAAACGCTGCTACTCTGTGTTATTTACCTATTTTAAGAAGAAATCTCCCAACGCACAAAGCAGGTTCTGGATTTTTCTTTATTGCGAGTTAGAAGGCTTCAAGCACACACCTCGGCAAGGCCACCGACACTTTTACAACTACTGGAGACGACCTGCGACGAAACAAGCAGCACGAGTTAGCGCAAGCTCGGCCACTTCTTTCTATTGACGCCGGGTCCTTCGCGTATCGGTTTATTACGGAGGTGGCAATCAACAGTGCAAGCGACGACTGATGCGAAGATCAACTAAGAAACAGTCTACCTTGTTTCAAATATGTACCCGGTATCTGCTTTAACGGAAACCTTTGCGCAACCGGTTACGGAAACGCGTTTTAACAAAATTGTCGGTTTTAAGCTATATATAAATCTACGATGGAGATCTGGGTAAGAAGCGTGACTATGGGGGGGGCAGGGCGAACGAAGGCGGTGGGAGGAGCAGAGGGGGAATGAGGGGAGGGGTGCGGGGGGGGAGGGTATAACGAGACAAGACAGGAGGCGGGGGCAGGCATAGAGCAGTGTCAAAGGAGACACCTAAAGCATGGTACGATAAGAGACTGCGGTAGGAAGTGGTAGGACGACATAGGGAGAATGTGGGGGGCGTTTAAACAATCGGGACGCGAGCCGTTTCTCCTCAGTACGCGTGGACTTCATCGCAAGAGAGGTGGAGAGAACTTGAGCGGGAGGGTCGGTTGGCGGGGAGGCGGAAGAAGAAAACTTGGCGACAGTAGCTTTCTGGGGGTGGACGGGGGAAGACGAAGTGGAACAACAGGTCGTGTGCCAGGAGGAGATGGATCCCCTACTGAGCGAAGGTCAACCGAGGGCCGGGTGGGGAACGCGGTCAACGGGGGCTGAAGAGTTGTGGTCAAACTGGGGTATGGAGGGACAAGGCGGAGAGGCCCAGATTAGGACGATCAACCGATATACGTTCAGCTGCGGATGACAAGAATGGACGGGCAAATGTATGAACCGTTCGATGCCTATAACCATGATGAGCTCGTAGTGTAGTGCACCCAATTCAACCGCGACGACAGATACTCTAGATACATTTCTTGACTTGTAGTGAACATGACCAGAATAAGTTTCTCCCAGAGTCTATTCTATCGTGTACGAAACATTAACTCAACTAGGTATTGTACTACAAAACATTGTTATCATTAATGTGGCTTACCTTGTGGAGGCTGCAAATTTAGATATCACATCTAGCTGGCCGCATCATTCCTCTGGTTACCGTTGCACGATGAAGAGCGTGCTGCCCCGCAGCGTACAGCACACTGCTTGAGGTGTGTGCACATCGAGGGGAACTGGCCCACAGTGGCGGTAGCCCGCCGTGGACACAAACGCAAGCGGAGCGCAACTGGTCTCATCACCACTAGAGCGGGCCCCTGAAGTCCGCATAGCGTCCGGTGTGCTGACTTGGGGGGGACCCCGGGCAAGGAGCTGGTAGTCGCCGATAAATATGAATACGGGCAAGAAGTTCGCAAACGTCAACGGAGACACGATCGAGGTGCGCCGGACGCAGAAGACGTCCCGTTTAGTTGAGAGGCTCCCATCTCGGGGACTACGGTCCCACGAGAGGTAGGGCGCGGACCGGCGGAAAGAGAGGTTGGCAGGGGGGCGAGAAGGGGTGGCGGGTCACCCTTGCGAAGAGATCGAGCGGCGACGGTGAAAGGCTGCTGGTCTTCATGGCCAAGCATACAGAGACGGGTGGCGGCAAGAGTGCAAGCGGGACGAGGGCGGGGGAGGACGACGCCGTCGTGGTTATCCGGGCACACCGTTACCTCGAGCACTTTGCACTAATTCGTGCGCCCCATCGCGGGAGAAGGACCTCTGCGAAGTAACGCAGCTAGGATGGGAACCCCCGCGACGGTGAAGGAGCGAACAAAGATTTCGCCGCCGGTGGGCCGCGGGCAGCAGGCGACCACCCCGACGTCGCTGAGTGTGGGGAACGAAGAACTAACCGGTGCGCCAGGGGTCTACATCAGCAGTGGGGCGCTTGGAGTGCAGATGGCGCGTAGTTCTTGTTCCGCAGCAACTGTGGTGGTCTGTGTGGGGGTACCACCGCCGGTCGGAAGAAGGAGGCAGACGGATGCCCCGGCGTGGATGCGAGCAGGGACAGAAGGCTCAGCATTCGCGACAAGAGGGTGCAGCAACAGACTCGCGGAGGGTCACAGCACGGGTAGGGTCGAATACCAGCAACAGCGGCGACGCACCCAGTGGAAGTTTCACAGCCCGAGGGTTGCAAACCGCAGACGACGAGCCTGGTATGGTTGAGTACGGCCACAACGAGCACAGCCTTAAAAACGAGGGCTGAAGCAGCAGGACAGCTTTGATTACGTACGAGTCCCTGACGACCGTGTAGGACACAGGTTCCAGGCTTGCACCGACTCAGCATTCATGCAACGCAGGGTGTACTGAGGCCTGGCACACCGTCCCATTGTCCTCAACACTTGTTATTGCTAGAATCTTTGCACCCGCAACAAGACGGACACAAAACATGCCACATGCGGTTTAACGTTCTCCACATGTGCTCTATTTTACGACCTTTATGTGCGTATTCCATGTGTTGACAGTGTCGGATCTTCCTGTGTCCACACGTGCTGATTTTTCCAACTGTCCTTGCTCCCTATTTGACAGTGTATTTTACTATTAACAGGTTGCGTTTCACCACGAAATATCCTCCCGCGAGCCATTTTATTGCTTCCGCCAGCAACGTCACGTCTTGGAACCACATGATTTGTTTTGCACCTGCCTACAACGTTTCGACGTAACTTTTAATGTTGGAGCATGCCGACGTCGTGCCGGTTTGGATGGGTTCGAGTTAACTACGCCGGTAGACGGGCCACCCCTCATACCCGAGATCCCGGCAAGGTATACAAATATCATATTGATCAAGGTTGTAGTGAAAGGGAGTAAAAACTAACATCCTCATCGCAAGATATTTCTTGAGTCTTCCCAACAGCGATAGCTGTTACGTTGTGTTTGTCTGGAGATGACGCGCAAATACGTCAACAAGAACTGCCCGGGGCATCGGGATTTTGTGCCATGATACAGTACACCCGACGTTGCACGGAATTTGCGGCGATTCATGTCTTGACGAGGTGTCCCAGAAGCTTGTCGAGCACAAGCACGTTATCAATTTTGAGCATTCCCAACGTTGAGCGTACATTGTGGCAGGTTGTACCTTAAGAGAGCGCTCAGAGGGTGGCGTCGGGTAACTCACCTTTCAGCAAAGGAGGGGGGATTCGTCCACCCGTGTGAAGCCTCCTGCTACGGAATGTGATTGCGACCATGATGAGAATTTCCACAGCTTTTTACAACCTTTGGCCTTGCTTGGTTCCCCCCCACTCTTTCACACTTTAGGTTCCAGAACGTACCTAAATTTGTCGACTTGGTCACATACCTACACCACTCTCCCGTGCCTTCATCGGGGCAAGAGATGAAGCTGTATTAACAAACGTGTTAGATACAGGGAACCTGTCCGCCTCGCCGTGCGCTTGCTTTCTGGGTTGCCTACGAAGGTCGGGGGTAAGTATCGAATAGGTGACATGCGGGGTTGGACACCTTAGCCGCGGGTAATGCTACTCGGCGGACATGTTCCAGCGGCCGGTTCCGGCTTGTATTGCTCCGCATAACCTGGCCTACACAATTACGACATATGACCGTTCCGATCAAACCACCAAGTTAGGACTCTTGGCTGACTGCTATTAGTTGGAATGAGACGTACAACGTTGTATTGCCAGGCACATAATCGGCAATGATTCGCGCGAGCACTGGTACTCCAGAGGTACTGGGAGAAATGGCAGAACATGGGATGCTGTGACGACGTTCTAAACTTGTTTTCTCCGGCTTGCTCTCGTCACCAGCCAGAGGAGAGCCGTATATTCACGTCGTAGGCCAGATAATTCACCGCGGGAATATGTGGCGAGTTCTCGCCAACTCTTCGCTGATACCCGATATAATATTATTATATAAAGTACACATAAAACTATACATTTTCCGCAAAACCGATACATTCATGCAGTTCAATATTACGGGCCGGAGGCACCCACCCGTATTTGGTTTAAGTACAATGTTCTTTTCTCCTGGCTCTACGGCTAAAACACTGGCAGAGCAAGATGCCTTGGAAGGGCTTCCCTCCGACCGCAAAACGATACGCACGAGGCGCCCATCACTTGCTAAATGCGCATACGTATATGCAATACGGCATATACAGCAGTTTTAGCTATGTACCCTGACTCATCATGCATAATATACAACATCCACTCCAGGTACAGATCTTCATATGACCATACAAAATACATGTGTCAAACGCTAAAGAACACACACATGCAACAAATGACGACAACTACCGTACACGCGTTAAAATGTACGTAAACCTAGACACAAGCTAGAGCTGCAGCTCTCCGGGCACATATTCAACAACATGATAAACTGTTACGATAGAAGCTGCAAGGCAGTCAGGAACACGTTGGAGAAAAGCCACCAAAAAAGAGAGAACGCCAGCAACGGCGTTGTGCCCGTACCATCAACCACTTTCCATAGGCGAGCAACCAATAGACGGGAAAACATCACACCTTCATTGAGCGCGTCATGGTTGGTTTGAGCCCCGACGTGGTTGGCACTATGAGACGTAGACGAATTCACCCGGAGCCACCAAAGCTAGGAAGACACACCGCCCCCTGCGTTATCGCTCATCTGCCCACTCACCCACGGACTTACCCAAAACTCGAAAAACGTTGCTCAGCGGTCGGTAATGCTTCCTTCAGTGTAGCAGGCCAACACACATTGCACCGCGCATTTCGATGTGCAATATTTGCGGACAATCGTCGACACGAAGTTTCAGCCTCGTGTATATTTTCTTACCGCAGAACCGCGATGCCGCTCGTCGGGATATAAACCGCATCAAAACAAACGACTGTAAATTTTCACTGATAACAGGTCTTATCGGGGGGCCATGCCCTTTACACAAATGGTTGGGCGTGCAAACAGCCCAACTAGATGCATGTTGCACCTGAAATCAACTTTATAAGCAATACACTAAAGGCAACCGTCATCAATTACGACACACAAGACACGGTGCGCAAGATCGGCACAAAAGTCCAGAAAACCAAACGCTCTCGCCCACATTCCCCAAATGTAACAGATGGGTCGCCTCTTCGCTAAACAAACGCCATTTGAGATTGGCACAGCAACGTAAAGGAATGCTGACATGGATAGTATACCTATCTCAAAGTTAAACGGCAAGGGGCGTCTGCGTGAAACAAACGAATCGTACGGAGCTATCGGTTCGACGACGTGCTGCACGAAGTACGAACCCAATACATTCCACTCACAACACCGACTGCAACCGTCACTTAGGCCACACGTCCTATCTGCCTATCATTATAACATGGTGGCCGAGAGAGATTGCGTGGGGCCTGAACGCTCAACTGCGCCGGGATCACTGTGGTATTTGTTTTGCTCCTCCTCCATGACAGCGTAAGCACTTCCACCGCGGGAGAGAACCCGCTGAGACTCCTCGCTTCTTGCGGTGTCAGACAGGCCGCTTCCATGGCGACGAAGCGTTTGCGCGTTACCACGCCAGACTAGGCCGGGGTCGGACGGTGGCAAGCCGGGCCTGACAGGTGAGGATGCTGACAACGTCGTGGCCCTTCTATGGCGTGTAAGCCGGGCACTGTTAGC
>JAYJMJ010000075.1:674348-686537 GCA_036873875.1 Laminaria ephemera
CAGCGCTTGGTCCCTTGGCACGCAACAACACAACAGCAACAGCACCACCCCCCCCCCTCCCCTCCCCCCACCAAACACCCCCTTCCCCAAAAAACGTCTTCCATGACTCACCCACGCCGTCTCCTTGCTGACGAGGTCAGCCCACAGGCCTCCGAAGGACCAGCGCTTGGTCCGATGGCACGCAACAACACCACCACCATCACCACCACCACCACCACCACCAAATATCCCTTTCCCCGATTAACACGCCTCCCATGACTCACCCACGCCGTCTCCTTGCCGACGAGGTCAGCCCACAGGGCTCCGAAGGACCAGCGCTTCGTCTTTTGGCACGCCCTGCCGATGCTGATCATGGTGTAGGCGGAGACCACTCCGAACGCGGCGAGAAGGGCGGGAGCTATCGCGAGGCCCGTCCCGCCGACCGCCGCCATGCCGTACGCCACCGGTAGCATACCTGTTTCGCGCCGGAATAACGTTTTTTTTTTTGTCTAGATGACAAAATGGTTGAGGTGGCATACCTGTTTCGTGCAGTATTAATACGAGCGTTTTTTTGTGTTTGTTTACGCCTTGGCCCAGCTTCGACAAAATGGTTGATAGTATTAACTATTTCCTCAATACATGTTCGTTCAATGGTTGACAGTCCACACAAGCCCCTCAAGATCGCAATCATGAGGGATTACTGGATATGCCACAAAACTTCCCAATAAAAACGTCCCAATCTGATCTTCCATACGTCAAGGTATACCTGGTACAACTCTGTCCGAAAACATAAGAACTGATTAATCAAAATATTAAGATAATAATAGTCCTTATATTTATGGACAGTGTGGTATTTAGTACACGATCAGACTGGTATGTAACATGAAATGCGAATACAGCAGGGAATAGCTCTGAGACGACCACCTCTACCCAAATAATTCCGTTTAGTTTTTGGCCCGTCAAGGGCTCTTCAGACTTAATAATATAATATTATTTTAGAGTGAGGAGGTCCTCGACGGTTGTTCTTTGCGGATGCCCTTGACGGCTGTCCTTGACTTAGGTTTAGTGTTGGCCCGTCAAGGTCTATTTAGACTTAATATTATATTTTTAGTGTGGGGAGGTCCTTGACGGCTGTCCTTGACGGCTTTCTTTGACGGCTGTCCCTGACATGGGTTGAGTGTTGGCCCGTCAAGGCCTCTTTGGACTTGATAATATGTTTGTAGTGTGGGAAGGCCCTTGACGGCTGTACTTGACGATCTTACTTGACGTATGTCATTGACGTCTGTCCTTGACGGGTGCACTTGACGGCTGTCCGTCAAGGGGCAAGAGTGCCGTTATTCGACCGACACATGTGTTTCTGCCTTTGCGGTCCAGCACGTTTTCGCCGCACCAACTCGACCTCCCTCTTACCGTGCGGGCACAGATCGGCCACGATGTTGAGGACTGCCGTCGAGACGGACATGTCTCCGTGCGGATCCGCCTCGTGTGACGCCTGCCGCGATCGCGAGCGAAGCGCCAATCGGGCATCATCCATGGCGGGGAGTGGCGGCGGCGGGGGTGGAGGGGGGGGGGGTGGGGCGGTGGTGGGGGTGGGGCAAGAGTCGTTAGCGTCAGCGTTAGCTAGCGTTGACGTTAGCGTTAGCGATAGATCCAGCGTTAGTGGTAGCGTTAGTATTGGCGTTGGCGATAGCATGAGCGTTAGATAACGTTAGCGCTAGCGTTAACATTATCTTAACATTATCTTCAGTAGCAGCGGTAGCGGCTGGCGTTGACGGCAGTGTTGGGGATAGCGTTAGCGTTAGTGTAGGCGTTAGCGTTAGCGTTGGCCAATCCGACCCCACTGCCTAAATCTTTCAGTCTCTCTCGGCGGCAAGCAGATCCACTAGACTATATAATATTAGTAGTACACAGCAGTACACCGTTAGACTACTGTACTTGTTGATACGAAGTCATGGTGGAGTCAAGTTCAGAGCGGTATGCAGACTCGTCTACCGTACCCGTGGAATAATGTAAGCTATCTATTACTAGTCTAATCTATCTGCGATACAAGTAAGCGGGTGTATCGTACATCGTCTCGTATCATACCCATCTCACACATACATGGTACCTGGTGGAGATAATCTTGAAGTTCGTTGGCAACTTTCGGGGCCTCTGCCACCACGTTGGAGACACCTTTGCCGCTGAAACCACCTCTGACATAATCGCCACATCGAAACATCAGACATAAGTCAGCATGCAACAGAGGCAATACATAGAGCCGGTTCAGGCGGAGGCGACGGGTCGGCGAGAAAATTGCGCGAGGGAACTGTCAGCTGTCAGCACGCTCTGGTTCGCAACGCCTCAGCATTGCATTCTGCATTCTGCAACCTCCAGTAGGGGCTCACTCAATCGTCTATCATACGAACCCAATTCGATGTCACGCAACCTTGGCCTACTGCTGTTACATGATCACTGAACAGCTGAACAGGAGCAGCAGCGCAGCAGCAGCTGTATGCATAGCTATCAATATCACGTAATCACCGGAGCACGAACGACGGCTCTTCTTGCTGCTTGGCCGGCTTGGCGTATATATCATGCAGTACTTCTACACAAATGTCTGTGTCTATTGACCAAAGAAACGGCGAGTGCAATCTTATCAAGCGCCTATGAAGAGCGTGCAGCAGTACAACTACTGTCGTCATGCTGCTTGCGTGTCGTACAGGTCCTTACATTGCAGTTCGGATACACCAACACACACCCTACCCCAGCAGCCCGGGCTGCTTCGGTGGCCGATGCTGTGCGAAATCGTCATTTTTTTCGACATTTCTGAAATTAACCCTACTGCCCGACGTTCACGAGCGATACGGACAAGCGGAGCATTTCAAACTTCAAACCCGACAGATAAGAAATGAACCTGGGAAGCCCTTTTGGGGGGGGCACCTGCGTGTCCCGTGAAATAGCTGTGCTCGTTTGACGCTAATGCACCCTCTCACGACTCATGAACATGATCGAACCTCAACTATTAATAGTACGACAGCAGCAGTACGTACGACAAGCAGACAGCACAGACATCTGTGAGCACGTGCGTAATCTCCTCTCTGCTCTGCCAGGCTGCTGATGACTGGAAGAAAAACATGACAAACATGACCATTCCGTAGATACGCGGGGCCCGTAAGTAAAGTGTATGGTGTTTAGTACGGATTTAACCAAAAAACGATGTTCATACATACCAGTACCTGGTACCAAATGCGACCCATACTCGTACTGCTGCTACTGCAGCTGCTGTGCTGCTGTACTTTGCCTCTCCAGATTGACATCGACATGGTGCCGACGGTCGATCTAGGAAGGTACAAGTGGGCATTGTGACATGGTCCAGAGTGATGTCGCACCTGAGCGCAGCGGCGATGGTTCTGGCAGTAGTGAGGCCCTCCGTTCGATGAGCCCTCCACCCGACCGAGACAGATTCTTCTTTGAAGTGCGAGTGCAAGCGAGGACCTCTGCTCAAACCAAGAGCACCCTTGCCCGCAGTAGGAGAAGAGTTCTTCCCTACTACGGAAACAAATGTCGCCACTCCGACCACGGTATAGAGGCAAGCCATACCAAGCTTAACTTTCGTCATCATACCGAAGCACTCCGACTGAATAGCACGAGTAATCAAAGTGACAGTTCGTGAGTCACCTTCCAATCCAACATCACTCAGAACAAACGCCAAAAGCTTATATGTCCCCGACCCCTGTATTCCCATGCCTCCAAAAAGTGCAAACCTTTTCTTGGGCCACCAGACACCGGATCACTCTCGACCGAAACAAGGTATGTGGGTGTTTCGCCTGAACTTGTCTGTAGCCACGATGTTTTCTGGGAGCCTTACCGCCCAGCGTTGCCGCGCACGGCCGCCGCCTTGACATGTCTGAAGCCGCGCGCGAGAAATCCACCCCCCCCCCCGAAGCATCCCGCTCTCTGCGCACCACACCGGGAAACGCGTTGGTGGGGATGTGTGCCCACTCGTGCCCTCTCGGTCTCGGTCTCGCGTGGTCCCACCGCAGTTCGTAGCAGTTTGCAGTAGTTTCTCGTAGGCCTACGTTTCTCGTTGCCACGTACGGATCCACTTCCTTTCCCTCTACAAATGCTCCTCCTCGTGGCGGAGCCATGGTCCTCACCTATGTTGTCGGCGTCGCCCTCTCAGCCTCCTCTCTACGTGTTGACAGGTTTTCGGGTTGCTCCTCTTCCATGCTTTTGTGGTAGGCTACTCGCAACTCGCAACTCTCCTTATATCGCCGGAAAAGTGAAAACGGGTTAAAAAATGTGTACGTATAGAAAATATGTTAAAAAATCCACTTCCTATCTCGAGAAAGAACAAAAGTGGCATCCCTGTCCAGGCAGGCCATGGGTGTGGCCTGTTGGCTGCTATGGGCTACGAGACCATGGGCTATGACCATAGGGTCATCGCTAGGGCTATGACCATGACCATAGGGTCATAGCTAGCACATAGGTTGCCAGCGACCTGTGGCCATGAAGTGGAGTCAGGAGACATGCCTGATGTATATCCGGCGAAAACGTGCACCCGTCAAGATTGTTCATAGAGCCGAGTGCTTCACACTAAAATCTAGTAGTTTGGCGTCCGTCAAGGCAATTTGAGGGGAGCTACGAATAGAATTTGCTTCCTGTCTCATATGGGGGTGAAAGTGCTTCTGCTGTCTTGTCTCCTGAGACCTTTGGCGGCCTGTGGCCTGTTGCCTGTGGCCATGCAAGCAAGAAGGCATGCCCTACTCGTAGGGTAAGACCAGGCGCCTCGGTGAGGCGTGCACGTGCCAGCCCAACGAGCCCAGTCTCGGGTGTGACGCTGCATGACGGATCGCATATTTGGCTGTACGTTGTCGTCCTCGTACCGTATCATAGCACCACTCTGTCCGAAACTGTAAGGACCGTTTAGGCATTCGTATTCATGTTCAAACGGTTCTTATATTTCCGGATATAGTGGTGGTCTACGGATAACCAACCGGTAACACCTGCAAAGTAGGTATGCCTACTGTAAGTTACCGGACGAAGAAACAGCTCTCGTTTTACATCTCAAGTCTTAAAAGATCAACGTTGATTTGTCACTTCGTTTCAAGTCGTTTCACGGTCTATTCAGCGCCGAACCGCGTCATGGTTTTTCTATTTTCAGAATCCTGCCCATGGGTATAAATAATACTGCGGTTCGGATTTTAGTATTTGAGAATTGCACGGTGCGGTACGGATTTTTGGATTTAGATTTTGTACACGCTGCGGTGCGGTTTGAAATCGTACGGTGCGGTAAGTTTCGGTAAAAACTGGTCAAAAACCGCACCGCAACCACTGGGTTTTAAAGGCCAAAGCCTCTTCTAGTTTTTTTGTTTAGTGAGTCCAACGGTGCGGTTTGGTGCGGATTGTTTTGTTTAGAATCGTACGCTGCGATGCGGTGCAGATTTTTATTTTTGAGAATCCTACGGTTCGGTGCGGTTTTACCCACAGCACCGTGTAAGAACAACCGCACCGTGAAAACCCGTGATTTTTTCCGTATTGGTTTAGCCGGGGACGGATGATACGCAAACATCCGATATTAAGCCCCTGTGCTAATGAAGAGGCCATACAGCGAAAAAAACCCGGAGAGGCGCAGATCACGTCTCGTACGATACGATACAACTCAAAGGAAAACAAGCTTCGCCACCAACAGGAGACAAGAGGGACCTCGGTTTGAGTCAGCCCAATCGTCAGCCGGAGCGGGCTAGCCTGCGCTCTGATCCCTACAGTCGGGACTCTTTTCCTAGGTTCCCTTTCTCGTTCGTTTTTGGTTCTGTTTTTCGGGGGTTCGTTCTGTGTTCCGTTCTGTTTTCATGGGCCCCAACGCGCCGTCCTCTAGTCGTATGATAGCTAATATGCGGGGATGCCTATCAAGAAAACGTTATTCTGTCGCTATCACAGGAACTCGCGCAGCAGGATAGGGGATGCCTATCGAGAAACAGTTATTATGTCGCTATCATAGGAACTCGCACAGCAGGATATTTGATTTTTGAACTGCTGTCGTCAACTTGTGTGCGTTCTTTTCGGTGGGCGGCGGCGGACGTATAACTCGGCTTCAGCGTTCTCGAACGGGGTCCCCATTTTTTGGCGCCGTGGTATGCGCTCCTCCTATCTTGGGCTTGGACTTAGCCGGCGACAAGCCCCTCTTGGGCGGGTTTGGCGAGGCCAAACCGCGTTTGCCTGCTCGAAAGAAGGCGGGCTCGACGTGTGGAGGGTGGAGAAAGCAGTGGTGTTTCGGGGGGGAGAATCTTAATTTTTGAAGATATCGAGCTTAAACGACCTCTCTCTGCCCGCGAGGTCGAAAGAGCTAATCGTCGAGTGCGGCGATATCTGCTAATTTGAGGCGTGCTCCGCGGTCCGAGGACCCGGAAACACCACTGCCTTATCCATGCTCCTCGCATCGAGCACGCCTTCCTTCGTGCATGCAAACCCGATGGCCTGACGAAACTTCGGAGGGCTTGGCGCCGACGACGTCCAAGCCCGGGATATGTTAGGGGAGTATTTTTACGAGCGAATGCGAGTTGCTAAGTTATGCAGCACCAAAAAATAGGAACCCATATCGAGATGCCTGAAGCCGGGTTTGTCCGACCGCCGACCGATATCTCCGAAAAGAACGAAACCAAGATCGCCGATTTTTTCGCTCGACCAATCACGACAAACCAACAGTTATGTGAGGGCCGGTGGTGTACCACCGCCTTCTTCGACTATAGTTTGTTTGGAGCCTGTCCTATGACCACGAACTAATTTTTGGCGATTCATTAATTTGAGAACAGCCGTACACCAACGCACACAAGTTGACGACAGCTACAACTATCCTGCGGCGCGAGTTCTTAGCGACAGCCACACCATCTTAGTCATTTGGCATCGTCGTAGCTAGGACGGCCTGGGTGATGTGTCCGAAATATTTGGGCGAAAATAAGCAAAAGCTTTTCACGGGTCACAACCCGTCCCGTGGGCCGGGTCAAGACGCTTCCAAAATCTCGCGGGGCGAGTCGGTTCGGGTCAGGAGGTATTCGAAATCTCACGGGTCGGGCCAGGAGGTTCTTAAATCTCATGGGTCGCGTCGGATCACCCTGACCCGACCCGACCCGCGAGAGAGGTGACCCGACCGGTGAAAATGATATCCGTTTTACCGCTGCCAATGGTGCGCTTAAGCAGCCTCCGACGTAGAAGGGCACCACCAAGCAACACCGTTAGACTTCGAAGAGGTCGCCATCTCTAAGAGATGTTGTTCTCACAATTTCCAACGGCTAAATGCTCGATTTCAAACGGCTCTATGATATACTCACAATTTCAAACGGCGTTTATCGCGAAGGCGTCGATGAAAAGTAGGAACGCATCGATGGTAATTTCGTAATTTCACACATCGGGCAGATCACGATCTACTGTAGATCGTCTAGATCATCTAGATTCCATATCCGACGTTACGATATGTTGTGCAGGACCTGTATAGTACAGATCCAACCCAGGAAATATGTGCTCGTAGATCGTGCAGGTCATCCGGCTCTCACCCGGCAACATGATCTAAAGGTCACGCAGATCATTTAAACCAGGGATCTATCTGCTCGGAGAGACATAGATCATTAATAGAGACCTGATCTGTTCGACGTGTGAAACTACTATTAATTAGCGTATTTCTCGCTTCGCGTAAAACGGGCAGGTAGGGTGCCAATTGAGGAGACACAGGACATGGTAGATTATGCCTTGCGCTGCACTTCGGACACATCCCCTACCTCAGCAGCAGTAGTATTGCATTAGCGTGTTTGCGATGTACCAACTTTGGTTGGGTAGGAGTTGGGTAGGAAACATGTAATAATAGTATTGAAACCGTCAAAATCACAATCCAAGGCCAAACCCAACCCAAGAAAAATCAGAAAAAAATCAGGTTACTCTTTTTTTTTCCTACCATTTTTTCAATTTCCAACCTGATTTTTTCGTGGGTTGGTTGGCCATGTGCTATCAGAGTCGTCGGTTTCAATACTAGTTTTACATTTTATCCAACCCAAAAGAGTTTTGAAATCGCAAACACCCTATTGCTTCGTGTGGCCGATGCTAGTTTTGACATTTACCCCCTCTGAAGTCCCAAACGGGTTGATCTGTATACCGTGTTACCAGCATCAAAACAACACACCCTCGGACGAATTTCAAAGGTTATTTTATCGAAAACGGGGAGAGCAAACGTCGAGCCACGCGTGTATGGAAAGATCTCGAAGCCGACGTTTTCGTTGTGTGTTTCCCCCTGGTTTTGGAGAAAATCGGCTCTATTATTCACCATAGGAGGTGTTTTATCTTGATTATAGTATACGGTAGTGCCTTGTCTTGCGTATTCAATCGTACGGTATGTTGCTCTTGTGGGTCTTGCCAACAGCCTGGTGATAGTGCTGTCGATCGATCGACACTGTCTACCACAACGGATTGTGAACAGTGTCCATCGATGGACATTGCCGCCCGCAATAGATTGTATGAGGTGCATATCGATAGCCATGGTCGGCCGCAATATAGAGTGTGCGAGCTATCCATGGACATGTATGTCTTGACTGGATATGGGCGTGTGGGCTTGGGGTTGACAACATGTTTGCATTGCATTGCTGCTCATCGCCATAAGCCGAGACGCATGTCGACAACGGTTGTTGTCGGCGCGCACAGGCATACGACATTATGCAGAATGGGGGTGTACCGCCGTTCAGAGTCTTTAATACCTGGTACTAAATACAGTACCAGGTATGGCAGTACGAGTATTGTCCGACAAACAAGAAACACTTCAGTAAGAAACTGGGGCTCACTTTTCGGCGTTGAGCGCTACACTAGTCCTATGTAATAGCGTATGCTCAAGGTTGGTGGTAAAATAGGGTTTCAGCCTTTCTCTGAGCAGGCGTTTCTTGTTGGTCGGCCCATACCGCTGTATGACTACGAGTACGTACGACTGATCTTTTACGTACTGGTACTGAACAACACGCTGATACTAGCGGTATTGTACATAATGCTGTATCACACATGTTATGTAGGCCTCGTATCGCACCAGATTGGTATATACGAATGCGTACATACCATATAATTAGGGTGTGTGTGATATGTTGTTACTGTCGTAATCATGAATAAACATCTGGGGGTAAAATGCACTTGGCACCACCAGGGTTTTTACAGCAGGGTGTTTTACATTTTCCCTGGGGTGTTAAATGTTCTTTCAGCATGTGGTAGGTGTAGTCCTCTCAGTCTGCCAAACAGCGTGAGAGCCACATAACCAGGATGCATAGCTACGACGTGGAGTACGCTTCGCATCTCATTTTTGCGTATATACCACAGGGTGTGATCTGTTGTTGCTGCCGTATACACCTGGGGGTATTTGCCACTTGGCACCACCCGAGGGTATTTACTACCTGGTATTTACATTTTCCCTGTGGGGTATGTTCAGAGTTTTTTCAGCGACAAGCAAGTGCAGTCCTCTCAGTCTGCCACACGCCGTGAGAGAGCCGCACGACCAGGATGCACGGCTACAACTTTGATTGAGCTCCCCACCTTTTCGCGTGTGTACCACACGGTATGATATGCTGTTGCTGCCGTAAACACCTGGGGGTACTTGCCACTTGACACTTGGCACCACCCGAGGGTATTTGCATTTTCCTGGGGTATGTCCATGCTGATCCATGTTCAAAATTATTTCAACGACAAGGAAGTGTAGCCCTCTCAGTCTGCCACACCGTGAGAGAGCCGCGCGATAACTACGGTAGCATGCCTGCTACCAAGTTGATTGAGATACGAGACTCCTTTTTGCGCACACGAGCACCAGACAACGGACCCAGCGTTGTTTGAATATCATGCCAGGTATCACACGGCTACGACGTTGATTGAGCTCCGCATCTCCTTTTTGTTTTTTGCGCACGCGAGCAACACAAGACAACAGAGCCAACGTTCCTTTTCCTTTGCGGGGCGAGACCTCTGGGCGTCTTACCGTTGTTGCTGATTTTCATACACGCGTTCGAGAAAAAAAAATCGCCCGTGGGTGCTACACGAGATCGCCCGCGATTCGCGTCTATGGAGGCCGAAATTGTTCCGGGATGCTGTTTTTCATGCTAATGTTATGCACATAAAACACCAAGACCTGATCCCCATCATCTCTTTAAGTCCCGCACCATGCGTGCAGTAGCTCCTATTCATTTATGCGATCTAAAAAGTGCCTAGGCCCTCCCCCCCGTCCGCTCACCGGTAATAAAACTATATATATATATATTAAAAGCTGGTGCGATCCACAGCCGTCAGATTTTGTCCCCCTCAAAAAGGGGTTTATCGTTTCCGTGCACAGATTGATTAAAGACCGAACGTCACCGTATCACACTGGTGTCCCTGGTACTAACTAGTACTAAGGAGTCACGGACCTATATCCTTCATGAGGACATAACACACCCCGTAACACGCGCGATCGGAGTATCACACAGCTTGCAAAGATGAGTTTCGAATAAATCCTCGATCTCACAGCTGTAGTGTATTTTTAATTTTTACTAAAAATGATAAATGAATCATAGTACCAGTACCTCACAAACAAAATGATCGCATACACGTTTACGGTAGCGTTACGGTATTTTACGTTTTGATACTGCGTGTGTTGAGTTTTATCAGAATACTATCATATTAATAGTTGTTCCAGGCACAGAAGTGTCTAATCACTTTCTCAATTCTCTCTTTTTATCTTTACCGGCTAGTATCCGATCGTTTCCTCGACAAAAACGAGGCCAACGGAGTAGTTTTTACTTTTATCTTTGCTACTTTCGAATACCGGTACGAAAGTATTATACCTCTCACGCCTGCAACCTCCGACCCCCTACCCCCCTCCACCCCCTCGCGCGCCCCCCTAAAAATGCAGCCTTTCAGACACCTACACCTAGTGGAGAAAAGGAAGCAGAGCAGAGTGATTGCGGATTCGTCGAGTCCCCTTCTAAAGATACCGCGACACACCAACACCACCACACCACCACCACCAGCACACCATGTCTCGCCTTTACATCGGCAACCTTCCCATGGACATGAAGGAGAAAGATCTTGAAGACATCTTCTACAAGTATGGTAAGATCACCGACATGCAGCTCAAGACCCCCGAGCGACCCCCCGCGTTCGGGTTCGTGACGTTTGAAGACTCCAGGGACGCGGACGAGGCCGTCAGGGCCAGGTGAGGGTTTTGGACAAGTTTGGAGGCGTAGGGGGGGGGGCGTACTCTTTAGTTGCTTGCCTTAGTCATTTGACTATTGACCACGCATCCCGTTCGAGACGGAGCACCGTTCCTACTCCTAATAGAGACACCTCCAGCATTTGGTGGCTGATTACGTTTGTTTGATATATATATTACCAGGTACATAAAAACGTTTTGCTTATCTTATCCCCTTCGTGTTTGGGGGGGGGGACTTTTCGGTGGCGCGCTCACTATCTAAGGCCCTGTTGTGTTGAGGGCTAGTTAAGGGTTTTGTACAAGTTTGGAGGCGGAGGTGGTGGGAAATGACTATTTTTGTTGCCGCGCTCGCTGTATCTAAGGCGCTGTTCCGTAGTGAAAATGGCCAAAAAGTGCGCCCCCTATCGTAGCGCACCGAGGGGGCCAGCTCCCACCCGTATTGACTCCTTCCCAGGTTGGAGACACCCTCTTCTCGTGCGCCAGCTTTGGTTGTCCCCTCTCCTGTCATCTCTTGTAGTCGCCGCTCTGATCTGCTTATCAGCGTTTCCGTCATCTTTGTCATCTTCTCCTCTTGCGCCGAGACCTCTTCTCGATCACCGCCACCGCTCGGCATAGTAATTGCGCCGCGTCGTTACCGCTGGGCATAGTAGTTGCGCCGCTTCGTTCGACACCGAGACACACCAGCAAGTTCGGTGGCGCGCACACCGCGCCTGTGATGGTGTTCCCGCAGTTTTTCCGTACCTCGTAAGTACACAATTCACCAAGAAACTAGAAACACTGAACGAAACAAAAGCTCGAAAGTCGTAGTAGCGCTACTCGTACGAGTACGTACACCACCCCGAGATTACACACAAAAAAATAACGCAAGAATAACCCGTTCTCCTCCTCCTCCTCTTCAAAATCTCGCGATGGCGGTGACGGCAGGGACGGATATGACTTCGACGGGCACCGACTGCGCGTCGAGATGTCCCGGGGCAAGCGCGAGTTCGGAGGCGGGGGTGGCTTCGGCGGCGGAGGCGGTGGCTATGGCGGGG
>JAYJMJ010000075.1:808735-819879 GCA_036873875.1 Laminaria ephemera
TAAATTTTTTTAATCTTTTCTTTTTCGTTTTTTTTTTCGTCCCCCCCCCCCCCCCCCGCCGATTTTCGTTTCTTGCATCGTTTTTTATCGTTTTTTTCCATTTTCTTGCTCCTTTTTTACCGTTTTTCCATTCTGATTCGAATTTCGTTTTTTTTTTTTTAATTCCGATATTTTTAATTCCGATATTTGTTTTCCGATATTTGTTTTCCCGGTGTTTTTTTTCGGATACCAGGTATGTTTTTTTGCGTACTCACGAGGTTCGTACCTACACGTTTTGCGCCTAGCATATCGTACATATGATACGTTCGTACACGTTTATTGTTTTAACCTGTTTCTTCTCCTCAATCACAAAGAAAGCACACCCAGCTCTTAGAGCTACAGCAGCAGTAGCATGTTGTCGTCGATCATCTACCACATGCACAGCACAGCGCCACGGGCGGAGCCGTGGCCTTACCGCTAGTGTATAATATTCCGACATCGGCAGATCTACGACGATATGCGGTAAGATTTTCAGTAGGATAGACAATCACGGTCACTGGAATTATGCAGGAATACTATTGTAGGGTACTAGGACATACTCGTATCATATCGTATCATAGGGCACTGGAAAAAACAAGAACAGCGTTCCGACTCTGGCAGCAAACACGCCTGGCTAACGCTTGGCAACCCTGTCAAGGGTCCCTGCACAACTGGCCAGAACATAAACCCAAGGGTTGCGAAACAGCGCTACGACTGCGGCATGATGCCACGAACTTTACGCTCGACGGATAAACGGTTTAGCGCAAGGGGTGGCTGACATATGTATAAGTGTGTTCTTCACATTAACCTGTTATTTCCACCCATTAACATCCAGCACACGCAGTGTCCGTGCCGATTCATCATCCTAGAGAAAGACAAGCTCTGTGACCGTGCCGATTCGTCATCCTAGACAGAGACAAGCTCTGTGGTCACAAACTACGAGGCAGAGATATACATCGCAAGTACAGTAAAGATATATGGCTATGCAATCTCATACGTACAGTACTGAATACGAAACGCGAAACATACACAATGGTTGAGCGCGACTGCCCTTCATGCAGCGTGAACGACACCGTGTGCGTCCACCATTGTTTTCGGTCCTACCCCCGCTGCTAAACTTGCCCCTTTTTTTCGTCGAGCTCACCATTAATTTACCCTGTTGAGAGTCTCCGGCACGCGCAACCGACCTGCAGTATCAGCATTCGCGCGGGGAAACGGGCGTCAGTCACAGATGCATGCTACTAATAGTACGGTAGGGGTGCACCTCATTTTTGCGGGCTTCCCGCTTGGGGAGCTCTACAACTCACCCAAAAACTGACTTCGAGAAAAAACGTATGCCTACCCCGATGAACACTTCCGTGGCCTAGGTATGTAACGAATTGTGTTAAAAATCACAAATGGGATTTCCACGATATTGGGTGTGATTGTTTCTCAGTTGAGGAGTTCCGTCAGTCAGGCATGTTTTTGGCCAAAAAATGCTCCCTATCGTAGCATGGGTCCAAAGCTGTCTTACCGGGGCACTCGCGGCTCGTCCAGCAGAGAGAAGCAATGCCGATTGTACATCGAACTCCCTCGCAAGAGGCGTGGCACGGTAAGGGTTGCACATTTGAGCTTATTTGTTTCTCGCTGACGGGGGTCGTCAACTACGGGGGGTGCGTAATATCTTCGATCAGATGTGTATTTTACGATCAAATTTACGACTGCCATAGAGAATGGTGATGAGTTCATGTTGGAACAACAACAATAACAACAACAACAACACCAGCAATCAGCAACAAAACCAACACCAACACAAACAGCAACAGCAACAGCAACAGCAACAGCAACAGCATCAGCAACAGCAACAGCAACAGTAACAGCAACAGCAACAGCAGCAGCAGCAGCAGCAACAACAACAACAACAACAACAACAACAACGACAACAACAACACCAACAGCAACAACAACAGCAACAACAACAACAACTGTACCACAGGTTGGATAGCGAAAACCTCCCACACGGCTAACCTCAAGTGTCTCATCACGCCACCCAGAGCAGCTGCAGAGGCCGCCGCGCTGCCTCCAAGAAGGCCGTAAAAAGCTAGGTGGGATGACTCCATCCCGTTTACCACATTCATACCTACCGCGTACGTACGTAAGAGCATCGAGAATGGGCGGTCGCGGTATCTAGAACAAAAAGCGTCTGTAGTGTATACAAGGTTCGCCTTCGGGATGTGGTTACCTTCAAATCCCGGGGGTGTCGCAAGTTGAAAAGGGGGAACAACAGGCGTGCCTATGAGCTATATATACCAGGTACAACATAAAAAAAGCCCTTGAAAACTAAAGAAAACTCAATTAGCTACCGCGCAAGTAACCGGGCAAGTAACACCGCCCAGACCAAACGAGTTTATATTTTAGTCTATTACGAGCGAGTGCGAGTTTCTAAATTACACCGCTCCTAAAAAGAGGAAACCCTTTCGAGATCGCTGAAGTACACCGGTTATTCGTTGGGTGCGGTAGGTAAATTTAGTCACATCCTAACTCACCAAGCTCTACGACAAGGTACGAGTTTACAGGTGCCTGTAGAGTATGAAGATCCAGTCCCCCCCCTGCGTCGCGAGATATAGACTTGGATTATCACAAATTTATGTTGCATTAGATCAAGTTTATGGATACACTGTGGGCGGAGGGATCGCGTTTTGCCTGAAGTAACTTGTGTTTTTTTTTTTTGCCGTTGTCGCACTCTCGTATTTTTTTTTCCGATTCCGCATTAAAAAAGTTTGGCCTAAAAGCATTGCACTCGCGAATATCGGTCCAGTGCGTGGAAAGATAACGCTGCAAGCCGTTCAGAGGTCACCTCCCACAGGAGCGGTGAACCAGCGACGACGTGTGCAACGGTAGGTGTAGCGCCTCATAATTCTGAGGTTCCTTCCTCACTTTGAGGGGTTCTCTACCTCAACCCACAAAAGACTTTTGAGAAAAAACGGAAGCGAAACCCGATACAAAATCCACCGTGGGCTAGGGTATCCAACGGGTAATTTTTGAAAAATACACATCGGATCAAAATATGTTGGGCATCTCCTCAGTTGAGCAGGCCTGACAGTGAGAAATGCTTGGGCTCAAAAGTGCAACCCTTGCCGTCGCTAAGCACTACCTCGTGTGGGGTGGGCACGCACGCACACAACCAGGTGCCTCTCGTAGAGCAGGGGAGGGTTTGCTATACTTGGTTTTAGACTGGGTTTTGATTTTCACGTAGGTACTCAGACCTCAGCTGTTGTTGTGTAACTTCGAATAACTAGGCCTACTGAGGTTTACCCGCAGCACCGGCACCACGGAACCGAATATGCTGCTTGCTGGTGTTGTAGTCCTGCCGCACGCGCCTTCTACCAACCCGCCCCCCCGCCCTTCGCGCTTCGCTAAAGGTGTGGGGCGCCTATGAAACTACTGCGGTCGGCGGCTACGAGGAGGGCTGTCTACGACTTAACCCAGCTTCGACCATATGGTTGAAACATACTTGACTGCAAAGCCCTAAACCCTAACACTAATACCCCCGACCGCTTGGAGACTTGCTCGGAATGAAGATACAATGAGGAGTTAGTGTGGATTATCAACCATTGAATGAAGAAGTAAGAAGGAGTTAGTGTGGGCTATCAACCGTTTGTCGAAGCTGGACCAATTCGTAAATAAAAATTAAACAATACCACGCGAAACAGGTATGCTGCCGGTGGCGTACGACATGGCAACTGTCACCTATCGGATGAAGATGTAATAATAATGAGAAGTTATTCATACTGTAGTGTGGACTATCAACCATTGAATGAAGATATCATGGTGGGGATTTTGTGTGGACTATCAACCATTTTGTCCAAGCTGGGCCAAGCCGTAGACCCTGGAGGGCGGTTTCCTCACCCATGGCACCGAAGACGCAAGCGGAGGAAGCCACACCTAGGTTGAGCATGGCCAATCGGATATCCACCGCGATCATGCTGTTGCGGGAAACGTCCAAACTGATTGCAGCAAGCTCCTGCGGGCACCGAACAGAAACACGGGTAAGTTTCATAACAAGGCATTTTGGGGGGATGGGGGTGGGGGGGGAAAGGGTGTGGAAACGTTCAAACTGATTGCGGCAACCCCCTGCGGAAACCGAACATGAATAAGTACCAGTGTGAAATAGTTTTTTTTTGTCTATGAATGAATACTTTTTTTGGCTATGAATGAATCGTTTTTTTGGCTATGAATAGTTTTTGGCTATCGCCTCCCTCGAAGATGGAATTGTTTGCGCTCTGCCTTCTCGCCTGCATGGACTCCATCTCCTGCTTTAGCGCGGCCACGTCGTGTCCCACTAGAACCAGCTGCCGATGGTAGTTCTCCAGCAGCAGCTCCACCACGGAGTGACGATGGGGATCCAATATCTACCCCGTGCCGTTAACATAGAGCAGCGCGTACGGTACGTTAGTCATGTGGATGAGGCAAGAGCTCCTACTAATACACAACATCGGACAGATCAGATACCTATTGATTAGTATTTCATATAATACACCTTCCGACAATGTGCAGTCCATAATTAATTGTAAACGCAAAAGCTGACACAATGCACGGAATACCACCACCCTCACCCAATCCATTATCCTTCCCTGCGTGTACTCACTTGTAATCATGATCTATGCTTTTCAGGGTCGACAGATCCCTGGTCTATATTGTCTGCATGGCCTAGATCATGTTGCCGGGTGGGATCCGGATGATCTGCATGATCTAGCGCGTGTTCTCTAGGTTAGATCTGTACTACACAGATCCCGCACAACATATCATAACGACAGATACAGCATCTAAAGTGATCTAGATCGTGATCTGTCCTATGTGTGGAATAATAGAAACAAACGAAACGTGTGAGTGGTCAAGCGTAACTAGAGACAACAACCTGCACAGAAATCGGGCCTGCTCCATACTGCCTTATGGAAACAGAACACCTCAGCCGCGAACTACGGCAGGGCAGGCACCCTTTTTTTCTGAGGCCCCCTACTTGAGGAACTTCACACCTCGTGCATCAACCGAATTAAACAAAAAAAGTGCAAGTCAAGCCCGACACACAGTCCCATGGGCTAGATATCTAACGAAATTATCGAAAAGTACACATCGGATGCAAAGGCATTGGGTAGTTCTTAAGTTGAAGAGTCCCGTCAGTGAGAAATGTTTGGGCTCAAAAGCGCAACCTCAACCGTAGCACGGCTCCTGAGTATCATAACATGAGGGACAAGCTCGAAAAAACCATCAAGACCGAACCGCAAAATATCGGAGGCGTTTGCGGTGTACTATGATACCAGCTGTGTCCTGTCAGGAGGCGAATGAGGCGCACAGATTAGTGTCCAACCAAAAAACCTAGAGGGCAATCCTCTCTCCACACCTATAAACACAACTATGCTTTCGTCGCTACTGGTCGATAGGTCTTAGCATTTTCGATTTGTCGCGGATAGGTCTTAGTCTTTGCGTATAGTTGCGGAATGCACGCCGGGTCAGACCATCGCCGGTGACAGTAACTTGAAAGCATATTCACGCCAGACACACGTGGCGGACACAACCAACGTATACAAAAAACAGGTTCGTTGAAAAAAAAAACAGATTCGTCGCAAAAAAAACGAACAGATTCGTCAAAAAACAAAGCAGGTTCGTCGAAAGAAATACATATTCGTCGCGATACGACAGCCATCGCATGTAGTTCAAATCGGGTTACCTCTCCTTCTTCGAGCTCTTTCTTCTCCGTGAGCAAAAGGCCGAGCATGTCCTCGTCGCTGTGCATCAGCTCCTCAAGGCAATCCCTCGTCTGCCGTTGCGGTTGAGGTGTGTGAGGCGGATGTTGTGTTTCCGATACATATTATATCATACCAGGTACTTAAGATTGCTACCCTTCACCATACATAAATGCCTTCCCCATCACTATAGTAATAATTTCGATTTTCACATGTTGTCTAATTGTGTCGTGAATACAGCCAAGGGTTTCCATATCAACAATCACGCAGCGAACGGACACGGAAAAGGGGACAGAAGCAAGGAAAACCACAAGCTCAATAACTTAACTCATCGAGACAAGGAGTCGCATCCCGCCCAAACATGAGAGCAGTCAGACAGCGAGTCAGATAAGAGTGGGGGAGCAGGCACCCGAGCGGTTCTCCGCGTGCAAAAAAATAAATAACAGCAGCTGTGGATGGAGCGCCCTGTGGCAGCTTTCACAAACAGGTGAAAGCGACCGGCATCAGACGCTAACCCGTCGGGAGCGCTCAAAGATAACGAGACACGCTCGCCCAGCCTCAATGGCTGTAAAACTGGTCTGCTATGGCTGTGAACGAGTCCACCACTTTTTCCTTCTGCTGTAATTTTATTTTTAAATCACTTCAACTTTCCAGCTCAACTCGTGCGACCTGGTAAGTGCTAGCTGGTAATGGTAGGGAACAATATGTGGTCAAATCTTCCATTAACCCCAAATAAAGACATGCACGCACGCCCCAATAGTGCGGTCCACCGTGACATATGGTGACCGCGATTGAGTCGGAGCCACAACCAAACGCGAGAAAAAAGACCGAATATCGTTCACCGGCACAAAAAACGGCCGAGAGCAACAGCCCCTCGTTTATGGAAGCATTCATCTCTCTCCACCCCCCCTCCCATCCCCCCAGGCCCTCCGGTCCGGAGACGTGCGATCAACAAAAACACGCTATGCGTGAAGTGCTTCATGACCCCTAGCCCCGAAAATGCTACGGTCGAACGGGTGATCTCGGCAGCAGCCGCTGTTGTACGAGTAGCTTACCTGGGATAGCTTTAACTCAAGCTGCTTCAGAGCAAGCTTAAGTGGCACCACCCTGTAGTGCTCTATCCTGTTAGGGGTGAAGAGGGAGGTCGATTCTCTCGCCCGAAGCCCGTGCTCCATCAGTCTTCGGACCACGTGCGCCCTCCGGTGGTAGCTCGTGCACACCTGCGATTTTGTCGGCAGACAAGCATGTGGAGTGCGCGGTTTTGCGATCGACCAATCACGTCACGAAAACTCCTCCAATATCTAACCAAAGAGGCTAGTGGATAGTGCTACAGAACCAACAAGGGTGTGTCGCGAGTTCGAATTTCGCAGGCTTTATACAATATGTGTTATTTCGTGCGTGCGCGCTGGAGAACAATATGAATGGTTATGACAGTGTGCTCGTTGATACTAGTCCGTGGCGAGGGGAGGACTCCGGAGATCAACGCTAACGAAGCCGCCGATATTCGACGAACTCGAACGTATATATTTTGTTGGTTATACTTAGTACCAGTATAGCACTATCCCCTGGACCACAGAGTCGGGTTAACGAGTACCGGTAGTCTAGTGGGTAGTGCTATATAACCAACAGAGAGTCCATTCACGCGTGGCTTGTGTGCGGCTGAGTCGGCGCACTCCGGCACCCTCAAGAGAGCGCGCAAAATACTACCTTGCAAGGTCGATGCTGCGTGTGGCTCTTTACCCCTCTTATCGTCTCGCAAAAAAAAAACTCGCAAGATGAATGCGGCATGGCCCTTTGCCCCCCGATCGTCTTGGAAGTGCAGTAACAGGAAACCGACCGTTCTAATTGATAGAATGTACTATAACAGGAAACCTAACGTTCCGACTCATGGAATGGCACGTCGGTCGATTTACAGCGCCCTCCAACAGTTCCTAGAAGCCGCGCACCACCGCGCTGTAACTTAATCAACCCCTTTGGGACTTCGGAGGGAAACATTTTGTCGAGAATAACGACGATTGCAGCATCGACCACTGCTTGGTTGGGGGACGATAAACGTGGTGTCCGAACGACAACGCAATAATCGCACGACACGGGCGCAGCATGATCCTACTCGTACCGCTACACGCCCACATTTTTTGTGTATAGGCAATTGATGAGACCAAATGTATCATTTTTTTGGTGTCGCTATCTCTAACCCCCAAAAGGGATGAGCAAGAACGCTGCGCTTCACGCCCCCCCTCACCTCTTGAAGCATGGCCTCCAGCATAGCAAGCTCGAAAGGCATCGGCAGCTGCTCCCTGAACATGACTTTCATCTGGTGCTCCTGCGCGTCTTCCTCCTCGTCACCCTCGTGCGTCCCCCCTACGTCGCCCCCGCTTCCCCCCTGACCCCGCCCGAAACCCAGCGCCTCCACATATGCACCAAACCTCGACGCCATACCCGAATGTTCTGCCCTCTCCCTCCCTCCCCCGGTTGCGCCTCCGCCACCCACAACTCCCCCCTCTCTCCCGCTTAAGTCACCTCCAACGTTCGGCGGGGTTTCCACTCGCGTAACTCCATCGGCTGAGTTTGCTGATGTAACTCTTGTAACGTCATCCGCCGTACTTGCTGATGACGGAATCGAGGCGGGGTCACCCGGTAGCCGAGGGGAAAGGTTACAGTTTTCCTCCTGGCGCAGCTTACGCGCATCTCTATTAGACGCGGGGGGGCTATCTGGCGGCGTCCGTCTTGTGGGCTGTGCGGTATTTGCTCCTCTTCCCGCGCCACCCTCGCCGTTCCCGCCGACTGCCGCACCTTCATCCGACCCGTCCCCCACATCTTCCGACGGCGGCACCTAGCATTGGCATTTACGTACGTCAGGCGTTTTTTGTAGGGGAGCGGGTTTTCCAGTCGCGTGATAAACCGGACAGAGTGCAAGGGCACCTAATGTAGGCGTTACGCATGTCAGGCGATTGTTATACGTACGTGGGTTTTCCTGGAGCGTGGTAAATCGGACAGGGTCTAGAGGCACCTAGTGCTGGAATTTTACGTACGGCAGACGATAATAGCAAGGATGGTAGTTACCTGCGGTAAATCATGTTACCTATTAATACCGATAATCGGCGAAATTCAGACGTCCGTGTTACCTACCACAGTTACCGCAAACACGCGCGTAAATGTGAACCACCTCCGGGGGGGATGAATATGGAAAATACCCCCGGGGTAAATTGTGAAAATTTATGCGGTTTCCAATGTACATGTAGGCGTTATTCATCAGAGGATAAGGGGCACTACACAGTTACCGAAGGTGTTCGTGTTACCTACTGCTGACACGTGTTGCCCGTGAGTTACCGGCAATAGGTAACTGTCGTCCCTAGTTTTTAGCAGGGGAGCAAGTTTTCCAGGAGCATCGCGGTACAGAGGCACCTAACGTCGACGTTACGCACGTCAGGCGATTGTTATCGTAGGGAGCGGGTTTTCCTGGAGCATGATAGTCGGACAGCGCATGTACAGAGTGGTGCTGCAACGGTTGCAGCCAAGCGTTTCGGAATGGTTGGCACGTCCGCTACAAATCATCCACCCAAGCTTTCACAAATCGGACAGATCACGGAGAAGACTAGTAGAGTTCGGGAACCGAACCAGGAATAATACGTCTTTTGTTACGAGAAAGAATTACGTAGGCGTTTTGGTTCAGATTCTGTGGTTGAAGAATTACGCAGTGTTTGGTTGATCGTGTGAGTGGCAATACCAAGTGGATGCAGAACGGGACGGTGCTGGCAGACTGGCAGGTTACTTGAACAACAGTGTGCTGTTGCTAGTAGCTGGCCAGCAGCTGCTGGGGCAGGTCTTCGTGCTTACTCCCACCCACCCGCCCTTCTTCTTTCGATGGTGAGGAGATGAAGATATTTACGAGGATAGATAGGTGTTATTCTCGGTTGTTATGGTATAACCGGATGTAGATACACTTACTCTTTTTTATTATTTTTAGTGGCATATGGAGGTATATTTTCTCTAGGAGAAGGAGTGGAACGGTGTTGCACCATTTCGGTGTCTCGGTAGTCCGGGAATGCGCACAGTAGAACCCAGATTGTGAAGGGAGGGAGATGCGTTTTGATTCGCAAAAACGTGTGGGTATGCCACAGAAGTGGATATTGCGATAGACATGTCAGCCAGTAGCTCTCCCTCCCAAGCCACAGAAAATGATACCTGGTAATAAACAACGCCATTCGAAAGATATGCAACAAAGATATAACCCATCTAGATCCAGTATCTATCGTTATGACATGTTGTGCAGGATCTGTGTAGTACAGATCCAACCCAGGAAACATGTGCCAGATCATGCAGATCACACGGCTCCCACCCGGCAACGTTATCAAGGCCATGCAGATCATACAGACCAGGGGTCTATCTGTCCTGAAAGATATGGGTGTTAATGGGGATCTGATCTGTCCGGTGAGTGCAAGCTTTTGCGCTTTTCACTTAGCCACGACTTTCAAATCGTTCTCGTGCCCACCCAGGGGAGTGACAACAATCAACCTTTGTTTTTCACAAATATATTGTTCAGCCGGAAGTCTTGACCCCCACCATGCCCCACCTCCGCGTTGGCCTGCATCAGTTCCGCGAGAACTGGCACGATGTGCGAAACGTCCATGCTGCCCGCCTCGAACAACAAGCACGCGTCCGTGTGTATGAGCGCCTTGAAGGGCCCCAGCGCTATCACCACCACCCCCTCGCGCGGTAGCACCGCTGGCGGCGGGTGATACCGTTCGTCCTGCGATTCGCAAAAAAAGAGTGGGTTTCGAAAAAGTAAAAAATAAAAAACAAAAAATCGAAAATTACAGTAGCTGTGAAACCCCTGCGGATCGAGCCCCAGTTTTGATGTCATCATACCAAGGGGCTGATGGCGCATGTGAAAAGTGGAGAGTATGACCTGTAGTCCGAGAGACAGGACATCTGATATTATCGTACCAAGGAGATGATGCACGTGAGAAGTCGAGAGTACGGTATCACCCGGGATACGTTAGATAGCGCACCCTTCCACAACAGCACTCCAGGTGACACAAGTTTCAAAGGTCAAAATGTTATCCCCGGGGTGTGCTATCATGCGTGTTACCTGGTACCAGGTACTGGTATACGGTATCACCTGTAGTCCGAGAGAAAGCACATCTCGAGCGTGGACGCCGAAATGTCTGAGCACGTTGGCCAGGGTCACGCTTGTGCGCCTCAAATCTCCCGCCTTGCTAACCTCGAAGACCTCGAACTGTTGTTGGGGTGCGGTTTTTCAAAGGGGCGTGTCAGTGTTACCAGATTTAACACAATTTATTTGATATCTTTCGAATTGCTTGAATATTGTTTTGTCTGTGACTTGGGAGGGAGAGCACTCCCCCGAGAGACAAGTCTACCGCAACCAACCGTTTCGGTATT
>JAYJMJ010000075.1:837205-847228 GCA_036873875.1 Laminaria ephemera
CCCCCCGGTACGTGCCTTCATTTTTATCGCGCAGAGGGTTCAGCATTCCCAACGCTCGTCGATTTTCATCGAATTTCCCTATAGTAGCAAGCGTCTAGGTGCCTTCGCGAATTAGTGCGGGATGGTTTTCGTAGCGGTAAAAGGCATCAGCGCCTTTCTCGAGCACGTCCACACCCTACTGCTATCCCCCCCCGTCCGGTGACCCAACTCGCCCCTCAGGCCTTTGATGTCGTCTTCTAAACACTTGAAAATGTCTTATTACCCCTCTGTATCCTTCATTGTTGTCGTCTCCTTACAATGCACCTGGTACAATTTCATAAGTATTCTACCCCTTTAGATGCTCATGTATTATGCTGGTAACACACAAAGGGAAATATTAGAGCGAAACAAGAGAGATAACAACTCTAGCGTTCTTCGTACCTCGACCTTCAACATCAGTCATTGTTTGGTAGCCAAGAAACGCAACACGTCAGAGCCAACCCCCCTTGTCCCCCCCCCCTAACCCTCTCCGTCTCGAACGGGATGCGTGGTCAATGGTCATATGACTAAGGCAAGCAACAAATGAGTACGCCGCCCCCCCTCCCCCCTCCCTAACCCTCTCTTGGTGCAAGCAATGTCTGCCTGGTCGGTGAAAAATCCGACGTGTTCCGTTCCGGCATTGTAGGGATGCGAGGGCCTATGGTCTTAAGACCGCGGCCATGCGCGATAATGAGCACACCCCCGCCCCCTCGAAACCGTGATGCAGATTCTTCAGCAGGACTTCATAAAAACACACATCCACAACTTTCTGGCGGACATTGTGTCTCGAGAGAGCCACAAGATCGGAGAAGGGACCATGGTGCTCAAAGCCGCAGCCGTCAACATGCTCGCGGATGCTGAGGTGAGTGGTTTCAAAACAGGAGCACGAGACAAGGTTTCATTCATATCGTCGCCCTTTTGAGGAAATGAATGAATGTCTCGAATCAGTGTGAATGAATTAAAATCGAATAATTATTTAACCCCAACACTCTTTACGGGGAACCATAGCAACCAGAACCCACGATAAACACAAAAACCTATATATTCCACTATTCTTACTAACCATATTTGGTTCTGATTACTCTGTTCCCCCGCAATGATTCGTGCAACGATAGAGGCAACACCTTTTGGCTGAAGCGGTTTCTGAACGACGGGGCTCCTTAACCCAAAAATCGTCGGAAAATTTCCATTCTTGTTTTGTAATGTGTTTCGATGTATATACCCTAGGTCATGGGATTGTTCATCGGGTAGAACTTTTTTTTTTCTCCAGATCGAGGTACAAAGCTCCTCAGAAAAAAAACGATGCACCTCTACCGTAGTAGTATTATTACGGAGGGCCATAGTAATCAGGACCTACGATACACACAAAAAACCTATATACTCCACCGTTTTTACTAACCAAATTTGGTCTCGATTACTATGGTCCCCCGTAATAGTAGTATTATTACGGAGGACCATAGTAATCAGGACCTACGATACACACCAAAACCTATATATTGCCTTATTTTTACGAATCGTATTTGGTCCTAATTACTATGTACCCCCGTAAATAATACTACCTACCGGTATATAAGTAGAATATTAAATGGTTGGTCGGCTTTTTTGTGATGTTGAGCCTGGCGTTCGATCTTGTCCTTAAATTTTGCTTCCTCGGCATTTCGCGGTTTTGACTTGTCCAGTGTGTCTAGGCGAACCGTGCGGCCGTAACCCCAGGTGTGAAATTCCGCTTGGTAGAATCTGAGCTGGAAGTAATGTTTCACACGTCAGACAGATCAGATCCCTGTCCACGATCTACGTATTTCAGGGCGGATGAATCCCTGGTCAATATGATCTGCATGGCCTATAGATCACGTTGCCGGGTGAGAGCCGGATGATTTGATTCATCTAGCACATGTTTCCTAGGTTGGATCTGTATTGCACAGATCCTGTACAACATATCATAGCGACATATACAGAATCTAGATGATCTAGATCGTGATCTGTCCTATGTGTGTACTAGTTCCTCCCTAAGGCTTACGTTCACTGCCCGCATGCTGCCAATTGCAGGGATCATCGAGCTCGCCTGGTTTTAGTGGAGACGGAGAAAGCATCGCGGGACTTGGATCGAACCAAGAAATGCTCTCTCTCAAAAGGCAAATGGAAGCGCTCGGGCTGCAGGTGGGGGGGGGGGGATGAGTCCACTGAGCTTTTCCACTATTAATAGTTCATATGGCTCGCTCGCTAGGTGTGTTCTACACTAATTTCAGTCGCAAAAAGGGATTTTTCTAATGTTTCGTTCAAAGTCGAGCAACAAAAATACGAATTGCCAATTTGTTAAGTGCTGCCGCGTGCTGTATCTTCCTGTTGTATTAACCTCCCTCTATATACAAAGTGCCTGTCGATCCTCCCTGGAGTCTAAATTGAGGCATTCTCGAAACCAATGTACCGCAACCGACAGTTTCGGTACCCAACTGATCTCTACTCGTAAGCCCCGTCTCTCCATCCGTTAACCACTCGCGAGGTCCCGACCAAGTCCCATGCGGTCTAAGACGACTGAGCCCCTCCACGGTACGATATCGTGGAAACTCCTCGAGAGTCCAGAAAATGTAGCGGAAACATTGCTGCACCCTTGAAAACCCGACGTGCTCCGTCCCGGCATTGTAGGATTGCGAGGGCCAATGTTCTAAAGGTCTACCGTCACGCATGACATGATTGCACCACCCCCTCCCCCCCCGCCCGTCCGTCCGTCACAAACACCGTGGTCTTGCAGGATGAGGTGAAACGAGCGCTGAATCCGCCGGAACCGATCAAGCCCACTGATGCACGTTCAGCGGCGAAGGTAACAGGAAATAATATCCCAGCACTGTAGACGGTGTGCTGACAAATAAGCACCATCCGCCTAGTGTGATTATATTATTTTTGCCACCCAACACTGTGCAGCATTGAGCTTCAGTGCCAACCACTCACAATCTCATTGTCGTAACCTGTGTTCGGTAGCGACCGCAGTACAGCAGCCTATCTCGTTAATGCTCAGTAGCGGGGACCTGAGCACTGTACCTCTTTTTGGCGAAACTATACCCCGACCGACGGGATTCCTCAACCGAGGAGCTAACCAATGTCGCTGGATTTTTACAAAAATCATTGTTTTTATACCTAGGTCATGGGATTGATCATCGCGTTGCACTAACTGTTGTATTTAATCACACTCAGGGTTTGGGTTCGGTATGGACCTCCTCAAATGAAGAGCCTCAGAAAATTACGGCGCATCTCTATCGTGGTATGCGTCAGGACGCGTGCTGCCATAGAGGTAACACTCTCCGGCCGAAACGGTTTCTGAACGACGGGGCTCCTTAACCCCAAATCGTCGGAATTTCATTCTTTTTTTGGAAATGTGCTTGGTTGAATACCTAGGCCACGGGATTTTTCGTCGGGCAGCACTTTTATTTTTCCCCAAATCAGTTTTTGGGAGAGGTATAGAGCTCCTCAAGTGAGAAGAGCCTCAGAAAAAAAACGGTGCGTCGATACCGTAGCATGCGTCTCAGCATAGAGCAGTACTAAAGCAGGAGCGTAGCAATCGGCATTTACGCCATCGATCTACGTACTGCTCGAGAGTATCCGATTGTGTTTCTATGGGTTGGGTCGAGTGCAACTTACCGCCACAGCAGTGCACACCATGTCGGGAGATAAATGGCAGGTGGTATATACACCGCTGCTTGTTCCCATATCGGTCAAGCTGCAAGTCTTATTCACAACGTGCAGTGCGCTTCTGTAACGTTGCGAGTCTTCTTCACAACGTGTTGTGGGGCCCGCACGGCTACCACCTTGCCCCACCTATCCTCTCCTCGCCTCTACTGAAGTAATCGTGCTATTGGTTGTTGTTGTTGTTCTGACATTAACGCACCATCGCCATGATCAAGTCCATGGTCAAAGGACAGGCTCCAGTCACACTGGAATGGAAGAATACCTCTGGAAAAAAAGTCGTACAAACCAAAATGTTGTTGTCTCTCGCCTACTGACGTATCACGCAGCTTGCAAACCTGCGTATCGACCACCCAACCGGGTGAACTCACAGCTGATGTATTTTAAATATTTTTTATGAAACCACGCTGTTGTCTCTAAAGGTCGTCAAGGAGCAAACGGGAGCACTTCGTCGGGAGGAGGACCGCAGGAAGGCGGTAGAATCCGCCCTAGCGCGTCTAAGAAACGAAAGGTGAATACGGTAGTTTCAAACAGTTTCTTAGCAGTTTCTAGCAGTCTCCACCTTTTTTTTGCAGTTTCTAACAGTTTCAAACTGTTTCTTGTTAATAGGGTTAGAAGACAAGAACAGATAAGATGGATCACGATCTTGAGCAGTACTTTGTGGATTTTTCAAGCACAGCAATACGCCATACGAGGGGGCAATACGCGTGCGCTAATTCTCGCTTACTGGGCAGAGTATGTTCGGTTCTCGCAGAGCTTTGACAATTTCTGTGCGTGCATAGGTTTCTTTTTTGTGTATGTGTGTGTGTGTGTTTTTCTCCTTTGGCTTTCTTCTTCTTTCTTGGGAAGTCTGTGAGTGATCAACGTTGAAGCTCATGCTGCGCCTTGTTCGATGGCAAACAAAATAGACTAATATGTAGGTTTCCTTTTTTGGCTTCCCTTTGTTTTCTTCTTATTTCTGGAGATGTTTGTAAGTGGCCAACGTTGAAGTTTATAATGCCTATACATTGTCGGATGTCAAACATCAAAATAACACTGTTGGTCTGTCGCAGCTTAGAGCGTTAGTCTAAGCGTACACCCTACAATATTGAGCCTTTTCAGGTTTTGTTGTTTCTGTCACGGAGGTTTGACCATTTTTCCTTTCTGGGAATATTTTTATGAGTGATCGATGTCGAAGCTCATGCTGCCTACACATTGTCGGGTGTCAAACATAAAAATAATAATAATGGTATCTTGACAGCTTGAGAGCCTATCATAGACTTACTTAAACTTGTCTCGGCGTATTCGGAGGTTGCCCTCAGTATATTCTCCCACCTCTCGGCCATCCTCAGCTCTTAATTGCCGACGAACAAATTATTTTTTGGGGAACCTTGCTGAATGTCTTTGTTTTCTTCAGTGATTGCTCTTGACGCTCTATTTTTCATTTTTTTTTCTCGTTTTTTCGCAAAAATACACCCTACATTATTGAGCCTTGTCAAAATTTTCTTGTTTCTCTCACGGAGCTTTGGCAACTATCTGTTGGCAGCATAAGCTTACACCCTACACTGCTAGGCCTTTGTCAAAATTTTATGTTCCCATCTGTCGACGGCTTCAGCTACACCCTACATTATCAATCCTTTTCAAACTTTTCTGCTTCCTACTAATACACACATTATTGGCCCTTTTTCAATTTTCTGTTCTCTAGGGAAGAGTGGCTGCGGCTGATATATCCACAGCTTGAGTCTACACCCTGTTGAACAGTAGGTAATTTGCTTCCGCAGCAGTAGCCAGTAACCTATCGAGTAGTCTATCTCTAACACAACCTGCAATACTGGGCCCTTTTTTACGTTTCTGCTCATTAGGGAAGAGCGGCTGCGGTTGAGGCACGCGAAAGAGCGAGGAAACCACGCGGTTCCACTGCCCCCCCCACCACCGCCATCAGCCACCCCAGAGCCTAGCTCCGGTTCTAACACTGCCAAGGGTAACGTGGGTTGGCAAGCGGGTATTGTAGGCGTGGGGATGGGCGTCGCGAGCGGTGAGTCTTCGGAGGAGGTCAGGAGTGGGAGGGGAGGGGGAGGGGGGGGTGGCGACGCGGCGGTGGCGGCAGCACGGCAGGTTGAGGTGAGGCGCATGCTACGCTATCACAGGCAGTGAAAAAGAAAAACATCCAAAAAGCACAAAAAAAAACCTAAAAAATCGTAATGTTTTTAGGCTGTGTAAAAGAAAAAACATCCAAAAGCACAAAAAAAGAAGTAAAAAATCGAGTACAAAAACATGCTAAAAAATCTTAAATGTTTTTAGGCGGTGTAAAAAACTATAATCCAAAAGCACAAAAAAAAAAATCGAAATACTTTTTGGTGCGTTATCTGGTATGTTTTCTTCGGAGGAGGTTAGGAGTGGGGGGGCGGGGGGGGGGGGTGGCGACGCGGCGGGAGCACGGCAGGTTGAGGTGATCCTGTTGGGGATTGGGGGTTGCTGTCTTCGTAGGATGTGGGCTTAGGATGGGAGATTTGATTATCCTCTTCTGGTGCCGAAGAAAATGGATGACGTGAACGGGCTTCTGATATACTGCAGCACGCTATACTAAGGGATGGACCTAAAGTTGTTCTGAGGCTCCTTTCCTCGCTTGAGGAGCTCTGTGTTTCGCCCAAAAACCAACTTTTGCGATAATTGAATGCTTAGCCTGTAGAATTGAGTATCTCTGCATCTCAGCCAACAACAAACTTTGAGAGTACTTGCACGCTTTACCCGTCGAGGAGCTCTCTATTAATTCATCCTAATTCAAGACATTGACTACCTGCCGCGTTCGAGGAAGACGATGTTGTTGTTATTGTTGTTGCTGTTCTCACATTAACTCTCATAATCAAATCCGTGGTCACAGGACAGGCTCCAGTCACTCTGGAGGAGTAGAAGAATACCCCAGGAAAAAAATAAAATAAAACAGACCAAAAGTGGTACGCGTATCTATCATAATATATGTATGTATACAGAGCTGTCCTTTCCCCGTTCTCTGTCCTGTCCCTTCCCGGCGTAAAGGCTTCCGCGGCGAGAATAATGGGTGTTAAAAGAAATTGTCAAAGAGGGAAAACGTAAATCAGGAATCGAAAACAGGCAACAGAAGAGATAAAAGGTACAGTTGGGGGAGGGGGGTGAAACTTAGTGAATGAATACCATCAATAATTCAAGACATTCATTAATCGCCCCCCTCTACCTTATTTGTAGCGCTGTCCTTCCTCGTTATTTTCCCTCTCAATGCGAAAAGGCTTCCGTGGCGAGAAGAATGGGCGGCCTCTCCGGCGCGGGGGGAAGGGAGGCAAGGCAAGGAGCGGCAGTGGTTCCTCCAGATGCTTCCGGACAGAGCTCTGCTGCCCCCCCTCGCAGTAGGGAAGGTCGCCGATCGTTGGAACCGAGGTGTGAAGAGACGCGTCCTGTGACAGGAGTAGCCCTTTTTGGGCAGAGTATTTTTGTCTGACGAGGTTCATTAACCGAGGAACTACCCAACATCGTTGTAAGACCGGTTGTGTTTTACAGATTAATCGTCGTATACCTACGTATGTAGGCCATGGGGAGTGTTCGTTGGGTTGCATTTTCGTCTTTTATTTTTTGGGCGGAGTATTTTTTGTCTGACGAGGTTCATTAACTGAGGAACTACCCAATATCGTTGTAAGACCGGTTGTGTTTTACAGATTAATCGTTGTATACCTACGTGTGTAGGCCATGGGAGTGTTCGTTGGGTTGCCCTTTCGTCTTTTATCCTGTTAATAGTATAGTCCGTTTTTGGGCGAGGCATGGGGTCTCCTCAAGTAAGGAGTTTCATAACATTTTGGTGTACCCATTTTTACCGTACCACACGTCGAAAACCCCTTGTGGTAGGGCTGTGGGCTGTGAGTTGGCCGGACTTGACGGCTATAGTTATATTAGTGCGGACGCTTGCCACGACAGAGATAGCACGTTTTGACCAAAATGTTTGGACTGACGGCTTTCCCCAACTGCAGAACTTGCCAATATCGTTCGAATCCCATTTATGTTTTACAATATAGTTGTTGATGTACCCAGGCCATGGGCTTGTCCGCCTCAAAAGTCAATTTTTTGGGTGAGGTATAGAACTCCTCATGTGAGGAGTCTCAGAAAAAAAAGAATGCACCTCTGCCGTAGCCCCCCTTGTCGAGGCCCTGTAATTCTTAGTGCGCAAGCCCTTTTGGTAGGGCTGTAAGAGTGAGTTGGATTATATAGCAAAAAACATAATCGAACGTGCACCACCACGAGTCCACCTTCCTTGTGAACGATGCAACGATGCACAGCTACACAGCGCGAGAACGCTTGCTAGGCTCCAATCGCTATTAGTCCACACAGCTTCGTCCGCTGCTAATGCCCGGCGAGCAAAAACCCGTCGACTCCGCTTTAATATTAGTTCGTCCTCTTGCCGTACGTTCTGCTCCGCGCCAATATCGGTCGCTTTTTCTGTTAAACGTGAGCAGAGAGCGCCGAGAAGAGCCCAGCAGCAGGGCATCCTCGCGAGTACAGGTGTGGTACCATGCTCTTTTTTCGTTGGTCTCGATATATCTTCAAGTGTGTTGAGTGCATTTACTAGGCCACAAACACGCGACACCTAACGAGAAATCGAGCGCTAAGAAAGCCAGGCTGAGATTTACAGGAACGCAAGAAATCCGGGGGGTCCCCAGCCTGGACCAGCGTTCCCGTTTCTTGTCATTAATAGGTGTCCCGCACTGTACCACTCTGGACGTAAATATAAGTAACATTCATATATTAATGGTAATATACAAGCGGTCCTTATATTCACGCCCAGAGTGGTAGTCATTTTGTCACGTAACGACGCCACGGTAAAAGTGCACCTTTTTTTTTTCTGAGGCTCCTCTATACCTCGCCCAAATACTTTTTTTTGAGTAAAAACTAAAAGTGAAACCCGATGACCAAACCCATGGTCTAGGTATAAAAAGTGTTCATATTATTGCACAACAAAAATTGACATTCCAACGAAATTTTGGGTTAAGGAGCCCCGTCATTCAGAAAATATTTTTTTATATTTTTTTTTCCGAAAAAGTGCTACCTCTATCGTAGCACGCGTTGCTTTTTTTTCAAAACATTCACACGTCGGACAGATCGTTCTCTTCCTGAGCTAGATCATACAGATCAGTGGGTTGGGGTATACGTATAGCTCATGCGTATCCTACAGATCATCACGTGGAAACATGTACAGATCACACAGATCGTACTAGATCAGAGTACAAGTGCTCGCACACCCGGGCACGCGCATATAACATGACCATACGCTGTAGACAGCTACCGCGGATACAGATCATTCAGATCCTGTAGACCAGCCCCCGTGGAAACTTGTACAGATGATGCAGATCCGTGAAAACGATTTTTATAAAAAAGTAAAAAAAATCACTACAGCTGTGAGATCTAGGATTTCGTCGAAACTCATCTTTGCAAGCTGTGTGTGATACTCCGATCGCGCGTGTTTCGGGATGTGTATGTCCTCATGAAGGATTATATGTCGGCGACCCCCCTTAGCACTAGTTAGCACCAGGGTCAACAGTGTGATACGAAGACGTCGGTCTTAATCAAGTTTTGCACGGAAACTATAAACTTCTTAGAGGGGGACAAAATCTGACGGCCATGGAACGCAAAACCTGACTGCTGTGGAACGCGCCAGCTTATTATATACCTGGTACCACGTATACACGGCAATGCGTGCTCCATGATACGCTCCACAACAGCAACAGCCGAACAGCCGATGAGGAGGCAAGCAAAACTCGCAGTATAACGACAACAATCCCAGCCCAACCAGCGTTCACACCTTGTCTTTTCGAGGATCCTGTGCCCACGTGACTCCGAAAAAGGTTGTTATGTCATCTGGCACGTGTAGCTCCACCTCCACCTCCGTCGCTGAAGCCAGCATCCTGCACGCTGGGCTGCTCCTGCTGCTGCTGCTTGGAAAGACAAGAAAGCAAGTATTTGTTGCCGATGATATTGTGTTTTTACCCTGTTGTCTCTTTTACACAGCAGCGGCAGTAGCTGTAGCGTGGTGGTCAACTAAGCTTCCAAGGCTCAGCACATGTGTACCTAGTTGTTGGTTCAAGGTACACGCAGTTTCCTCTACCTTCTGTCTCTACAGCGCCGGGTACTGCGAAGTCTTTGCGATCGGGAGGATGCTTTTGGGTGCCGTGCCGAGATCAGGTCGATGAAATCTCGCCGCAAAGCCCGGCATAGCAATGCGCAACCATGAGAGTGGAAACCCCAGAGAGAGATGTGAGGAAAGTAGACTAAAAGTATTGCGCAACACAAGCTACCCAGGAGTAGGCCCTTCTATACTCGATTTCCACC
>JAYJMJ010000075.1:919563-931259 GCA_036873875.1 Laminaria ephemera
CAAGCAGCAAATGAGTACGCCCCCCCCCCCCCCCTTACAATATATATATTAAAAAAATAATAATTACGTTATCCCCCCCTAAAAATATTTATCTGTCGTTCTTGCTTATTTTATTCGCGTTCGTGTCCTCTCCCTCGACCATGTAAATTAACTAATGTCTTGAATACGTACGAAGTAATCAAAGTTTCACCACCCCCCTTCTGTACATATCTCCCTCCGAGCATGGCTTTGCCTTCCGACAACACTAGTATGAAGCGCATACTTCATCAGTATTATTCCATTTGTTCGTCTGACAATGGCATTCATTATTTTTGGTGGTAGAGAACGTACATATATGGGGGGGGGGGGGGGGGGGGGGAATTTAACTTATTCATACTATTTCAAGACAACAATTATTTTTGGTGTTAGAGGGAGACATGCAGCGCTTGTGCCAATCACCCATCCACATATTATATACGAGGAACTCCAGAATCCGATGACTTCAGATATGGAAGATGTGAATGACCCATTCGAGTTAAACCGAATACCACCACTTTCACCCAACCCATTGTCCTTCTCTGCGTGTACTCACTTAAATGTTTTTTATAAAAAATAAAAACACATACACTACAGCTGTGAGATCTAGGATTTTCGTCGAAACTCATCTTTGCAAGCTGTGTGTGATACTCCGATCGCGCATGTTACGGGTTGTCTATGTCCTCATGAAGGATTATAGGTCGGCGACTCCCCTCAGCACTAGTTAGCACCAGGGTCAACAGCAGTGGTGTGATACGAAGACGTCGGTCTAATCAAGCTGTGGACGGAAACTATTTAGTGTTTTTGTTGGCACCCCCTTCATCTTAACCCTCTTAGCAATATTACGGGGGACCCTAGTAATCAGGACCAAATCTGGTTAGTAAAATCAGCGGAATATATAGGTTTTTGTGTATATCGTAGGTCCTCATTACTATGGTCCTCCGTAATAGAATAGAACGCTTTCGTATAGGGCCCATGGAATGGGCCCAAACTTGTGTGGTATTAGTTGGTTTTAGAGGCATGCTTTTTGAGTGGACTTTTGAATGCCCCGTTTACCACGCCAAAGCTTTGAAACGTGATGTACTAACTGTCTGCTGTGGTGGGCCCAAAGAGTCCGGGCTCTTTTGACATGGTCGTAGTTGATTATTTTTTATTTTTTTTTGCGGTTTCCGAGTGGGTGCTAAGAGGGTTAACCTTCGAATTTTATTTTCCACGTGCGGCTCTTCTCGACCTATATCGCGTAGTTACCGTATTGTTATGGAGGGATGTTTGTATCTAGCTATAGATATGAAGACAGGTCCCTAGAACGGTCCTTGTGGACCTGATATAGTGTGTGGCTGTTCCAGGATTGTGTTCTTTAGGTCCTAAAGTGGTCATGTTTTTGTTGCCACCACCACCCAGCGTACCCTCAGAGTATACTGTAATCAAGATAACACGCCGCCTGAGGAAAAAAAAAATCAAAGCTGATTTTCTCGACAGCGGGGAGAGTGCCAACGCCAAGCGACTCACTCGTCTATTCTGGAAAGATCTCGACGAGATCTTCCCAAAACCGCCCTTTTCGTTGGGTGTGTTTGATACCCCCTGGCTTGGAGAAAATCGGGTCTGAAAATCATCCCAGGGAGTGTGATATCTTGCGTGCTCCCTGGTATACGGTAGCGTGCGATTTTAACCAGGCTTTGTCACGGGTCACGCACGACCCGACCCGCGTATCAGGTCACGAGGTTTTTCCGAAACCTCGCGGTCGAAATATTCACGGGTCGGAATTCATCACGACGGAACGGTGCCTGATGGTATTGCACTCCTTTTCGCGTAGTTCCGTCCTCCTCTCCTTATTTTTTTTCGTTTTTTTGTTTCAAAGTTCATTTCTTTTTTTTTCATGAACGCACAATAAAAAAAAAAAGACAACCGCAACACGACGCTTGATGGTGCTGGCGGGGTGGGATCTGTACGATACGGCTCTCGCACATCTTATAACGGCAAACAAAGGATCTATAGATATATCATCTAGATCGTGATCCGTCCGATATGGGTAACCTAACTTTTTGCGTCTTTTCGCGTGATGCCTTCCTCGTTTTCCTTTTCCACAACGGTAAATACAAAATATCTAGATGATCTAGATCGTGATCTGTCCGATGTGGACAACCTAACCTTTGCACATCCGCTTCCTTTCTGGTTCGCGTTTGTCCTTCATTACCTTTCTATTTGACGTTATACCCAAACCGCAGAAGCAATTCACCACGACGGAACGACGCACAACAAATCACAACGGCAAATATATAGGATCTAGGATCTGTATGATCTAGATTGTGACATGTCCGGTATGGATACCTTTTGCTCCTTTTCGCGTAATCTCTTCCGTCCTCTATTTCGCCTTTCCTTTTTCGTCTCACGTTCCACGTTTTATGCAAAACGCAACAACGAAGCAATTCACCACGACGGGACGGTGCTTGATGTTACTGGCGGGGTGGGATCTGTATGGTCTGTCCGATGTGCTGTGCGTGTGGGATCTGTATGATCTGTCCGATGGAGGTATCCTTACCCTTTGCACCTTTTCAGGCGGTTCCGTTCTCTGATTCCTTTTCCGTTTCACACTTCCGTTTCGCTTTTCCGTTTCTATCCCAAACGCACCATCAAGCAATTTACCACGACGGAGCGGCGCTTGATGGTGCTGGCGGAAGAGGTTGGTGACCGAAGCAAGGGAGAAGTGAAGGGGGAAGAAGCCAACTCCAAAGCTGTTGTCGCGGCCAAGACGGGCAACCTTGCCGTAAGTATTTGCGTGCATGGGAATGATGGGTTGAAATTGATTGTTTCTTCTGCAGGGTTTTGGTTTTAAACCTTGCCGTAAAGTCTTCGCGTGCACGGGAATGATGGCTTGAAACTATTACAAAAGTAACTCCTTGGGATCCACGTACAGCGACAAAAACAAAACCTCTACATAAGACTAGAGCTAAGGAAATAACAGCTTTTTTAAGGGGACGAGAAGTTCATACCATTGCTAATTCATGACATTCGTTGTTTTTTTTGTGTTTTTCGTCGTCGAAGCAGACGATATACAAAAAAAAGTGACGAGTGAGATCATGTCATACGTACCAAGCGTCTATTAAGAGGAAGAGCATGCAGCTGTACGAGTATCGTGATGCTACGTGGGTGTCGTATGATACAGCTCCGTGCCTAGCAAGTTTGGACACATCCCCTATGCCAATAGCCCGGGCTGTTCGCTATTCGTGTGGCCGACGCTGTTATCGTCATTTGCATTCGATAATTTTTCCCTATCGTACGAGTACAAGGATACCAGGTGCCTGGTGTTGTTCGCTCGGTGAATGCAGCTTTAACGATATGCGCTGGTGTGCTGTTTCCCATCGCACCGCTTAAATCACTTAGGTTGGACGGTCGTATACACGAAAAAGTCGTTAATTTCAACACCAAGAAGTAGGAAATACGTGTTTCCTTCTGGGTGCCCAAAGGATACCTGGTACCGGTATTGTATACCAGGTACTTGATACGTGACAACCGCGGGTAAAAATCCACTCCAGCCAGTGATGGTGATCCAGCCGCCAGGCACTCTGCATTATTCTGTCCCCCTTTTTTTTGCATGTTCTTTCGAGTTTTGGTTGCTGGTATTGCCGCTCGTCGAGAAAGCTTACGCTTGCCACGTGATTTCCACCTATGTATATAGCGGCAGATTGCTTTCGCTGAACCATATCCTGAAAATACAACTCCTATAATAATCCTCACTCGCCACAAACCACAGATTGCGGTTCGGTTCGATTACGACGCTCCACTCAATCCTGTCCATTTCATCGGGAAACATTCTAACATACGCCCCCCCTCTGATGATTTCCAAACGTGATCACCAGGAGCTGGAAGTCCTATTATACGACGATGTGCCCCCGGACACAAAGGACTCGAACGGAAATTCTCTGCTGCTTCTGGCCTGCCAGCAGGTATGATCTTGCTGCTTCGTCCACATATTTGTAAGCTCTCAAAGGCTGACAGGCGGAACACCGCTCGCTTGTAGTATTTATTTTGTTCTTCTGTGCGTTATTTGCCTGGTGCTTTTTCATTTCATTAAAAGCTTGGCAACGTTTATTCCAGTAAATACTTAGGGTCAGACGGACGGACGGACAGACGGACGGACACATTCGAATTTTCCGCTATAGAGGACCCCAGTAGATTGGAGAATACAATAGTCACATGTGTAGTCGAGGTATATATACAGACACACTCAGCCTTGTTGTCAGCTCCGTCGTCAGTCCGCCAGCGCGCCCATGGCAAACAGCAGCCGAAAATCAAAACACCACACAATAACCGATTTTTATTCAACAAAGAGGAATGCAGGAAACGCGCGACCGATGTATCACGGACAGCTTGTAAGCTGAGTGTCGAACCACTCAATTGGTCGAACTCACAGCCGACGCATTTGAAGTATTCTGATAAAATAGTCGAAAGCACAGAGCCGAACTGAGCCGTAGGATTCGCAAAATCCAAAGATCCGAACCGAACCGTAAAAAAACTAAAATAGCAAAACCGAACCGAACCGAACCGAACCGCAGGACAAGTTATTCGGGCGATTCGAAACCGAACCGAGCATAAAATCGTGTCATCATACGTATGGAATTAGGAGCCCTGAAGCAAAAATTAGTGCAGTACAGCTACCTCCATCTTGCTCGCTCATAAACTAAACTGTGGTAAAGTAAATGTGAACTAATGACGCGGGTTTCCATTCCCTCGGCCGCTGCCACCGCTGTGTTCCACCGCCGTGTGCCACCGCCGTGTGCCACCGCTGTGTTCCACCGCCGTGTGCCACCGCTGTGTTCCACCGCTGTGTGCCACCGCTGTGTGCCACCGCTTTGTGCCACCTTAGGGGAACAAGCGCATGCTAAAGTTCCTTCTACGAAAGGGGGCGACCATGAACCATCAAAACATGGACGGCAACACCGTTCTTCATTTCTGCTACTCCATCGGCCGAGAGGTAAGTGTCGGGAAAGAAGCTTGGCGACGTGTGTTAGGATAGAGGTAGCACTTTTTTGGCTTAAAACGTTTTCTGAATGACGAAATGACGGGGGGGGCTCCTAAACCCAAAATCGTCGGGATGTCATCCTTGTTTTTTTTGCAAGTACGAATAGTTTGTATACCTGGGCCATGGGTTTATTCGTCGGGTTGCGCTTACTTTCAGTTTACTTCAAAAAAATCGGTTGGTGGATGAAGTACAGAGCTCCTCGGGTGGGGAGCCTCAGAAACAAACGGGTGCAGCGCCTCTATCGTAGCGTGTGTCGTGACGCCTCAATCCCTTTCGAACGGCACCCACGTTTTTTGGGGGAACAAACTACTTGGATTTTAGTGTAAGATTTTTTTCCAACCTCTAAAAAGTATCCTACTACAGCGGGGGGGGGCTCCCAATAGTGCCGGTATACGCCAGCCCAATATACCGGCACTATGCAGGGCACCAGCACTATTGGGAATAGGGGTATAACATATCTAGTTACTATACAGACTTCCAGTCGTGCCAAACGATTTCACTGACACTATATACAGCAGTGGCAATGTTCAACCGGCACTACTGGGAGCCCCCCACTGCAATAGTCTAGTAATCCCAATTGCTTTGTCCCCATAACGGGATTGCAGAGCTAAGACCGGTGCTATGTAACGGGAACGGGATCTTAACGTCCGGGAAAAAAAAAGTTCGTTTTTACACCATTTCAGCGGCTGTACCTCGCGGGGTACTAAACATAAGACTTTCTGTGGTCAGGAGTAATTGATCCTCTTGGCGAGAGCTTCCAATTGCCGTTGGTAGTTCTTACGGGGCCTTGGTTCGAAGTTTTTGCGAAGGAGCACGATTTTGCAAAGTTTGCACAGATTGGCCCAATTCTTGACGAGATTGGGGTGTCAACCAGGTTTGGGCCAATCTTTGCAAACTTTGCAAAATCGTGCTCCTTCGTTAAAAACTTCGAACCAAGGCCCCGTAAGAACTACCAACTGCAATGGAAAGCTCTCGCCAAGAGGATCAACTACTCCTGACTACAGAAAGTCTTATGTTTAGTACCCAGCGAGGTACAGTCGCTGAAATGGTGTAAAAATGAACTTTTCCGGAAGTTAAGATCCCGTTCCCATTAGCACTGGTCTAAAAGGGTTTATTAATCAATGAACGCCCAGCGCGGGTTGCACACACGCCGTCATTCATTGAGGTCAGACGACCTGGAGGCTACGTGGTGGCTTGGACATACCCCAATAATTGGAGTAGCGTGTTCGGCTGCCACTCGCCTTGCTGTATACCGAGCTCGCCACATCACTCATCAGATATTGGGGCCATTCCTAACGGGGAAAAAAAATGCCCAGAGTCGTGACAAAAAAAAACGAGACATGTTCGCGAATCGTGCTACTTGTCACGAATCGTGTTTTTTTCGTTCGTTAGGAACTACCCTTGCTAACTTCGCGAAACCTAGCGGGCACGTCATTCACCGATTCTATTATGTGAACCTGCCAGCTTACCCCCCGTACGTACTCATGGAAACCCCTACCGTATATGACGGTGTATAACAGCCCCGGTGATAACTTTTGGGGATCTAAAAAACCTACCACCCGGTGTGGTATTCTCTAGGGGGTGTGATACTGTATGCAACGTATCCTGGGTGATAAATTGGGCAACCGTTTTCGATTTGATAAAAAGTCTAGCTGTAGTGTATTTTAATTTTTTTATAAAAAGTGTCACCTGGGTGGTGAACTCTAGGGGGTGTGATAAAAGGAGTGCGGGGAACCTGCTATCTTACCCACCGAACGTTCTCGTGGAAACCCCTATACTTTGGGGGTGTGGTAAAAAGGGTGTGAGGAACCTGTCATCTTACCCCCGAACACGTTACTAATGGAAACCCCTAAAACGTTTTTTTTTCTGCTAATCAGGACCTGGCGGAGTACTTGAAACTCAAGGGCGCGGACGACTCCTTGCTGAACGGCGAGGGCCTGACCTGCTACGAGGGACTTCACGCCGAACAGTTGGACGGCATCTAGTTACAGTGGGGGTCTCTCTATAGTGCCGGTTAAATAGTGCCTATTGCTGGTATAGTGCCGGTGAAATCGCTTGGCACGATTGGAAGCCGCTATACTATTAATAGTACCAGTATCGGTACTATACCCAATAACGGTGCTGGTGTCCGGTATACTGCCGGTGTTGGCTGGCACACACCGGCATTGTAGGGGAATCACCACCGTACAGTAACCCAGCTCAATGTTTCTGTTGAAAAGCGTTGCTGATGAGCAGTGACTTCGGTCGGGGTTGCACTTTTGACCCCAACCTTGTCTCACTGACGGAGATCTTCAACTAAGGAACTACCCAACATCTTATAATCAGATTTTATATTTCTTTAGATACTTAAGTCCATGGGATTGTGGGCCAAAAAGGGCTTGGAAAGCGACATATCAAGCCCACAAGTATGCAAAAAAAATGCTGCGGAAATTGTGTGTATGCATTGGGGGCTGCACTGCACAGGCCCGGAGGTGCCAATGGTATCGTGTGTGCGAGGTTGCCAATGGTATCGTGTTGTACGCGCCATATTAGACTCTACGCACAATGCAGAGGCTCACAGAGCGTACCTCACAAGACCAGACCTAGTATCGCCCACTCGAAGCATGTACCAGGATGCAAACGAGCACATACCGCATTGCTAGCTTTTTTTCTCACTCGAAAAGCATGTACGAACATGCGAATGAGCACATGCCGCATTGTTTTTTTTTTTCTCATCTCATTCAGCCCTTGGCTCTACCCGTATTTTGCCTCAGGTACCACCCTTCTCTAAGATAACCATCCCACCGCAGGAAACCACCCCCGGTGATAAAAAAGCAAGGCCCAAAACAGTTATCACCCCGGGTGGTTTCTCAGGCCGAAGGCGGCAACATTTACCCTTCACGTAATCAAGTAATTATTTTTGCTGTATATCTAGACTATGACAGCAACATATTATATGCCGATGTCCAGCCAATCTTGGGCTATTACACCATACGGCATTTCCCTCAGCACTTTGTTTTTTCGCATATCTTCAGCTGTAGTCTCCTATCCTTACACTGCCACGTACAACAAGTAATCAACTTTGCTGTCTATCTAGACTATGTTACCTTAGCATTGAGCACGCACCGGCAACAGCAGGTTCGTGTGAGCAAGCCGCACGCACACTATCAACAGTTGCCAATCTTAACACAACACAACGACGACGTTCATCAACAACAGCCCTCCTAAAGTTATCGCACGTCCAAATGCCGCGAGCTCTGAAAACACGACTTTCTTACATAGGAGTTCACTCTTTGGTTCTCCCTAGGAGTTTACTCTTTCTCCCTCTCGGGTAAAAAAAACCCGACTACGACGTAGTGGTACATAATTCTGAAGCACAGTTACTGCAATAAAAGAAATCGACTAGACCATAGAGTTTTGAGGCACAACTACTACCACAGCATTCAACTTCCACCACCGTAGGCACAAAATCGTAAAAAATCGCGACCCAATCAGATGAACCCAGGTTTGGGACAAAGTGTGGTACCAGGTTTAGGACAAAAGTGTGGTTCCAGCATTTAGTCCGAATCGCTCGAAAATGAACGAACGAGTCGACCACTCCGGCCAAGACTATTTGCAGTGGTGGTCTCCCTATAGCGCCAGTATGTGCCAGCCGGAAATACCGGCATCATAGCGGCAACCGGCACTACTCCGCTTACTGCCACTACTGGTTGTTCCCATCTGTGCCAAGGCTATTCACAGGCGCTATAGCGGGCAACCGGCACCACTCAACCGGCGCTATAGAGGGCCCACTACTGTACCGCCCAGAGAGACATAATTCAGGGCCGCTGGTCTCCTAAGGCAGCAACACCCAAAGCCACAAGTTGGATCCGCAATGAACCGTCCAACGGTGAGCCGGGGGCGGAAATGGCCGGAGTCCAAAAAGTAAAAAATGGCACAAAAAGTAAAAAAACGGTCCAAAAAGTAAAAAAATGGCGCTCCCGTATTGGTCGAGAGCGAGACTACGGCCGAAACACAAGCGAAATGCCGCCCAGAGTTGGCCCCGCAGGCCACAACGCCTAGACAACTGATGGGTGTTGTGTTTTGAGGCCACTCAAGAGGGCGCAGGTATGGTGCACAGCTATAATTGCTAGCACTGTTGCGAAGGCAACAAGTGCTTGCCGTGTGGTTGTCACACCGTAACCCTTTCACTAGGGAAAATGATCCCACACCAATTTTCCAAGTAGTTTGTGCCTAAAAACGTGGGTACGGTTCCGATGGGGGGTTAAGACTAAAACGACGAGACACCTAAACACGAAGCGCCAGAAAGCGGCGGTTTCATCCGCTAGCTCAATCTGCGCGGCGCATCAACAAGTTAGTGCTACTATACCAGTACACCACAACGTCACGCCTTATGGGTTTCCACTCTACCTGGCGCCATACTGAATGCATACATAATGAATAATATCGCAAAGCGAGAGTGACATTCCGACGACATTGGGTTAAGGAGCCCCGTCATTCAGATTTTGTTTGAGCCAAAAAGCGCCACCCCGAGCGTAGCACACGTCGACACCGGCAGCAGACAACTACTCGTACGGTCCCGCGCCGATCCCAACTCCACCTCCTGTGGCAGCAGCAGCGGGCGGGCGCACACCACAACCCGCCGTGCGGACGGCGGAAGAGCACGGCCTATTTCCTAGGGCACGGCTTATTCTCTAGAGCACGTCCGATTCCCTAGAGCACGGCCTGTCCCCGAGAGTTTACTCTAGGGCCTCTGTTCCAAAAACCCCAAAAGCGTTTTCAAATATCGTCTTGTAAGCGTGCGTGCTTGCTACTCCATATAATAGGCGTGCTCGCCACTCCATATATTAAGCATGCTCGTTACTCCATATAATTGGCGTACTCATTACTCCAAACAACGGGCGTGCTCGATACTCCATACTATTACTTCACATAATAAGCGTGGTCGACATTCCATAAAGTACAAGCGCGCTCATTACTCCAAATAACAAGCGAGCTCAATAATCCATATAAGAAGCGTGATCACCACTCCATATATTAATAGTAAGCGAGCTCAATACCCCATATATAAGCGTGCTCCTTACTCCACAAAACACGCGAGCTCAAATATGCGTGCTTGTTACTCCATATCATAAGCGCGCTCGTAAAACCCGCCGTGCGGACGGCAGAAGAAAGGGCACAGCCGGCCTACGGGATCACTTATTACGCAATCCCTCAAGCTTACCCCCCGGTCCGCCTGGGATAGAGAGTAATCACTTATTGTGTAATCCCGCCAAAAACTGAAGCACCTCCGGTCCGCCCGGGATCGAGAGGTACCTGTCGCTGCCGGTGTTCTCGTCCACCACAACGTCATGGTCCTGCGGTTGGCAAGAGTTTTTGGAGCGATCAGTAGGAGCCAGAGTGTTTGAAGCGTTCACCCGATCATGGAGAGAGGGGTGGGGGTAATCTTGTTAGGAAACTCGGGGGATGCACCCAGGATATCCCCTGACGACTACATCTGCTATACCCTGGTATTTTTTTACGTATAATAAAGTATTTTATGTAGTTCCTTGGCTTCTAGGCTCTATCTACGGCGGTGCATCGTACCGTGCTGTACTGTTATGGATGGTGTGCGATACCTGGTAGTTCGTACAAAACAAGTTTCCAAAATGGGTCGGCCATGAGCCAGGAGGGTTGGTTGATCCCGTTACTACGGTGATGGACGATGGGAAAATGTGAAAACAACAACAACAGCAGCAGCAATAGCATAAACACCAACACGGGGCCACGCAGACGATCGGAACATGTGAGAACACACAACAGCAACAACAACAACCACACGACAGCAACAACAGCAGCAACAACAACCACAACAGCAACAACATCATCAACAACAGCAACAACAACAACAACAACAACAACAACAACAGCAGCAGCAGCAGCAGCAGGAACAACAACAGCAAAAGCAACCACAACCACAACAACAACAATACGGGGCTGGACGATGGGAAAATGTGAAAACAACAACGGCAGCAGCAATAGCATAAACACCAACATGGGGCCACGTAGACGATTGGAACATGTGAGAACACACAACAACAACAACAACAACCACGACGACGACGACAACAACAACAAAAGCAGCAATAGCATAAACACCAACATGGGGCCAAATAGTAGACGATTGAAACATGTGAGAACAGACAACAACAACAACAACAGCAGCAGCAGCATTAGCACAAACACCAACAAGGGGCCAGGCGATCGGAAAATATGAGAACCACAACAACAGCAATAGCACCAACGCCAACACGGGGCCAGACGATCTAGAAATGTGAGAACAGAATAATAGCACCACACCAACAGAACCTCCCAATATCTCATAACAACAAATATATGTATAAGTAAAATATGCACTTTTGTTTTTTTTGGCATGCTGTTCTCCGGCGGCCGAGGGTTTTTTCTCGCACTTTCGGCTGCGGGGCAAGCAAGTCGTCGGTCGGTACATTATGACGCATATCCGGATCCCGGCCGAGCTCCGTGGCGGCGCTCTGAGCATTCAAAGTCGCTGAGCTGGCTCTTTTTTCAAGGGGTTGCGTTCCGCCTCGCTGAGCCGAGCACGTGCGTAGAAAACCCCACCATTTTTTGTTCTTTTTAAACACCTCGCTCCGCCCTCACATTTTTTTATTCGCTCTCCGCTCTC
>JAYJMJ010000075.1:1000497-1011184 GCA_036873875.1 Laminaria ephemera
GTGCCGGTTGCCGCTATAGTGCCGGTGTTTCCGGCTGGCACATACCGGCACTATAGAGGGACCACTACTGTACTGTAAAACATGCGTGTGAGGGGTCACCATTAATTACGAAAAAAGTTAACGACAGCTAGCTGCCGACGTATAGTCAATCAACTAACTGAAGGTTGAATATACCATCGATCGCCCGCAATAAAAACATCGCCAGATCTCCGGCGGGGACACTAAAACCAGCATAAAACCAACAACGCAAAACATTGGACGTACGAGCACTATTAACGCTTTTGGGAGCCATGTTTACAGTAGCCTTTGCGATGTTTTTAACCCACAAATCATACGAAATAAAGTACCAGGTACCAAATAGGTATATTTCGATTTTTGAGGTGGTCCGCACATTATTCTCAGATTTTCCACAACGCGCGGCAAAGCCGCGCTCGGGTCGGAGTCTTAGCCTGGGCTAGAATTGGGGTTAGGGCTAGGGTTAGGGTTAGGGTTAGGGTTAGGGTTAGGGTTAGGATTGGGGTTAGGGTCAGGGTTAGGGTTGGGTTGGGTCGACGCCCTCTCGTGATTTGTAAAAAAAACACACACCCAAAAACACAAAAAACAGCCTGAAAACCTCTATAAAGCGAAATATACTTGGGTACTTTAGCTGGTATAATTTGTGGGTTGAGGCCGGTAAAGGCGCCTCCAAGTTTCGCGACCGAAAAAATGACGAGTGCGATCTTACCAAGCGGCCAGATAGGGCGTGCGGGCAGTACAGGCGTCACCATGCTGCACGCGTGTGGTACAGCTCCGTAGATTGCACCCTCTTCCCCGGGAGCTCGAGCTTCTTTCTGTTTCTGATGCTGTACTCATCATTAGTATTATGTTTGCCATCCTCTAATGTGCAGCATTATTAATAGCTTCAATGTCGATCACTCGTAAACATTCCCAGAAAGTAGAAGAAAACCAAGGGAAACCCATTAAACAAGAAACCTATGCACAAACTCTACCTGTAATCACCATTGTGTATCGACGTTTTTTGCCCTCTTCAGAGGGAAAACAAAAACAAAAAAAATGACACGTGCTATGATAGAGGTGCACCAGTTTTTTTTTCTGAGGCTCCTCACTTGAGGAGCTCTAAACCTCACCCGCAAACTGATTTTGAGTAAACTGAAAGTACAACCCGGTGAACAAACCAATGGCTTAGGTATACAAACATTCAGATTGAAAAAAAAAGAACGACATTCCGACGATTTTGGGTTAAGGAGCGCCGTCATTCAGAAACAAAAAAAACCCAAAAAATGTCATTTCTATCGTAACACGCGTCAAATGACGGTTACAGCATCGATCACACAAGGCAAAGCGGCGCTGCAGGCCTAAGGGGTGGTTAGTCTACGTCCCGAACTACACTCCAAGGACTTGTTCGTACGACACGCGTGTAGCATGGATTATCGCAGGCTGCACGCTCCCACGATGAAAAGACCGCACCTCATTTGTTGTTATGTTGTATTTGGGCCTCAAAAGGATTAGGTATCAAAAGGGTTCGTGTCACAATGGGGTCGCTCCTAGCCGTGTTACACAGTGGGGTACCCGATGTAAGAGCCCCTCGGAACAACCAAGTGTTACCGCTGTTATCTCCGTACCGCTCTTGTCTTAGATTGAGTATCATAGAGGTTTAGTGTAGGCGTCCCAAGGCGTGACAAGCCGATTTGACCGCTCTTAAGTCCGTTTTCTCTTATCGTGAACGCTCTTAAACCGGGTACCCCACTGTATGGGCATCTCCTGTGCATGCTGTCAACGACACCTTGATGGGCAAATGCCCAACTTATACGTAGCTCTACGAGTACCGCTTAACCCCGTTAGAAGTCCAACCCGCGTTTTCGGGACAAGTTGCTTGGCGTTAGTGTTGGAATACTTTTGCAGTAGTACAGGGTTGAAATGTCAACATTTCCATTCGATGTCAACATTTCCATTCGCTTGAGAAAAAAAGAGTGAACAAGTGTTTACAGTCTCAACCTGCAAAAAAAAGGACACCAACGGCAACTCCCACTAACCTCTCCCCCGCCCACGTCTGCCGTCGTCGATGTAACGTGTTTGTACCGATTTTGGCCGGACTTGAAATTATCTGTTTTGTGTATCTTCCCTTAATTACTGTAGTTTTGATTTAAGACTGGTTTTTCCTTCGTTTTGCTCACAATTTCAACATCGCTTCGTTTCGTCTTTACAGCCACGATTGGTTTGCCCCCCCCTCGCCCTTCGTCGTCGATGTATGTAACCTGCATGCACCTGAAGCATTTGGCTTCTTCGTCGATGAAGCCTGCACCTGGAGCATCTCGCATTCCGTTGCGTTTCTCGCCCACCCCCAACACGACCCCTCGCTGGACGCTCCCTGTATAGGTGAGCGGTATTAACCCGCCGCCCGCGAGGGTGGTGCTTACCCCGCGATCCGCGGAGTCCTGCCTGAAGCACGGCGTCAATCCAGAAATACTTCGCGTGCGAGATCTCGACAGGTCAGTGAATTACCCAGGGCACTTAATCCGTTTGCTGTTTTCTGCTGCAAAAAGAGTCTAATTCCAAGTAGTTTTCCCCCAAAAGCGTGGGTACAGTCCTAAAGCAACCGCGGGAGCTAACCACGCCACACTCACTCGCTCGCTTTTTCTCGTATGGTTATCCTACTCAGGCTTTTTCTTGTAGTATTCTTTAACGCTGCCGCCGATGACTCAATGTAAGAATTAGGTTGGATGAGGCGCTCCTCCCCCGAAGAAAAGAGGCCTCGCCCGAGATAAAACCCCGTGTTGAGTGCGAGCTCAACGTGGCGACCACCGCGGGGAATTAAATTGTGGTGCAGATAACCTGCTCTGACTTTCTTGTGTTGTTATCCTGCTCCTGTCGCTTTGGTTGTCGTCGCGACACATGTGGGCTTTCGCGTGACACAAAGGTTCTCAACCACCACCCGCGGGGGTTTATTACGCCAAGCTCACTCGTTCGCGCATTATCTTGTCTGGTTGTTGTTGTTCTCAAATTAAACTCATCACGATATTTTAGTCCGCGGTCACACGACAGGCTCCAACCATTCTGGAGTGGAAGACTACCCCAGGAAAAAAATAAAACCAAACCAAAATGACACATACAACTAACTGAAGCAAGTCGTATCATACATCACACAACAAATATATAAAATAAAAGTGAAATCGTTGTCCTCCTCCGGCTCTTTCCTGTGGCACTATTTGGTGCTATCGTCGATCATTCAATTTAAGTATTGGGTTGGGTTGGATTGGATTGGATGGGGCCTCCTGCCCCGAAGCAAGGGGGCCTCGCCCGGGATAAACAAACGAGTTGAGTGCGCGCTTAACGCGGCGAGCATCCCTGGGAATAAAATGGTCGTGTAATGAACCTGCTCTGGCTTTTTCGTTTGTGACTATCCTGCTCCTGCCGCGTCGGATGCCGCGACGCACGCATGTGGGTTTTGCGGGATACTCGAACAGCTTCTGGGAGCCAGGGGTGGAGCCGGAGGTACAAAGAATGAGACATGAAGCTTACAGCCAGCGTCGGCACGAAATGATGCGCCTGTGTAGGCAGGAGAGAAAGAGGCTCCTCAACGCCGAGCAGAAGGTGACTATATTCCAGAAGTCGCCTGCACTTGAGAAATTCGGTCGTAGATAAGAAATTGAGGCTCATTTTTTTCACGATAAATAAGAAAGTTGACCGAAGAAACGGTGCTCAGGGTCGCAGTATCGGCACGAAATGATGCGCCTGTGCAGGCAGGAGGGAAAGAGGCCTCCTCAGCGCCGAGCAGAGGTTGAATGTGTCAGTACAACATGGTACCGTCTAGAAAGCGCGATTGAAACCATGGCAAGGAACACACTATGGAACGATCAAGGCTGTGGTGCGTAGGGAGAGGGGGACCAAAATTAGAGCCTCTTGTTTCAGCGGCTCTAAGACACTCGCGCGAGTGTCTAGCCAATTTCTTTGCATTTTGTTTTAGCTTTTGGGATTTTCGGTTTCGCGATACGCCCCGCCATGGAATTGGATAGTTGGATGTTACGCTGCGCGAACGCTATATTTCTTACGAGTAGTCCGTTTTTGAGTGGGGCACAGAGCCACTCGTTCGAATGGCCTAGTTCGGTAGTGCCAGTGGGAGCACCCCCTTTAAAGGACACGTGCCACGATAGAGGTAGAGGTGCACCAGTTTTTTTCTGAGGCTCCTCACTTGAGGAGCTCTAAACCCCACCCGCAAACTGAGTTTGAGTAACCTGAAAGTGCAACCCGATGAACAAACCCATGGCTTAGGTATGTACAAAAATCCAGATTGAGAAATAAAAGAACGACATTCCGACGATTTTCGGGTAAGGAGCGCCGTCATTTAGAAACAAAAAAATCCAAAAAATGCTACCTCTGTCGTATCACGCGTCATAGTCCCTTTTGGACTGAGGCACAGGGCCACTCGCGCGAGTGGCCTAAAATCGGTACGGTGGGTACCCCGATATAAGAGCACTCCGTGACAAGCCGAAGCAGGCGCTCTTAACTATACGCTGCTCTTATCTGCAGTGGGCAATATATGGCTTTTCGTATGGCGGGACATGCCGATTTGACCTTCTCTTAAGTCTCGAATGCTCTTGTCCTGGGCGCTCTTTAATCAGGATAATCCACTGTAGTGACACTGGGGGCACGCCCCTCTGCCATAGCCTTGGACGAACCGGCACGTGGAACTACAATAATGTACCCTGCCTGTGCACAAAAAGCGATACCTGGTATGATCAACGCTTCGCTTTCCAGAAAAAAAAAAAAACATCGTCAACTTTCTAAATTCAAGGAAAACCGTTTTTTGTTTATCTTCCGTCGTATACCTCCGTTGTTTCTTGCTCTTCCGCTCAATACCCCTCCCGATTTTTTCTGGCTCTTCCGTGGTATACCCCCCCTCCCAAAAAAAAACAACACGTAATTAATCGTTTAATCTTTTTTTTTGGTTTTCGTTCTTCATTCAAGGAAAACCCTTTTGTGGTTTGCTCTCCCGTTGCATATCCCCCCCCCCCGCGAAAAGCAGCAACTTGCTCTATCGCATATGGCCGGGGGTGGCGGACTGACGCCCGCTCAGCTTTTGGACCAACAAAAGAAAGCCAACGCTACCATGATTGAGATAGAAGAGCGCAGGATTGAGAAGATGCATCGCCGACAGGTAAGACGTGGCGGACGGTTGCGAGCAGGATTCAATTAAAAAATTCGCCGCACATCGATGAGCAGCAGGAATGCTGAACCCTCTGCGCGATAAAAATGAACGCACGTATCGGGGGGGAGAAGGGACGGCACCTTTGACCACGGCTTGTCCAGAAGATGGAAAGAAAAAACTATGATCAAAACACACAAAAGTGATTTTTCCCGGCGCCCTTTAAGGGCAAGTGTAGCGGTCACTAACCGTACGCGCGCGCGTTGTCGGATGTAGTATATACCTGGTATGTAGCGGTTCGGATAAGCTGACTGTAGACCATTCTCTCAACCAGCAAAAGAAAGCCAGCGCCACCATGATCGAGATCGAAGAGCGCAGAATCGAGTAGATGTTTCGCTGACAGGTGAAACGTGGCGGACGGTTGAATTCGATTCCGCGGCCTTCGGTAGCTACATAGCTGCTGTGGCGGGCAGCCTTACCGTGATCTCAGGTCGTTTCCAAGCAGACCTTGTTTCTGTTTTTTCCGATGCTCTGTCCGAATCTCTGTTTCTCCGTTCTCCGCTCTGCTATTGCTCAGCACCAGGTATTTTCCTCGCCCTGCCCGGGCAAACGAAACTGTCACTAACCCTACGCGCGCGCATTGTTGGATCATGTAGCGGTTAATGAGCCCCGTCAATCAGAAGAAAAAACGAAAAAACAAATGCCAAAAAGTAATGCGGCTATAGTAGTTCGCGTCTTCGTCCCGCTCTATCGCTTTGCGCGTTCTACCTGAACATGCAACAGGAGAAGGAGCTTGAGCAGCTGCTGCAGTGGGAGTCGAAGATGAAGAAGGTCCAGGTGAAAAAAAAAAACTAGGAACGCGTTTGGGAAACACTCCATCGAAGCGAATCAAACCCGCGCCTCAAGCCTTTCACAAAAAATTGCGCCCTCGTTTTTTGGGTGACAAACCACTTAAAAATAGTGTTGGATTTTTTTATTTTTTTTTTGCAGTACGAAGCAAAGTGATTCACTGGAAGGCCAAGATGGGACCTGCCGAGGAAAAAGGCGTCGACGAGAGCTCCTCCGTGATCCTCTCGAGCTTAACCCTGTGACGACTGCGAGCTTAATTACAAGAACTATTTCTGACAGACAGGGCTCCAAAAACCTGAGCAACTACTCGTTAGTTATGTAGCACGATCCACTAGACCACTCAGTCAGCAACTACCTGTTAGTTATATAGCACACTGTGACTGAGTGGTCTAGTGGATAGTGCTATATGACTAACAAAATATATACTTTGGAGCTCGTAGCACCAATCTCGCCAGCAGTGATCTCCGGAGATCTCCCCTCGCCACAGGACAAGTGTATATTAATAGGAATACACTGTCACAATTATTCATAATATTCACGCTTGAAAAGAATAAACATGAAGTCGGTGAGGTTTGAACCCACGACACACCCATGTTATTAGATATATAGCACTATCTGCTAGACCACTTGGTCACAGAGACTGAGAAGTCTAGTGGATAGTGCTATATGACTAACACTACCCAATACCGTTGGCGTACCATTCGTGTTTTGCAACATATAAGGGAGGTACAGTTCGTGCATACGTACGTTTCCTTTTTTATTTGTTTCCCTTGATTTTTCTTCTACTTTCTGGGAATGTTTAGGAGTAATCGACGCTGAAGCTCTCATCATGCTGCACATTATCGCATGGCAAAAATAATAATAATATTATGATTCGTTGTATACTGAGGCCACGGGGTTGTTCATTGGGTGAAGCCTACACTTTCCACACTTTCCATCAAAATCAGCATTTTGGGGGTGAGGTATGGAGCCCCTCAGGTGAGGAGCCTCAGAAACATCCCTACCGGTACATGCGTCCTACACCTGTTGTACTGTTTCGTGGGGGGCTCCCAATAGTGCCGGTATGCACCAGCCCAATATACCGGCACTATGAAGGGCCCCGATACTATTGGGAATAGGGTTACTATAGAGAGTTCCAGCCGTGCCAAGCGATTTCACCGGCACTATAGAGAGCAGTGGCACTATTCAACCGGCACTATTGAGAGCCCCCCACTGTACCCTAAAGAGTTATAGTCGTGCCAAGCGATTTCATAGGGCACTATAGAGAGAAGTGGCACTACTCAACCGGCACTATTGGGAGCCCCCCACTGTACCATAAAGAGTTCCAATCGTGCTAAGCGATTTCCCAGGGCACTATAGAGAGCACTGGCACTATTCAACCGGTACTATTGGGAGCCCCCCACTGCACTGACTCGAAATGGCCTTTGATGGGCCGCGTTCTTTTTTTTGCAGGAGGAGAACCACGCAAGAGCAGAGCTGGAACGACAAAAGCAGGAGCAGCGCCTGAGGGAGCGCAATCGGCGTCAGCGAGAGATCGCCGAGGAACGGAGAATGCGCGAGCTGAAGAAAAAGGTGGGCTATCAATTTTCTTCTCCTTTTTGGGGGGGTATCACTTGTTCTACTTCTTTCTGGGGGTGTTATGATATTTATCTTCTTTCTAGGGGTATCAATTTTCTTCTTTCTGGGAGTATCAATTTTCTTCTTCCTTTTCGGGCTATCAATTTTCTTTTTTGTTTGTTTAGAAATATTTTTAAGTGTCAATTTTCTTCTCGAATCATACTTTCTGGGAATAATATGCTTATGAGTGATCGACGTTGAATCACATTGTTTGACGGCAAGCGGAATAAACATAATGATGACAAAAATAATGTTTTCACGCAATTGGCGTCAGCGGGAGATCGCCGAGCAGAGGCGAATGCGCGAGCTCAACAACAAGGTGGGGGTATCAATCAATATTTACGAAAGAAGCGTATCATTGGCCGCCGAAATTTGGTCAAGCAACTGATGATTCATTGCCGGGTCACCCGCGATAAAAAAACCCACCCACCCTATGTTGGTATAGCAAGCAACTCCCCGGGAATCAGTCCAGGGTTCACAGGAGAATACAAAGGAGATTATTCACACAGCGACTGCATTATCCGCACCTCTGTCGTCGTTCACGTCGAAATGCGCGTTTAACCCTTTTAGCGCTGCACTCCCGATATGGGGACAAAGCACTTGGAATTAGACTAGGATCATTTTTGTTTAGGCGTTGGAAACGGGCCATAGATTCGTGCCACGATAGAGGTAGCACTTTTTTTGGCTTAAAACGTTTTCTGAATGACGAAATGACGGGGCTCCTTAACCCAAAATCGTCGGAATTTCACTCTTTTTTTGTTTTGCAATAATTTTCTTTTGTATACGGAAGCGCTATGGGATTGTCCATCGGGTGGAACTTACATTTTTCCCCCAAAAAATCAGTTTTTGGGGAGAGGTATAGAGCTCCTCAAGTGGGAGGAGCCTCAGAAATAAAATGGTGCACCTCTATCGTGCTATTGGTAGCATGCGTCAAGTGGTGCACCTCTATCGTACTATTAGTAGCATGCGTCAAATGGTGCACCTCTATCGTACTATTAGTAGCATGCGTCAAATGGTGCACCTCTATCGTACTATTAGTAGCATGCGTCAGAGGTGACGCTGTTGTCCCAACCAAACCGGTCCAGCCAAGACAGAAATAGAAACGGCGTACTAGGTATGGAAAAACATCGACAACATAAGGGCGTTTGCGATTTCCAAACTCTTTTGGGTTGGAAAAAACGTAAAAATAGTATTGAAACCGACGAACGTCATAACCTAAGGCCAACCAACCCACGAGAAAATGAGGTTAGAAAATAAATAAAAAAAATGGTAAGAAAACGTTTTCTAACCTAACTTTTCGCTGATTTTCCGTGGGTTGGGTTGGCTTTGGATTGTGACCTTCGGCGGTTTCAATACTATTATTATATGTTTTCCCACCCCACTCCTAAGCTTTGGATTGTGACCTTCGGAGGGTTTCAATACTATTATTATATGTCTTCCCACCCCACTCCTAAGCTTTGGATTGTGACCTTCGGCGGTTTCAATACTATTATTATATGTCTTCCCACCCCACTCCTACCCAACCAAAGTTGGTACATCGCAAACACCCCTATTAATAGTAACGTATGCTACGGTAGAGGGGCAAAGTTGGTACATCGCAAACACCCTAGTAACGCATGCTACGGGAGGGGGGCAAAGATGGTACATCGCAAACACCCCTATTAATAGTAACGCATGCTACGGGAGGGGGGCAAAGTTGGTACATCGCAAACACCCTAGTAACGCATGCCATGGTAGGGGGCCAAAGTTGGTACATTGCAAACACCCCTATTAATACTAACGTATGCTACGGTAGAGGGGCAAAGTTGGTACATCGCAAACACCCCTATTAATAGTAACGCATGCTATGGTAGGGGGGCGCCAGTTTGCTCTGAGGCCGCTCACTAAAGGAACTCTACACCCCACCCAAGAACTGATTTTGCGAAAAAAAGAAAGTACAAACCGATGAACAATCCCATACTGGTATGGCCTACTGTAGGTATATACCAGGTAACGATTAATGATATAGTGTAAAATCCTAACCCGCATTTGCCTCTACGATATGTTGTGCAGTGTGTAATGAAAAAATAAACAACATACGATAACAGGAGAGGAGAGGTTTGGTTCAGGTACATTGTCTGACAAATGGAGATCTGATCTGTCCAATGCGTAGAGCTGTGAGTCGGTACGACTTGAGTCACCAATTAGTTATGCCTTGGACAACATAAATGGTCAGTCGTTTCTCCGAGGTGCCAACTGTCCAACTTACTGTTTTCTTCACTTGTAGCAAGGCTTGACGACTCGCCGGCCAAGGCCAGCTATTAATAGTCGGTTTACGCCAGCTAGTTTACGCCTCCTAGCGATTTAGTTATTGGCTACCTGGTACCTGGTGCCTGGTAGTTGTTAGGCGTAAAGTACTGTCGACTCACAGCTCTACCAACGTGTGAAACCATTACTATACGACGAAATAATCTCGCAACTACTACGTTCAGCACCATTGCTGCAGGGCGTAATGTAGGTGGCCTTCAACGGCAAGCAGCGCTATACAGTAATGGTCCCTCTATAGCGCCGGTATGTGCCAGTCGGAAATTCCGGCACTATAGCGGCATACCAGCACTACTCCGCTTACTGCCACATTAGTGCCAAGCGGTTTCACAGGCACTATAGCGGGCAACCAGCAGTACTCAACCCGCGCTAGAGATGGACCGCTACTGAATCGGTAGGGCTGTGAGCTGCCAGTCGGGTACCAACCAGCTTTCTGTACTCTGCCGTATGCGTCGCTTCTCTAGTACCCGCGGTGTCCTTGTTTCTTTTATGAGTGCGAGTTCAACCTCAACCATACTCGTTCTATAAAAATGTAGGTATGCCCTAACCAAACACGCCTCCTAGATACTAAGATAATAGAGAGTTTCGGAAGATAAAAAATTGAAAGAAGTTTTGCTCACGGATGGCGCTGCTGAGGGGCTGTCGAAGTCTCGCCGCATAAAAGACGTCGACGGCTAAAACAACCCCTGAGCAATCTGCTTGCTCAGGGGGAGGGCTTCAAAAATAGCTCCCAACCCTGAGCAACAAACTGCAATGGGTTATGGTCAGGGAACA
>JAYJMJ010000075.1:1161908-1174957 GCA_036873875.1 Laminaria ephemera
CAAAATCTGACTTCTATGAGACACATAATTATATATACGTAGTCTTATCACCGGTGAGGGGGCGGGCGGAGGGGGATGGGGGTGGTTTTATATTAGATCGCCCAAGATAAGAGCATTCGCGGTCATATCGGCATGTCCCGCTATATTATACTAAAAGCCAAATATTGCTCACTTCACTTCAGATAGAGCGATGTGTAGTTAAAATGCACCTGCTTCGGCTTATCACGGAGTGCCCTCAAACCGGGGTACCCACTGTAACCGTATACCTCGTAAAAATGTTACGAGAGCTTTGCCGGAATAATTAACAACAGCACAGAGTAGCCAGCTCGCCACGAGGAACCATCGACTCCCACGAGTAAGCATGACGGAACATTGCTGTCGGTGGGCCAGTACAACAATGACGCGTAGTGGACATCTATCCGTATAGCCAGTATACGATGGATGATGTTAAAATTTGAAAGCGTTGAAAAGGGGAGTTTCGGACTTTCAGATTTTGAATTAAGAGTCTAAGAATTAAGCGGTGTTTCTCAGTGATGACGTTGTTTTTGGGATTAATGCAGGTTTATCCCCTGTCCTGCAGAAAAAAACTTGGAATAAATGCAAACTTGGAATTAATGCTGGTCCTGCATTAATTCCATTTTTTTCATCTACCTGGTACCTGGTACAGGACTACGTATTATACGTAGCTGGAAAAACGCCGAGTCTTCAAAACTATATCATACGGGCACTAGACTCCACGGTCTAAAAAACTGCCTAAACCCACCTGATCCCCGTCATCTCCTTAGTTAGGTCCACACCATACGTGCAGCAGCCCTAATATTCAATAATATGTGATCTAAACACTACATACAACCCCCCCCCCTGTCCCCCCGTCCCCGTCCCCTCACCGTAATAAGACTACATATTCGTATATAAAAAGCTGGTGCATTCCACAGCGGTCAGGTTTTGCATTCCATACTGTAGCCGTCAGATTTTGTCTCCCTCTAAAAAGTTTATAGTTTCCGTGCACAGCTTGATTATAAAGATCGGCGTCTTCACACTGTTGACCCTGGTGCTAACTAGTACTAAGGGGAGTCGCCGACCTGTAATCCTCCATGAGGACATACACATCCCGTAACACGCGCGATCGGAGTATCACACACCACAGCTTGCAAAGATGAGTTCGACGAAAAATCCTCGACCTTGCCGCTGTAGTAGTGTATTTTTAATTTTTTATCAAAATCTGAAAAATTAAGCTCCAAACCGAAACTCGCTACGTACAGCAGTAGTAGTAGTGATGATTTTTTCCTGGAATATTCATGTGATAGGGCTGACAAACGAACACCCTTGGCACACTTCTTCTGCTCCCGCTCTGCCGCCAAAAACAACCTAGTCCGGATAGTCACGCCCATCCTGACCCTTATTCTTGGTTAGTCTTCTCCGTCTCCTTTTATTTCTCCGTTGCCTTTCTGGACCGCAACCGGCACTTACTTGCAACATCATCAAACATCTACTACTACTACTACTCTCGTCTGCGCTTTCTGAACGCCATCAACCACTACTACAGCAGTAGTACGAACCAGCGCTATACCTGGTACAATATAAGCCTGTACCACCACGTGCCAAAAGGGTGTACGTACCAACGCATAATACATACCAGGTATATACTGAGGGCGGCCGGTTGTTGTTGCAGACGAGAAGAGGGTATACCACTATTATTATGATGTGAGTATAGGTAATTGGATAGATATCATACCTGGTATTATTTATGGTAGATAAGTACACGTACGAGTATAATAATACTTGGTAAAACACGAACAACGTACCGGTATAGATAAAATTGACAATTATTGGCAGCAGCAGCACAGACAGGTATCGATACCAGGTATATTAAATGTGTTTTTTGTTGTCATCAACCTCGACCACCATGGAATAAATGGGATGAAAACACACACACACACACTGACACATGGCATTATGCCGGTCGCCCCGGTGGTCAAAGTGGTTAACCTCGAAGACTAAGGTTGGAGTCGCGGGTTCGAATCTCGGTATCGAGATTTCTTTTTCTGAGACACCAACTGCCGAGAGCGCTTTATAGCGTGGGTATAAGCACAATTCGATGCGAGTCGACAAGGGAAGAAAAAGTGCTGAATTCTTCTCGCGATAAAAATTAAGGTGCGTACCGTAGTGGCGAGGGGGGAGAAGAGCCTGCTAAGTGACCCCGGATCTGAGTTACGAGTACTAGGGAGGCGGGAGAAGGAGAAAGTAAAAGTGAGAAGATAATATGTAGATGGGATGAGCAAAAAAAAAACAAAAAAAATACCAGGAATTTAGATCCAGCACACAGGATGTATTATAATTGGATGCCTTTTCTTTTTATCATATAATATAATATGACATGATGCCTGATACCTCAGGGTACCTGGTACATACTTTCCTGTTACAGCAGTACTACAGCAGATCAGGGCACCTAAGAATAAGAAACACGGTAATAAGAAAGCCAGGCTGCAATTTAAAGGAAAATAGAAAACAAAAAGTTCGGGGGCCGTTGTAATGAAGTTGTGTGGAACGCACCCTCTCCCAAATAAGAAACCCAGACCGGGTCAGTATTTCTGTTTCTTATTACTACTGTAGGAGGTGTCCTGTACTGCAACTTCCACTTCTCGCTGGCACGCTGGTAGCACTGGTACGCTGGCACGTATTCGCGTATTCGGCTGCTGTCCATCAAGGTGTCAGGAGAGAATGTCCCCGTAGACGAGCTGTCCGTCTGTCAACAATATGCGGCGCAACAACTACGAGTATTAATAACTGCTGTTTACCGAACAGTAACTTGAAAGCAACAAATTCGCCAAAGCATAACTTACGCATTAACGCCCGCTTTGTACAACGGCACAAGGGCAATGCAAGATACCTAAACTCTCAGCGGAACCGCTCTCACTGCTGCATACTCGTAGAAGCGCCCAATTCTTATCACCGGTACCCCTCACCGCGATATCATACCACAACAGGAGGACTGAAGGGAACATGCCGTCGTCAAAGTCGAAGACCATCATTGTCAGCAAGGCCGAAAAACTCCGTCGTCTGATCAGCGGACCCGAGATCCTGACCATGCCCTGCTGCTACGACGGGCTCACCGCCCGCTTGGTAGAAGACGCCGGCTTCCCGTTAACGTTCATGACTGGATTCGGGGTGTCGGGGGCCCACGGTTTGCCGGATACACAGGCAAGACACATGCTACTCGTAAACCGTTACCTGGTACTCTGTAGATCCTCTTTGGAGGTTCGGCAGATCCGGGTAAAAAAAGCTTTCTTCGTGAAACGTACTACCTGGTACATTACAGGACACCTACAGCAGTAATAAGAAACAGAAATCCTGACCCAGGCTGCGTTTCTTATTTGGGAGAGAGTGCGTTCTACACTGTCTCCAGTAGTCGCCGTAGAACGGCCCCCGGGTTTCGTATACGAGTATTCCACGTCAATCCCTGTAAATATAAGCCTGCGTTTCTTATTACCCTGTTTCTTGTTAGGTTTCCTGTACTGTACCAGGTACAGCAGTAGTTGATGTTCAGTGTTTACTACTGTATGTCGTCGTTGAAGAAATGTGTTGTGTGATGTGTGGGCTGATCCCGTGCTATTTGCCCACGGTTTGCCGGATACACAGGCAATAAGAAACACCCTATCGGACTCCCTACCTACCTATGATACTACTTGATGTTTAGTGTTCAGTGCTTATTATGTCACCGTTGAAGTAGTGTATGCAGCTGCGAAGATCCGGGTTGTGTTTTGTTAAATGTGCACCGTAACTACTCTGCCATCGTACTCAGCGTTGTAAGCCAGACGAGCCCTGGATTGTGCTTTTGTTTAATGTCCACCATAACCACTGACCCACAGGGCATGGGTCAGTGGTTATGGTGCACATTTTTACACATTCCGACTGAGTTGCACAGTATTAATAGTTGCGCATAGTCTGTTCCATGACTATCACTATTAGAAGTAGTAGTGTTTACTCGAAGAGTGGGAGTAGTGAGGATTTTTCAGTCCGTGTACAATCTCCATCATATAACTGCATTAAGCTAGGCTGGCCGCCGGCACTCTCACACACCACACTCTACTGCAGTCTGGTGTCCTTCCTTACGTGTGCACCTACAGCTGTACGTGCGCGACCCAATTAGGAAGAGGATTCTTTGAATCCTCACTATTTGAACAAGGCTATGTATGGTAAGGGGGTCACTTTTGGTCACTTTTGGGACCTCTTTTTTGAGCGGTTAAGAGCGATATACACCGCCATTGACTGGTTTATTGCGCTGCGCCAACAAAATATTGTTTAAGCGCGTGTTTGAGCGAGATACAGAGCCACTCGCGCGAGTGGCTAGAACTCGGTGGTGAAAATGATGTTGTAACATGTTATAACATAACATCCCCCCTAGCGTAGCCTCGGTCATTAAGTAGTCGCAAAACCAATGTGTGCTACACCATGGAGATTCGTTGGACTTACGACCGGGAACTTCGTTAGAGCCGTCTCAACTAGAGCACCTTACGTCAACGTGTACAACAACAGTTAGTATTGTACTATTACGAATGCGATTGCTGTATTGTTACGAATGCGAGTTTCTAAGTTTCACCGCGCAAAAAAATAGGGGCCCCTTTCGAGATGGCTGCGACCGCCGACCGCCGATCACCAACGCACACAAGTTGACGACAGTTACAAATATCCTACTGCGCGAATTCCTAGCGACAGCTACGTATACTATGTGTGCACATACAGCAGAATAATAGCACCCCCCAAAGTAGCGTGTTGAGTATGTCCACTGGCGTTAGAATCCTAATCGCCCACAATCGCCCCTGTGTCTGGCCTGCAGTGAGGGTCTCCCTATAGCACCGGTTGAATAGGGCGTGTTGCCGGTATAGTGCCGGTGAAATCGCTTCGCACGACTGGAACCCGCCATACTAGTACTACCAGTATCGATGCTACACCCATTAGTGCCGGTGTTCGGTTTTCTGCCGGTTTTGTTTGCTGGCATATACCGGCATTATAGGGAGACCACTGCTGTATCTGCACCTGTCCCTTTTTCTTGAAAACACGCAAAGCGGAGTCACCGAGCCATATCCTTCATGAGGTCAGATACACCCCATAGCAAGCGCGATCGACGTATAATATCACGTGCATCTTGAGCTTATTGAATATCTTCAAATCTATCCTATATCGTGAGTTTCGACGGAATTATCGTTTAGTTTTAATGCAATACATCCACGCCCAATTGCTACTTCGGTTTCAAGTCAAAAGTGTAGAACATAGATCGGGACTAGTTTTTTTTTACTCGCCGTTTGTTTGTGTACACGTGTTTTTTCTTGTTTTGCAGCTTCTCTCGTATGCCGAGATGCTGGCTTCCGCCACGAACATCTGCTCTACTTTGAAAGACAACCCGTGCACCGGGGATGGGGATACCGGTTACGGGTGACTACGAGTATGGTTCATTTTGGTTATTATGATGCTCATCGAACACACGACGAACAAAGTAAAAACCTGCGGACAACAATGGCATTTGAATCTGTGCTGCTTGTTGCGCGCGTGCGTGCGTACACTTTTTTGTTGTTTTGCAGCTCCTCTCGTATGCCGAGATGCTGGCGTCCGCCACGAACATCTGCTCTACTTTGAAAGACATCCCGTGCATCGGGGACGGCGATACCGGCTACGGGAACTCCGTGAACGTCAAGCGCACGGTGAAAGGGTACGCTCAGGTGCGATAATGTCATAGCCGGTTGTGGCTGGCTCGCAGACTTACCCGGTATTCTTTTGGGGCTCACTTGCTTCGGGGCAGGAGGCCTCAACTAATCTAATTCTTACTTGAAATGACCGGTATAGACTACGAAGTCAGTATGAAAACTCTGCCGTTGTTCCAGACACGTCAAAACAACGAGATCTTCTTAATCCTCCTTATAACCCCCCCCCCGCCCTACCCGCCACCCTGCCTGCTCTCGTCGGTTTAACGGCACTCGTGTGCGAAGGCTGGCATGGCCGGCATCATGATCGAAGACCAGATTGCCCCCAAGCGTTGCGGGCACACAACTGGAAAGCTTGTGCTCGGGAGAGAGGAGGCCTACAACCGCATCAGGGCGGCGTGCGACGCGAGGTATATTACAGTAACCGGGCTGCAGCATTTGGATGTCATGGAAGGAATCACACACAGGGCCCGTTGATTTTGATTGGTGTCTTTGTTGTTGTGTGCGGTGGAGGTGATGTTGGTGTTGGTGTTGTTGGTATTGGTATGGTGTTGGTGTTGTTGCTGTTGTTGCTGTTGGTGTTGGTGAAGGCGGTGTTGGTGGTGGTGTTGATGTTGGTACTGTTTTTGTTGTTTGCCAGTTCAACGCACTGGTTGATCAACAACACTCTCCTGGCAGCACGTGCCTTCTCGAACACTGCACAGCATCAGAACCACCAAGCAGCCTGGCACCATTTGTCCCCTCCCCATGTTCCCCTTTGACCACTCACTGCACATACTCAGCGCTTGCTCCTTCCCCATTTTGACTGCTTCACATACTCAATGCTTGCCCCCTCCCGACCGTCCCCTCTCACCACTTCACATATCGCCCGCCCAACCTTCCCTTTTGACCACTTCTCATACCCCCCCCCCACCCCTCGTCTCACCGAGTCCAGAGACGAGGATGCAGTATTTCTCATTGTGGTGCACACAGACAGCGTCATAACCACCCAGCAGCCCGTCAGTATTTGTTGCCTCCCCACCTTCTCTTCTGACCACTCCACACCCCCCCCCCCGCCTGCAAGGGTCTGTGGTCTAACAGACTACGGCCTTGCATGACAATGATTACCGCCGTCCCGTCCCCTCGCTCCTCGAACTCAGGGATGAGGGCGCAGATATTCTCATCGTGGCACGCACGGACGCTCGGGCGGGGCTAGGGCTGGAGGAAGCGCTAGAGAGGTGCCGGGAGTTTAGGAGGATTGGGGCGGACATCACGTTTTTGGACGCCCCGCAGAGCGTGGACGACATGCAGCGGTACTGCAAGGAGGTGGACGGCCCCAAGCTTGCCATCATGATTGAGGTGAGACGTTCAAGCAAAAGTGGGGTACGGTGGATGACTCAAGTTGTTTGATCGTCGTGCTTTGTTATTGTTCGTTTTTAAGGCGGTTGAGATGGTGGTAGTGGGTTGTGGCGGCGCCTATTGGCGTGTCAAGCGCGGTCTTCAACGCGAATATCTCGGAAACACACACAAACGCATTCACTTCCAGGTTTGCCTATTCCGCAGACTCCGCGTTGCATTGTCACCCACGTGTCGTCAGTTACTTCAACAATTCCGTACCTTTCCTGGTTTTGTTTTTCTTGTTGTCATATATTTTAACAATTTCTTCCCTTTTCTGGACTATTTTTCGTGTTGTCATTAACATTTCAACAATTCCTTTCCTCTCTTCCTTTGCCTTGTTTCGTATTGCTGTTGTTGTTTTGTGTTTCATCGCAGTTCGGAAAGACCCCCATCCTGCCTCCCGCAGAGCTCGGGAAGATGGGCTACACCATGGTAGGCTACCCGCTGAGTCTACTGAGCGCGAGCATCAAGGCAATGAAGTCGGCGCTGGCTTGCCTCAAGGCCGAAGAGCCTCTGGACAACATATTGGAAAAATTCGACGAGGTCAAGCGGGTGGTCGGCTTCAAGGATTACGACGAAACCGCCGCCAAATACGACACAACGTAATCGGCCGCCTATCTACGGTCACGACAGCTGTGGTGCTGTATACGGTGGGGGTCTCCCTATAGTGCCGGTTTGTAATGCCGGCTGCCTACTGTGGTGCCTGTGAAATTGCTTGGCACGGATAAGAACAACGAGCAGTGGCAGTATGCGGGGCAGTGCCGGTTGCTACTATAGTGCCGGTGTTTCTGGCTGGCACATACCGGCACTATAGGGAGACTACTACTGTATATGTATAGACGCCCCTGGATAACATTTTGGAAGGCTTCGGGGATGTGAAGCAGGTAGACGGCTTCGAGGATTTCGGCGATATGCTGCCGCCAAGTACGATACAGCGTAGGCGGCTACAGTAGTAGACGACTGCCTATCTACTGTCACGGCCCGTCTATCTACTACGTGTTGGAAGGCATCAGGGCGGTTGAGCGGGTCGTCAGCTTCAAGGATTACAACGAAAGTGCCACTAAGTGTGATACCACTTAGGCGGCTACAGTAGTAGACGGCCATCTATCTACTGTCATGACCGTCTACCTTCGGTCACGGCTGTCTATCTACGGTCGCGACAGCTGTGTTGTTATATATATACGACGACGACGGAAGAAGGGGGTTCTAGAGATAACACATGCTAGTTTCTCCCTGGGGTAGGATTTTTCATTTCGTTATCGTACATATATAGGACGACGACGGAAGAAGGGAGTTGATGTAACACATGCTAGTTTCTCCTTGGAGTAGATTTTTTCATTAAGCTATCGAGCTCCATCAAAGGGTTAGGGAGAGGTACGGGTTGGGACGACAGGTGGCGAAACAAGCCATTCACACGAAGCGGTGGCCGTCGTTCTGGTGTTTGTTTGTTTGTTTCCCCCCCTCAAGTGTGGTGGGGGGGGCTTCAACTATTATTGACAAGCCATTAACACAACGCGGCTACCGTCGTTCGGATGTTTATTTCGTCCCCTCGAGTGTAACGGGGGGGGGGGTTCAGTTCAACCAACTAGTTTAGAGGTGGCTCTACCTGTGGCCGGCATGGGGCTTGGTTAGGATGCATCAAGTGACGCTATAGGCGCAGGGCACTGACAAGGTCCTGTACAAAAGGACAGGATGAGGAGGAGACGAGGAGGTAGTGCTGTAATGGTATCGTGCTGTTCGAGCCCTAGCCCCCTCGTAGCCGGGGTGTGGCATGGATAGGACAGGCCAATCGACGTTTTAGATTCAGGGCGTCGACCATGATGTAATCGTGTCGTGTTGATCGAGCCCCCCCTCCCCCCCATAGCCTGGGATGCGGCTTGAATTGGACACGCCAATTGACATTGTAGGTGCAGCATGGCGTTGACGCTGCTGCGATCGTATCGCCTGACACCGCTGGTGCTGCCGGTACGACCTGGATAATTCCATTTCTTCACTACTCTGGCAGGATAGCAGCAAAATCAAAATCCACGGTGACGGTCGGTAGGATGGACCGTTTGGGAATCAAAAGAGGCGACACGAGGTGGTGCATGACACATCTACGAGCGCCGAGAACATGTGCAATAAAAGATGCGTCTGTTGCTGGGTATTGTGTAAGCAAATCATCTCATCTCGTGGCGATCGTCACGCCGCGCGCTCTCTAGGGAAACCTTTTAGGGCTGGATGAACACAATAAGCCACGCAATATTGGCCTAACCCCTTTGATCCTTCAGAAGGAAAAGATAACGAAACAAATTGACGATTACGGCATCGGCCACACCGAGCTCTGCCCCCCCCCCCCCCCCCACGAAGAAGACGCGCGGTGCTACTACAAAGCAAATGTTGCCGTAAAGCTGGTGCAACCTCAGGCGATGCATCTGTCCTCCAGACGATACAGATGATAATGGCGTAGCAACCCCAGACATGATGTCCGTCTATTCCCAAGCAACGATGATGTTCAGCAATCCCAGAAACGATGTCCTGCTGCCCTATAAAAAGTATGATGATGCCGATCGGCTCCAGATTCGATGTGCCAGTAGCCTGAAACGGTCGATGATGATGCGGCAATTCCGGAAAACGTTCTCCCCCGCTAATCCCAATAGATCGATTGTACTGTAGCCCGATCTCGAAAAGACACTATGGCGACCCCCACTCCAAGTTCCTGGGCCTGCCACGTAACGGTGGGACATTCTGCGGCCAGCCTCATTTGGATTGAAGCTTTCTTCCACCTCGATATTTCCGTCTGCTAGTACACTACTCACCCCCTCCACGTGCTTCACCTGGAAGTACCATCCCCCTATCTGCTCCCCAACACCCCCATAATTATCACCATCCTCCCTGATCTCTCTTCTCCCTTGCCCCCCCTGCAGTACATTACCCACTGCATCGCCGAAGCACTATCCCCCCTCATCAGCATCGGCTCCCCTTCCTTCGCTGGCCTGTCCTTCTTGATCACTATCCTCACGTAGGCTGTCATCATCATCCCCATCGGCCCCAGAACATTGATGAAAAACCGGTTCCCGTCCCGGCCCTTCCGACTCCTGGTCGTTCTCCGTCTCTCCTCCTCTGTCAACCTGTATCTCCAGGTTACCCCTGTCTCCAGGCACAGCCCCCCTACCGCCTCTAACGATGCGTCCGAAAACCAGCGCCGCCAACCCCTCACCTCTCCCGACAGGCCTTTCTTTCAGACACCATCTCCACCATTCCACGTTTCTCATGGACTCATTCGTCAGCTCCAGCGCCCTCCTTGCTTCTGCCCCCTTTTTCCCCCTTCTCCAAGTGCCCCCCCCGCCCTTTTCTCTTGGCCAATCAGAAGGCAGCATGCTTAGCTGTAGAAGTCGCCGCATGAAATACCCCCCTGTTCTGACTACATACCCCGCGTTGCGCAGCTTCTCTGTCAACACGAGAACTTCCCGTACCGTCACCCGTGCGGGCCAATCCTCCAGCATCTCCTGTAGCTTGTTCGTCTTCCTGGCTGGTAGGGGTATCGTCATTCTCTCCGTGTTCAGGTCAAATCCCAGCGCTTCCTGCTGCTGGGGGCAGTCGGTCACCTTCTTGTGCGACAGCAGAGGCTCCCCCCCGTTCTGCCTTCTCCCCGGCGGCCTGAAAATGAGTCGATGTCAGCGACTGCGAAAACGCTAGGCACCTCCCCGCCGGCTGCTTTCCATTGTGCCTTGTTATAGAGTGCTCTACGTAGATGGATAAGCTATGGATTTGATGTAAAACCATGTCATGGTTTAAGTGAAACCAAGTCATAGTAGATGTCATAGCCGCCTGATGGCCTATATAGTATGCCACGTCAAGGCCATCATCATAGTTGGGTGAGAATGTAAGTGACGGTGATGCTCCAAGCCGGACGTCCCACACGGTCTCAGTTATATACTGTTTCATAGTACGATATTGTCTGCCTTGCATCCAGCAGCGAGCCAACGGAGAGATGGTAAATAAAGCACCATGAACCATGAGGAGAGCGCTTCCCAACACCGACAACCCTGCGTCCCCCTCGGGGGCCGCTTGACACATGGCGTCGTCGGCAGGACTCGAACCTGCGCGTGACATCACAATGGGTTTTCTCTTGGCTAATCAGATGCAACTTGCATCGCTGTAGAAGTCGCCGCACGAAATATCTCCCTGGTCTGACTACATACGCCGCGTTGTGCAGCTTCCCTGCCAACAAGAGAACGTCCCGTACCGTCACCCGTGCGGGCCAATCTTCCAGCATCTCCTGTAGCTTGCTCGTCTTCCTGGCTGGTAGGCGTATCGTCATTATCTCCGTGTTCAGGCCAAATCCCAGCTCTTCCTGCTGCTGGGGGCAGTCGGTCACCTTCTTGTGCGACAGCAGAGGCTCCCCCCCGTTCTGCCTTCTCCCCGGCGGCCTGAAAATGAGCCGACGTCAGCGACTGCGAAAACGCTAGGCACCTCCCCCCCGGCTGCTTTCCACTGTGCCTCCACCGATACCGCGTCATCCATGAAGAATATCACCCAAGCGGTGTCCTCCCCCCCCCTCCCTCTATCCCCTTGACTGTGCAATCTTGCGGCAGCGGCTCCACCGCTACTCCCATCCCCGCCGCTATTCGGACATGCTCTGTGGCCGTCCTACCCGCGACCAAGATCGTCGCGGATGCCTTTGTCGTCTGCCACTGCACCTGTTGAATGGCACTGGCGATCACCCCCCCACACCCCGGGCTCTCTATCCAAACTGCAACCGCATGTCGATTGTACAGGTAATTCCCCAGCAAATACCCGAAATTCACTACCTCTGCCGAGCACACTCCCACCTGGCGAAAGGCACTCTTCAGGTCCATCTTCTGTATCAGGATCCTCCTTCTCCTCCCGAAATTGTCTCTCAGTGCCAGAACCTTCATGGCAATCTGAAGCATTACGTCCGCCAGATGGTATTCCGGGATCTGGTCTTTGTACATCGTCCCGTTCACTGCCCCCCCCCCCGCCCCCCCCCTCCCTTTCTATGGTCATACGACTACGGCTATGCCTGAAATGAGTACCCCCCCCCTCCCTTCCCGCCTTTCGGTTCGTCGCTGTACATCGAATCATACACTATCCTCCTCTTCCCTTTCTCGTCTACCACTCCTAGCGGATTAATTCGCAAACCACGCAGCATCCGCGCCAATCCAACCGGCATCACGATCGCTGTCTCCGTCCTGACATCGCCCGCCGCTTTCTCCCACAACTCAGTCGCGTGCTTTCCGGTGGTTCTCATACGCTAGCTCGCGCTCGAGGTTACCTCCGGGATCTACATCCACCGGCAAGCTTACCCTCGCAACCTGTTCCAACAGTTAAAAATGGTCGTTATTTTGGTGCTCCGCAAAAACTTGTTGTCACCCGCCCCACATCAATATGTAGTGTTATTAATAGCAACTCCCCTCCCAGCTCCCACACCACCTTCACTAAATCCCCTCTTTTCCGTTGAAAGATCCCCCTCCCCATTTCTGCCGCCACCCTTAACAGGTGATTTCGCTCTTCTGCATCGTCACCCGTCTTCCCCCAGGCATACCATCGCCCCCCTCCACACAAGGGTCGCTTCCCGCCCTTCCGACCCCTCCGGTTGCTCTTTCTCCTGCTCTTTCTCTTGCGCGCTTTAGCGACCGCCCAGAATCTCCCCCTCTCTTGTGTGACCCGCGAGCTGTACTCGCCCCGCCGCCTCTCGTACACAATGGTCCGGCCGCTGTATTATTACCTCTTCTCTTGTGATGCCCCTCTGCCGCGCAGCCTTCCATTGTCGCCCCGGGATTCATCTTCTCTCCCTTGCGGAGTATGTACCCCTTGGAACCCTGTCTCTCCCTTTCCGTGCGTAACCCCCTTGCCGCACAATTCCCCCTCTCGCTCGTGTGGGGGCCCCTTGCCGCGGACTCCCCCCTCCGGGTCGTATTCAGCCCCCTTGCCGTACCCCCCCCCCCCCTCCCGCGCGCGCGCAACCCC
>JAYJMJ010000075.1:1200743-1223639 GCA_036873875.1 Laminaria ephemera
GTGCTCTTCCGATCTCACCCCCCCCCTACCCCCCCCTCCTCCCCCCACCCTCTCCTCTCACCTCACAGCTAATCGGGTCAGCCGCAATGTGGGCGGCCCAGGGCAAGATAAAAAAGAAGTACAACATCGATGACGAGCGCGAAGCCCTCTTCTCAGCCATCAAGGACTGGACAGACGCCCTCGCAAAGACAGAGGGGCCCTTTGTGGGCGGCGAGCGACCTAACCTAGGCGATCTGTGCGTCTTTGGCTGCATTAAAGCCATCGAAGGTTTGGAAACCCATAAAGATGTGCTTGCGCGGGAAGGAGTGGACTCATGGTACCAGAGCATGGCGTCTACGCTGGAGTACTGAGATCGACCATGCTGGGTTTCGACACGATGCGTTGGCGGGGGGGGGCTTTTCGCCGAGAGCCACGCGGGAGTACTGAACTGCGTCGTGCTGGGTTTCGAAACGATGCGTTGGCGGACGACTGAAAAACGGGGAGCAGGGAGGCGAGAGTGAGAGGGGAGTGGGGGTCGCGAAGCGGGGGCTGTTTCGGTTGGGGTTCGAAACGATGCGTTTGCGGGTGACTGGCAGGGAGGCGTGGGGCGGGAGCGGGGGCGGGGGCGGGGGCTGTACTCATATCATGCATGGCCGTAGTCGAAAGGCCATAGACCCTCGCATCCCTACAACGCCGGGACGGACCACGTCGGATTTTGACCGACCAAGCAGGCATTTCTTGCACCAAGCGCGAAGCGCGGTGAGGTACTCAGCGAGTCGCATGAAGGGCGAGGGGGGGGAGGGGCTCTTCGCGAGGAGGAGGCTGCTTCGGATTCTCAGGACGGGATTGATTGGCGGGGGTGGCTGGATGTCGATGCTTGTTGCGGAACACGGCTGCGGTCGGGGGGGCACGGATAGGACTTCGTCTCTCAACGGCTCAGAGCCATTGGCGCGAGTGACTGCCCTATTTCTTAGCGACAGTAAGCTGTTGCGCCTCGGTGGTTCGCGATGCGCAAAGTCACCGATTGTAACGTTGCGCCAACACAGACGTTTGAAGTCCGGGTTTGAGTATGGCGCAGGGCCGTTCGCGCGAGTGGCCTAAACTATTCATGAGTGAAAAGGAGGGTACCCCCCCTACCGTAGCCTTCGTCTGTACGAGATTACTACGGTGTGATCCGATAGTGTGAGAGGTTTTGTGTTATTGCGCGCGGGACTGCCTTGATGGCACTACGAAAGGTGCGTCGATTGCGGGCGATGTGGTGTGGCCCCCTGTTACGCCACACGCTCGACAGGTCGATGTTTAAAACCAAAAGTTAATCACATCAACCCTTTGGGGGGCCATATATAGAAGCCAAAAACAACACCGAGGGCGATGTTATCAGGAGCCTAGCAAGAGCGTGCAGCAGTACGCGTATGACCATGCTACGCGCATGTCGTACAGCTCCTTACATTGCAGTTCGGACACACCCTATAATAGTACCCCGGCAGCCCTCGTTGCTTCGCGTGTCGGATGCTGTGTTGTTTTTTTTCGACACTTTTTTCCCTTTGAAGCCCTAGAGGGGTTGACAGCTCGAAGAGTACTGTGATTTGGACCTGCTTGGCAGAAAGCAGCGTGAACCGTGATGTTCTTGGCAAGAGTGCTCGCAACGACATCTCCTCATGACCAAGGCTATGTATGGTAGGGGGGATGTTATGTTATAACATCATTTTCACTACCGAGTATAGGCCACTCGAGCCATTGGCTCTGGACCTCGCTCAAAAACGGACTGCATTTGTTTTTGTTGGTGCAGCCTAACAAACAATACAATCATATGGTGGCGGTGCGTATTCTGAAATCGAATGCACGAAAGCGCAATATTGATCGTCCCCCAATAAGGCGGTCTGAGTAAGGCGGTATCCCGATCTATGGCGGTTCCTCGGTATATATACTCGATTTCCACCACACTCTCCCACACTAGTACTGCTGCTGCTGACTGCTCGCCGGTGTTTATTAGCGATCGATCGCACTGAACCCAGTCAACATTTTTACAATCAATACGAGTATGATATGTCAACCACGTAACGTATCACACAAGAACACCTGTGAGCAGAATAGGCAGGTGGTGCACACATACCTTGTCTATTACGGACTGTTACACCTTTAGAGATGACTGTGACAGAGCCCGCTGTGCTCCTGTACTGACAGCGACTCCTCACACAGTCCGTATTTAAGAATACTGACTGGAGCACTACGAGTACTACTCTGCTATTATACCCTCCCCCTTCCTCTTCCTTACTGAGTTCCACAAAATTCCTCCATGTCTGTGCCTGCCGCACTGCCTGTTTGAGGCGTATTAGGGATGGGTATTACGTGGGCGGGGATCAAGTGATTACGCGTAATTACGTCTAGTATCGGGGATTGAAGCAGGGATGTACGTTACCGCATTTTTTAGCTGTGGCGGACCGGTAATTACCAATTTTAGCTGATTGGTAATTACCGATTTTAGCTTAATGTCATTACCGCGACCTGAATTACTGCAAGACTTTTAGAGGCAGGGGATGCATCATTATCATCCCCTTTCAAGGAAAATCGTCGATATACTTTGTGTTTGTGATACTGAAGGTTGAACCCATGCAAGAAAATGCTGCATACCTGATTACCAGTAACTTATACGAAAGGGCCGTTTTTAATGACCGAATGAAATAGCAAAAAACTTGCTATTTTGGCAAGTCAAAATTTCCAAGACTTGTCAAAAAATTGCCAAAAGTGTCTATCGTGAAAACTGCATATTTGGCAAATTTTCGCTTCGTAACGCCCTCAGATTTTATTCTGGATTGTGATTCCTGGTTTTTGGAGTGACTTTCAGGACAGACTGCAATCTTTCTTTCTGTCACAACAGTGCAGGGAGGATATTGATTGACTGTATTTTTCATGGACTCGTTTTATCTTGAGGAAATGATAATATGGTGTCATGCCGTACCAATTACAAAGCAGGGAGGCTGTTGATTGTACTTTGGTGCATGGTACGGATATGACAATGGTCGACGGTAATAGGGAGTTCCTATGGTAAATTGGCCTTATTGTTGTGGAAGATCCATAGCGGAATATTCCCGGGTCGACGGCTTTTCCCGCCGGATGGTTTTCCAGGTGGCTTTCACTTTTCTTTGCTCTACGTTGTGCTCGGGAGATGCTTAATAATATATACATGTCTTCTATGTTAGGATGATGGCTACGTGGACGCTCGCTGAGCCCGGTTAACATATATTGCTGATTCTACTATTCTCGGTCGGCAACCGACCCCTCTACCCAGCTACTATCCGCCAGCGGGTAAACCTTAGAGACTCCAGACATCAGGAAACAGTACACAACGAACAACACTGCAGAATAAGACCGACATTCCGACGATATTGGGTTAAGGAGCCCCGTCGTTCAGAAAAATATTTTCGTCAAAACGTACCGCCTCTATCATAGCACGCGTTTTTTTGTTGTATGGCACTCAACCGAATGCGGCCCTTTTCGAGTTATCCACACACGCCTACAGCATGAACACGCGGTGCCTGGGTTGTGTTGCCGCCTTTACTTCTGCGATCCGTTCGTCGATCCGATAGTGCAGAGTTCTGAGCACAAGCAGGATATCTAGCCGGTGGTCATTATCACGCCTTCCCTGGCGTGCCTCGCGTTATATGACCAAAGTACTGGCGGGATCCGAGTGTTTCGACGCTAGCACGCCATAATGGCGTCGGTTCAAATTCACTGGTATACCCAGAGAGCACCCAGGAAATGAACGCTGATCACTACACAAGACATCTCGATGGACACCTGACCAACGCTACGGTAGAGGGCTCACTTTTAGTGCTCGTGCAGGTGATACCTACCCGATTTATTTACCATCGAATTCTTTCGTGCTTTTTGGTTTCGCTATTTGCGCCGCCGCCATGGAGTTGTTGGTTACGCTGCGACCACCAACCATTTTCTGGTCCGTGTTTGAGCCAGGTACAGAGCCACTCGCGCCCGTGACACATGCTACGGCGGTAGGGGTGCACCATTTTTTTTCTGAGACTCCTCACTCGAGGAGCTCTATACCTCGCCCAAAAACAGATTTTGAGTAAACTAAAAGTGCAAGCCGACGAGCAGATCTAGGTACACAAAAAAGAATATTGCAAAAACAAGAACGACATTCCGACGATTTTTGGTCAAGGAGCCCCGTCCTTCAGAAAACAAAAAAGGCCAAAACGTGCTACCTCTATCGTAGCACGCGTCCAGTGGCCTATGCTCGGAAACGATGTTATAATACCATAATACTGTAATACTAAATAGCCTTCGTCTGCCGTTTCGTTTTATCCATACCGAGAGCTTGTTGCGTGATGAGCATCTTAACAGTACACCATTTTTCGCCTCGTTCCTCCTTGAATCGGCCTTTCGCACATGTGTCAGGTGATCCTTGAACCGTGGTAGTGGATGCTCCCGGCGGAGTTGTTACACGGTCTCACCTTCGCCGCAATGTGGGCAGCTGCCATTTCGTACGCACAAGAAATTGCAGCAGGTACTTGCAGTCAACAAGTATTGCGCCTCCATGTGTGTATGTCCGTTAAGGGACGTGTTTTTGAGGTCGACGCGCAATATATCATTGGTGATTTGGAAGTGCCGTCGGCGTGAAATTTCGGAGGGACTATAGTACTCTGCCGCGTTTCTGCGCCGTTTAATCGGCTTATCTCTTGCCCCTCACCTCTTCCTTCTGACCGTGCTTTCGTGACACGCATATGCCGCAACAACAGTTCGCTCACGAGCGACGGTACTTGGAGTTGTCTCTGGACTCTACCGAGGGATGGGGTTGGGGCTCGGGGCGATGTTTGGAGGGTACTTGTACGCGGCTCTCGGAGCGGGCCTGTGCTTCCGCGTTTGCTCCTCGCTGCCTTCCATATCCCCGCTGCTGCTTGCTTTCCCCACAGCACATAGTTGGACCAGCCGTGGGGGCAACCGGTGGAGGGAGGGAACGGGAGGAAGGGATCTCGACGGATGGGGGGATGATGAGTCACATAGAATGCCCCGGTGAGTCCGATTATCCTGATGGGACGCATGCTACGATAGAGTAGCACTTTGAAGCTAAACAATTTTCTGATCGGCGGGGCTCCTTAACCCAAAATCGTCGGAATGTTATTCTCGTTTTGCAATATTACTCATTGTATATCTAGGCCATGGGTTTGGTCATCGGGCTTCACTTTCAGTTTACTCAAAATACGTTTTTAGGTGAGGTGTAGAGCTCCTCAAATGAGGAGCCTCAGAAAAAAAATGGTGCACCTCTACCACCGTAGCATGAGAGGGATGGGCGCCGTGTGGACGGATCCATTAACCAAGGCTGTGGTAGGGGCGATGCCCTCGTAATCACTATCGGGTTTAGGCCACTCGAAAACGGACTTAATTATACTTTGTTGGCCCAGCGGTAACGAACAATTCCATATCAGTGTACCTCGCGAAACCGAAACTAAATAGGGTCTGGCCAATCGCGCGAGTGGCTCTGAGTCGCTGAAAAAATAAGCCTTACCTGGTAAAAGGGATCCCCCCTTCCGCAGCCTTGGTCTGGTGATGCTTGACAGGTCTTGACAGCTCTGCCAATCATATTGGGGTAAGTAGTGCGACACCGGGCTCGTATGTTCGATACAGCAGAGGTCCCTCTAAAGCGCCGATTGAGTAGTGCCGGTTTCCCGGTATAGTGCATGTGAAATCGCTTCGCACAGATGAGAACAAGTAGTGGTAGTGTGCGGAGTAGTGCCGGTTGCCGCTAAAATGCCGGTACTCCCGTCTGGCACATACCGGCACTATAGAGGGGCGCCTTACCGCACCATATCCAGCTTAAACTCATGGTAGATTGCAGTGTGATACTCTGACCGGAGGCCACATGGTAGACGGTCTCTCTCCTTTAGTATGCCCCAGTTCCTGCCTTACAAATCTGTTGCGCATTTGGTCAAGGACTTCCGACGTTAGCCGGCCTTTCTGGATACTGTAGGTGCTTTCGAACTCTTAGGTTTTTTCCGCGGATTATCGTGAGGACATTGTTCGCAGTCTCAAAATACGCACGCGGAGTTTTGGGATGGAACTTAGCGAAAGTGCTAAAGACGCATGCCACTAATAGTACTATGTAGTAGTATGGTGGGGGTGCACCTACGTTTTTCTGGGGTACCTCTTTTAAGGAGCTCTATACCTCACCCTAACACAGACGATGCGAAAAAATGAAAGTGCAACCCGATGAAAAATCCCACGCCCTAGGTACACAACGAACCATATTGCACAGCAAGACCGACATTCCGACGATAGTGGGTTAAGGAACCCCGTCATTTAGAAACCAGTGTAGCCAAAAGGTGCTAGCCCTATCGTAGCACGTGTCTTTGTTTTAACTGAAATATCACCCCGAGATGCAGAGTTTAGGGGTGAATTCTTTCGCACCATCGGCGCGACCCTCTATACTAATCTATTAACACAACAAGTCGACTTTACCCGGTTGGTTCCGGCACGTGACATTCAAAGACGCACGCTACGATAGAGGTGCATCTGATTTTTCTGAGGTTCCTCCCTTAAGGCGCCCCGTACGCCATCCATAACTGTCTTTTTGAGGAAATGAAAGTGCAACCCGATGAAAATTCCCATGGCCTAGATATTTAACGAATACTAGTGTGAAAACACAAATTGCAGTCCAACGATAAATGGGTAGTTTCTCGTCGTCAGTCTAAAAGAGGTACAGCAACCCTATTGTAGCACACCTCCAATATGCAGAGCAACTGTGACTGATCAAAAGGATACATCAAGTTTCTCGGCCGTCCGCAATTATTACGCCGCGTCCGTCTGTCTCTGTCCCGTTTATTTTGCAGCTCATCCGCCCTCCTGGCAATCTATCGTTCTGTATTTCGGTGGATTAAATCACGGGTGAGATTATTATGTGGCATTTTATTAGCAGTTTCCATGTTTACCTCTCATCCTGGCCATACTCTATTTCCCTGCATGCTCTTTCTACGCTCTTGTACGCTTTTGTTATTTTTGTCGATTATTCTGTCCAGGAGCTCCAAGCCAACAGCCGTAAAGAGAGGGACGACGAGGGCGACGTAGTAGGCGACGGCGTCGAAGGATAGATGCAGGACATTTGGACAGAAGTATTGTCGGTCGGTGATAATTCTGCTAAAACAAGTTCAGCCAATGTACTATGTCTGTATCCACGGACTTGTTTTAGATTAGGACCCCGACCGTCCATCGTCTCCCCGGGGCTATCTTCTATTAATGGTGGTTTCAAACGTCCTCGGCAGGCAGTGATAAAAAACGCTGAGGGGGTCTCGCTCCCCCCGTAGGGCTGTACTACTATCCCTCGTCGCGATTACCGGCACGGTAGCGACTTGGTCGATGCTTTCGGGTAAACCAGGCAGTTGAATTCACCAGCCATAGAACGGACAAGAAGAACGATGGGATAGGTTTGAACCCCGGATTGTTCTTTATTCAAGATACGCCATACCCACTGAGCTATACAATCAGTGCTGACTGTATAGCTCAGTGGTTGTGGTGTATCTCTAGCAGAGACTCCTCTGCTGGTGGGATGAACGTTGACGAGGGGTGAAAATGTAGAGGAGAGGACAGATAATGGTGGCCCGAGGGCACGCCCACTGAGAAGCCCTGTAAGGCCTTTTTTGTTCGCAGCCTTGGTCCCTCTCCTGCTTGGACGGTGCTACGGTATAGGGGGGGCACCCCCAACTTCACTACCGGACAAAGGCAACTAGCGCGAACTGACCTGTACCTCAATCAATAATGAGAGCGTAGCAAACAGTTCCATGGCGGGGCAAATCGCGAAACCAAAAAAAAACGCAAACGCCTACGACTTGCAAGTACACACGGTAGGCACTCGCGCGAGAGACCCTGAGTCGCTGAAAACGGAGGCCCCTGAAAGTGCTGTAGTACCCCTAGCGTAGGTTTGGTCGTAGGCGACGCGTGCTGCGATAGGGGTAGCATTTTTTGGCTATATTGTTTTTCTGAAAGACGGGGGTTTCTTAACCCAAAATGGTCGAAAAGTCATTCTTGTTCCGAAATGTTGTTCGTTGTGTCCCTAGCTCATGGGGTTGTTGATCGGGTTGCACTTTCGTTTTTTTCTCAAAAACATTTTTCGGTGAGGTATAGAACTCCTCAAGTGAGGAGCCTCAGAAGCAAATTCGCGTACCTCTACCGCAGCATGCGTCAAAGTCAAGGGTGGCACTCCTGACCCTTATGCGCCTCCCATAAAGAAATGGCATACCTATGCACAGGGTTATAGCAGGGTACATGTATCCCAGACATCATGCTCGGGTAACCGTTTCGACTCTATCCCGCTCTGGTACCGCCCCCGATACTCTCGCCTCCAAACACCCCTTCACCTCCTGAACGCACGCCTGCCGGCCGGCGTGTAAAGCGGCACTGCTACCGTAGACGTTTCCGCAAACCTCAGATCCGCGCTCTACGCCTTGTCTGCGAGCTCATTCTGAAATGCATGGCGCAGGCGCTCCGTGCCGGTTACGGGTGGATAACCCTGGCAATGGTAACCGACACCGACCGTATATTCGAAAATGTACGCACAGGTTTGGGGACAAACTACTTGAAAGTAGTGTGGGGTCAGTTTTGCATAGAGGAGATGGACCACGACTGCAAAACATGGCGTTTTTAGGGCGTCCCGGTGAGCGCACGCTCCAGTCACCGTTACCGCTGCCCCCTCCCCTACGGCTTCGCCCGCCAACGCTCACCCCTCCTCAAGAGGAGTCGTCACCTCGTCGCCTATCGCATGGCTCTTCTCATCTGTTGGTTTTTCTGCTGTTATCAACTACTGTACCCGGTACCTGGAATATCCGAACGAGCCGACCAAGCCGCCACCGCCGTGGCGGTAATACCACCAATGAAGAGTAGCACAGCCCTAAGAGAGGATGACACCCCCCCCCGGCGTTTGTATCCCTGCCCACGGTGTACCTTGAGACATCCAGAGGATATGCCCACCGAGACCGTGGACGGTCGGGCCTACGGTCAAACGTCTATCGATTCAAACAGGGTACATTGGCTGAACTATTTTAGACGCGTGCTGCGTTAGGGGTAGCACCTTTTTGCTATTTTTTTTTCCGAATGACGGAATTCCTTAAACCAATACCGGTATCTTCGGAATGTCATTCTTGTTTTTCAAGTATGTTCGTTGTGCTTCGATGTACACCTGGGGCATGTGATTTTTTCATACGGGTTGCACTTTGTTTGGGTTAGGCATAGAGTTCCTTAAGTGATGAGCCCCAGAAAAAAACCCAGGTGCACTCCGACCGTACTATTAGTACTATTAGTAGCAAGCGTCTTCAGCAGAATCAATACGGACCGACGACACTTGTGTCTTAATGTCCTGCATCTATCATTCGGCACCATCTCTTGCGTCGCCCGCGTCGTCCCTGCCTTTGCGGCCGTTGGCTGGGCGCTCCTGGGCAGAAGCATCGACAGAAAGAAAAATACGTGGAGGAGCGTCGAACGCATGCAAGAAAGGAGAGCGGGGTCAAGATGAGGTGTGCAGTAGAGATCCCTTTAGAGTGCCGGTTGAGCAGTGCCGGTTTCCCGCTATAATGCCTGTGAAATCGCTTGGCACAGATGGGAACAACCGGTAGTGGCAGTATGCGGAGTAGTGCCGGTTGGCGCTATAGTGGAGGTATTTCCGGTTGGCACATACCGGCACTATATGGAGCGACCACCATTACTGCTGTGCATGGAAACTGCGAGGGAACGGCCACCGGATTCACACGTATGATTTCCATCACAACACAAGCCAACGAAATAACAAGCGGGCAGATGGGCCCCAACAGCAACAAACAGGGACACAGAAAAAGCGTTGCGGGCGGGCGGGCGGACGCATACACCTTACATCGTTACCGCTAATTTGAATGTTAGTATAATTTAGATAGGTTACCAGTGGTCGATGCTTTGAACGGCCCAGTCTTCTACACTTTTCGTTTTTCTGGTGGAAGTAGATGGAAGCTTCCATGGAAAATTCCACACTTCCACGGAAGCTTCCGCCACTACCATGGAAGCTTCCATGACTTCCATGGTAGCTTCCACCACCTCCACGGAAGCTTCCATGGAAGCTTCCACAACTTCCCCGGAAGCTTCCATGGGAGTGTGGATGGAAGCTTCCGTCAACTTCCACAAATAAAACAAAGAATGTACAAGACCCGATGTGCCGGAACCAATCATTTCAACTCGACACATATCAGCATAGGAATATCGCGGGTCGGGCTGGTGGTGCGAGAGTTAAACCGTTAACCCCCAAACTCTGAACCTCGGCTCGTTTATTTTGAGACTGCGAGCAGCGTCCACACGATACCGCGCGGAAACTCCCTAGAGTGTGAAAGCACTTACAGTGGGGGGGGCTCCCAATAATACCGGTTGGATAGTGACACTGCTTTCTATAGTGCCGTTGAAATCGCTTGGCACGACTTGAATTCTCTTTTAGAGTAACTCTCTATAGTCTCCCTATTCCCAATAGTGCCGGTGCCCTGAACAGTGCCGGCATGTTGGGCTGGCACATGCCGGCACTGTTGGGAACCCCTCACTGTATCCGAAAATGCCGACTAACGTCGGGAGTCCTTGTCCAAACGCTCAACAGAAGCGCAAGGCAGGGACTGGGGCAAACTAAAGGAGGGGGCAGTCTGCCGTTTGGCCTTCGGCCCGAGTATCGCACTTGAATCTACCTGCCAGAGTTAAAATCGATTGTGGCGCGGGAAAGAAAATCTAGCAGAGTGCCACCACGTATAATGGCGCGTGCTACGGTACAGGTGCACGTAGTTTTTCTGAGGCTCCTCACTTGAGAATCCTTACCTTTTTAATACCTTACCCACACACAAAAATTGAGGGAAAAAAGGAAGTGCAACTCGATGAACCATCCCAATGCCTAGGTATACAACGAACAATATTGCGAAACAAAAACGGCATTCCGACTGTTTTTGGTTGAGAAGCCCCGTCATTCAGAAACCATTTTAGCTATAAATAAAGGGCTACCCCTATCATGGCACACATGCTCACTGGAATCTACCTGCCAGAGTTGAAACCGATCGTGGCGCGGGAAGGCAAATCTATCAGAGTGCCACCACATTTGACATAATGTGATTTAGAGGGAAACTGTCGACTAGTGGTTTCGTGCGAGCGAGCAGTTCGAACCTGGTGTCACGCCAATTGCCTCGATGCGTTTGACGCATATGCATTGTCTCGATACGTTTGGCGCACGCTGCGGTAAGGGTGTACCAGTATACTCCTGAGGCTCCTCACTTAAGGAGCTCTACGTATAGGTCATCGAAAGCTGACTTTCAGAAAAACGAAAGTGTAACCAGATGAACACTCCCACGGCCTCGCTATTTAAAGAATGCTAGTGTGAGAAAACTAATTGTATTCCATCGATATTGGGTAGTCCCTCCTCGTCGGCCAGAAAAACAAATGGCCTAAAAGAGGTACAGTACCCCTATCGCAGCACGCCTCGTTTGGCAAACCCGGTGCGTGTCACCAGGGTATAAACACGCAATCCGTCCCTCCCAGACCCTTCAGAACGAACGGACTCACCGGGTCAAGATTGGGTGACTCATCATCATTGCCCCATCCCTCGAGACCTATTTCTCCCATTCCCTCCCCCCGCCGGCTTCCCCTACAGCTGAGCCACTCCTGTGCGGTGGGAAGGGCTAACAGCAGCAGGGATATGGAAGGCAGCGCGGAGCAAACGCGGAAGCACAGCCTCGCGCCGAGACCCGTGTACAAATACCCCCCGAATATCGCCCCGAGCCCCAATCCCACCCCACGGTAGAGTCCGGAGATGAGTCCAAGCACCATCGTCTTTGAGCCAACTGTTATTATCGCGGTATGTGCGTGTTTGTTTCGCAAGCACGGTCGAAAGGAAAGCGGGGGGGGGAGTGACAAGAGATACCTGGTACCAGGTAAGCAGATTAGACAAGTGCTACGATAGGGGTAGCACTTTTCGCGAAAATGTTCTCTGAATGACGGGGCTCCTCAACCCAGTATTCTTCGGGAATGTCAATTTCTGTCTTGCAAAAGTGTTCGTGTTGTATACCTAGGCAATGGGATTTGATAATCGGGTTGCATGTTTTCCTATATTCTCAGCTTTGGTGTTTGGGTGAGGTATAGAGCTCAAGTGAGGAACCCCAGAAAAAACATGGTGCGCCCCCGCCATAGCACGCGTCATTACGCCATCCAGGAACGCGGTACGTGCAGCAGACCTTTGCGCGACTTAGCGCCGACGACAGTCAAAAACTGGATTTTATGAGTTGAGAAAATGATGTTCATTCGAGATTTGTTTTCGGCCAGGTCGTCATCGAAACGGACCTTAAACGTTTGTTTTTCGGGAAACTTCGCAGCGCTTGTTGTTTCACGCCATCCATTTAATTCCCTTGTTTTTATGGCCATGTAGTTGTACAGCAGTACAGTAGCAGTACGCAACCATACGAGTAGAACACTGAGTAAATTGCCAATGATCTATAGCGCGTCTACATCATAGAAGCTTCCATGTGCGGCAATCCACAAATGAGGGAATTGGGGGGCTCCCAATAGTGCCGGTACGTGCCAGCCCAATATACCGGAACTATTCAGGGAACTGGTACTATTGGTAATATGATTACTACAGAGAGATACCATATACCTGGCAGAGAGTACCAGTCGTGCCAAGTATGTTCACCGGCACTATAGAGAGCGGCGGCACTATTCAACCGGCCCTATTGGAAGCCCATCACGGTACCTGGTGCAATTTCTTGTGCGTGTGAAACGGCAGCGGCCCACATTACGGCGAAGGTGAGACCGTGAAGCAACTCCGCCGGAAGCACCCACCACGGCTCAATGAGCACCTGACACATGTGCGAAGGCCGGTTCAAGAAGGCACGAGGGGAAATCATTGTATGCTGACAACATGCTCGTGTTGGTTACATAGATAACCATTCATAGAACCAGCGCGCACGCTCGAAAAGAACACATATGAAGCTGACGAGATTTGAACTCCAGCACATCCTTTGTTGGTTATATGGCACCATCCCTAGAGAGATAGAACACTCAAGTCACTGTGACTAAGTGGTCTGGTGGATAGTGCTACAGTTTATATCCAACAGTTCATCACGTGATAAGCTCTTGGTAAGGGATATCACGAAACGTTAGCGACGCGTGCCGCGTGCTACGGTAGAGGTGCACTATTTTTTTTTTTCTGAGGCTCCTCACTTGAGGAGCTCTAAACCTCACCCAAAAACTGATTCGAGAAGAATGAAAAGTGCAACCCGATGAACAAACCTATGGCCTACGTATAACAAAAAAATCATATCGCAGAACATGAATGTCATTCCGACGATTTTTGGGTTAAGGAACCCCGTCATTCAGAAACAAAAGAGAAAAAAAGTGCTACCTCTCTCGTAGCACGCGTCGAGCATCCATTGGAATGTCCTGCGTGGTGATCGGCATTTATTCCCGGGTGCTATCGGGATGTATATACTGTAGTGAAAGTAAGTTGTTGTCGTTATGGCGCGCTAGAGACGAAAACCTCGGGTCCTGGACCAACGCCAACGGTAAGGAGGGTCCCCTTGTTTTGACTCTTATACCGAGTGTAGGCCACTGAAAAACAGAAATATATATCGTATATATATTGTTGGCGCAGCGAAACAAACAGTAGCATGTCGATGCATATAGCGAAACTGAAAAACACCAACGTAAGACTGCAAATAAATTGGGTAGCCACTCGCGCGTGTGACTCTCAGCCGCTGAGAAACAAGCCTTAAGCCTTCAAAGTGGGCCCTCTACCGTAGCCTTCGTTCCTGCCAATACGTCGCTCGTAACGTGAGGCACGTCAGGGAAGGTGAGACAACGGACACCAGCTTGGTTTCCCGTTTGTACTCAGAACTCAGACTGCTGCAGCATAACATCGATGGGAGAGCAGTTCCGAATTTCGGACCGGAGCTTTGTTTTTCAGATTTAGAATGAAGGCTCTCTACTTTTAAGAGGCGGTTCTCATTCCCAGTCCTGCAGGTGCAAAACAACTTGGAATTGGTGTAAGATATACTTCGCAGTAGTATGTTGGTGGGAATGAGAGACTGCTGTTCACCTGCAGGACTGAGAATGAGAAATGTCGCTTAATTCTGAGAGCCTTAATTCAAAATATAAAAAACAAAAAAACTCCAGTCCGAAACTCTCTAGTAGTGTACACGAGAAATAGAAGGTGACACCGCTTGATTGTGCTGCAGACGTTTCTGGATAGCTCCAAACAAAAGGTTGCAAGCGTGATACACGGCAAGGTATATGCGAACGAATCCCCGTCTTTCAACCCCATTCGGATCAGTGCTCACAACAACAAAACTCAATACAATATAAAATATAAACCGATGCCACTAAAAATCACGAATCGTTTGGGTCTTGCCGTGCGCATACAACAATATAGTAGGGGTCCCCAGTAAGGCAGTGGTGTGCCAGAGCAAGATGACCGCCTTATGGGGGGAAGCCGCCTTATTCATTCCAGGTTATGAGAGCAATTCCCCAGTCGCGCCAAGCGATTTTGACCGCCTTATACCGGGATACCGCCCTATTGGGGGACCCCTACTGTAACGCACTTCCGTTGGGGACACCGCTAGAAGCATCCGTAAGCGACACACACCGAGTAGTAGAGGAAGCGCACGATGTACGCGATTTGAGCCAAGCCAACCACGCTCCGCACTCCGATCCTTTCGATGAGTGGACCCGACAGGTAGAAGAAAGGCACCTCTGCGAGGCACATGATGAGCCGCGCCAATCCAAACAGCTTGTTAGAGCCCCCCAGTTCTTGCAATCTTTTTGAAGAGGCGGAAATACATGTTCACGGACCGCATGTTTAATCGGGTGGTGGGGTTCGACGGGATAAAATCAGTTTGAGTATTGCCCGTGATACACGCGTCCGGAGGATAGTGTGGTGGAAGAAGTCCTAGGAATGGTTCGAACACAGTTCCGAACGAGACGTAATACGTATCTGGTATAAAGTAACGCCTATTAGTGATACCGGCGCGTGCTACTAATAGTACGATAGACGTAGCATCTATTATTTTTGCCGCTCCTCATTGGAGCAGCTCTCCACCCCACCCAAACACAAATTCCGAGAATCTTTAAGGCACAACCCGATGAACAAGCCAACGGTCTTCGTAGGATAATATCGCAAAGCACAACGAGATCTCAACGATGTCGATATTTGGCACGTACCAGTAGCTTATTTAGTTAAGGAACCTCTTCAATCAGAAACATTTTCGGCAGAAATTGCTACCTCCATCGTACCGCGCGTCTACATACCGCTACAAAAGATTGTTGTACACCTACAAACGAGGGAGTGAATCGTTAACGACCGCCACAAACAGCGAATGCCGCGAGGATTCAAAGTCGCCAAGCAAAGGACGCGATTCCTTTAGAGGGCTTAACCCGAAACAGTTATCTGCCATACCGATACTCCCAAAACGCGTTCGTGTGCTTGTGTCCGCTTGGTTCACGAAAGCCCCAGGCTTACTCATGTTTTCCCTCCAGCGAGGCCTATCGAATGTGCTACCCTACCGCAACGGACGTTCACAGCCGACATACACGAGCGGTCCGCGCCCAGCAGCTTCGGGCTTCTCGGGCGCTCTGTACGTTGAGCTCAGGAGCGACACTAGGTGTGCTGATGTCGTTGTGGTTTAACATTTTTGGAACCCAGGTCTAAGGACAAAAACAAGGGACAAGTGCGATGATATCAACGTTTAGGAAGAGCATGCAATTTTTCAAGTATCGTTTTGCTGCGCGCGTGTCGTACGTCGCCCTCCGTTGCCGTTCGGACACCCCCCTTACCCCAGAAGGCCGTGCTGCTGCGTGTGATTGATGATTGATATTGCAATGATGACGTCATGACTTTTTTTCGACACATTTTCCCTCTCAAGTCTCAAAGCCAGGTTGGTGTGGAGACAACAACAGGGTTCATCGTTTTCCTGGCGTGCAGAACACCGACCGACACGGTTATCAAAGCCAATCTGGTGAAGTTTAGCACTAAAGCAAGACAGTCTCATGCTACGGTGGCGGTGAGTGATATCATTTGCTTCTGAGGCTCCTCACTTGCGGAGCTTTGTATACATACCTCACCCAAAAAACTGATTTCGAGAAAAGGAAAATACAGCCCGATGAACAATCCTACAGCCCAGGTATAGGACGAACGCTACTGTAAAACACAAGCGGTATTCCGACGATATTGGGCAGTTCCTCACTCCTGGGGCCCCGTCATTCAGAAAATATTTGGCCGAAAAGTGCTACCTCTATCGACAACAGCATCGGGGTTTGTGTCCGATCACGGTACAGGAGTGCCTTGGCCAGTATTGCTGCCGTTGTTAGGTGATTCCTGAGGCAGGTTTCCCCGTTACTAACCCAAGTGTGGCGCAGAACGCCCAAACAAAGTAAACATCTCGTTTGGGTGCCGCAGCCAGCAACCATCACACAAATTAGCAAGCACGATTCGCATTTCACTCTCGTTTCCTGCTGTATCGTCTGATAAAATAAACCACAGCAGTAGAGGTCGAAACTTGTTATGTGGTCAGAACACGAGTATTCCTGGTGGCTGCTGGGTGGTCGAGGAGAAGCCGCTTATGCATCCGCTCCGGACCTGTGCGACTCGGTACGCTCGTGCGCCGTCTCGCGAGGGCTATCATGGCAATTGCTGGGTGGGGCCAAGGCCAAAGGGATGAGAAACTCCAACCCAAACACTCCAAATGGAATAATCATTCACGCACTGTTTACCATAGGATCACACCAAGCGACCCAGCACACCAGGAGTATTCATTGCCGGACAGGCGTATAGCAGCAACGATGGAGATTCAAATCGGGACACTTTGATACACAGAAACGAAGTAAAGTTCCAACGCTTATGTTCACTTGAGTAACGGCAACAGTTTTGGGTTTTGGCAGCAGCAACCCCAGAGTAAACACTTATATCCTGTCGTGAAACGCGTATCTTAGCGTCCGTTTCAACACGCCGTACATGCACAGGGAGACCAGGCCTAGTACAACAACCTTGCTTGGGGAAAATACGAAAGGAAAACCCTACTCATCGTCGCAAAAAAACACAGTTCCTGGTGTACGTCGTAAACAGTAGCAGGAAATATCATACCTGATGAAGAGAAATGTGTTGATGACCCCTGCCCCCATGCCGCTCAGGACTACCGCCATGAAAAACGAGGCGGTGCGCGCCGTGCTCAGCAAAACCCACACCTCCGAAAGCGTGCCCCCTTCTTCCTCTTCTTCTTTGTCCGCCAGAGATATTTCGGCGCCCTCGTCGCTTGTTGTCCCGTCATTGGTGCCTCCCCTCTCGGCGCACTGTTCTTGGTGATAAATGTTGCCGTCGACGTGGTGATTGCTATCACGAGTGGTGATAGTAGTGGCGGCGGTGCCAGCAGTATCGGCGATGTAATGGTCACCGCCACAAGCGTTGTCTTTATTGCTCTCATTCTCCTCCTGGACAACCCCTAGCTCTTGGGTTATGCCATAGCCGCTGTCGCCATGATGGGATTCTTTGCTGGTCGGGTTCGTGTAAGAAGACGTGGACCACGAATGGTTTAGGTTCACTTTATCGTTAACTTCGTTCTCGCGAAAGATTGTTAACGTTTGCTTCGTTTCACGGGTTTTACCGCGGGAACGGACCAATCCATAGGCTTGACTGCGATCAAACCAGACGGCTTCCCATCTATATCCAAGGTGCGGGAAGAGATGTGAGGTGACTCGTGCTACGATAGAGGTAGCACTTTTGGCAAAAATATTTTTCTAAAGACGGGGCTCCTTAACCCAAAATTCGTCGGGATGTCATTCATGTTTTGCAATATGAATACTTATTATACGTACCAGGTAGGTCATGGGTATGGCCATCGGGTTTCACTTTTAGTTTACTCAAACCAAGTTTTTGGGTGAGGTATAGGGCTCCTCAAGTGAGGAAAAAGGAGTCTCAGAAAAAACATGGTGCACTCCTGCCACAGCATGCGTGAGGTGTACCAGGTATGTCGCTTGTTTTGACGTGGGGTAGCATTACAGACTATAGTAGCGGGAAAATGCACAAGTCAAATGCGTCAACGCAGTGCACGCCGCGAATAATGCGTCTACGGCGCCATGAGTGAAAGTTGCGAATAAGGACGACCATGCACCACAGTTACGTTGCCCGTGTTCTCTGTCCCCAAGACCAGAGCAATACTATGATAAGGGTACTGTACCTTTTTTTTTACTTTTAGCGACAACTATTTCGGACTGACGGGGCTTGTCAACTGTTAATGCTAGTAATTAGACTACACAACACCGTGGTGTTTTGTACAACGTAGCATTCGACTTAAAACCTAGGCCGTGGGATTGTTCATGGGGTTGCACTCTCAATTTTCTCAAAGTCAGTTTTTGGGTGAGGTATAGAGCTGTTCTCAAGCGAGGAGCCTCGGAAACAAGTGATGCTACCCAGGGTACCAACTCGTAATGTCAATTATTCGACACAAAAACCGACACAGCAAAGAGACCACACACTGCTCCTGCAGAAACTTGAATATGCCCCACGTCAAAATCATAGGGTAATAAGATGCATGCTACGGAAGACGTGCTCCATTCTTTTTCTGAGGCTCCTCACTGGAGGAGCTCTTATGCCTCACCCAAAAAACTTATTTCGATAAACATAAAAGTGCTCCCCGATGAACAATCCCATGGCCTAGGTATACAACGAAAACATATTTCCAAAAAAAGATTGAATTTCCGACGATTTCGGGTTCTGGAGCCCCGTCATTCAGAAAAAAATCAGCAAAAAAGTGCGACTTCTATCGTAGCACGCGTCATAACTCAAAAAACATGCCGCGTAGGTATCTCAAACACCCGCGCACAAATATATTTTGTAAGACTACCCTATTAATAGTACGGGTAACTCGTAGCAGGTCTCTCTACCAAGCAGGTCCCACGATGCCACTCCCTTGTATATTCCTTTGTAGTCCGGTTGTATTATTCCTCAGCATCGTCGACGCCATTTGTTAAGGTATCGGTGGGGTATTAGTCCGTTTGACCACTGGACACTGGTAAAAAGTTAACCAATTGCCTACCGAAACTAAGCCTTATAACGCTCTCCCCTCCTGGAACGGCGAGATAGCAAGTCGGCCGGGTATACGGGCGGACATATCAATATCCAAGCGGTTCCATTTCCTGGAGATACCGGGGAGAGTATTTTTCAAATTCGACATGGGGAAAGTCGTAAAAGTTTATTATTGGTGGAAGGTGAGATTCGAACTCACGATCCAAAAAACCCATGGTCCTGCCGACGACGCCAAGTTTTGTAAGACTACCCTAGTACGGGTAACTCGTAGCAGGTCTCTCTACTAAGCAGGTCCCACGATGCCACTCACTCGTATATTCCTTTGTAGTTCGTTTGCATTATTCCTCAGGTCACGGAAGGGAACACGACGACGGCGAAGACGACTGATCGCTGTGCGCGAGACAAAACCCTTTCCGTATCATCCCCTATCCCCTTGTTTTCCTATACGCACATGCCCACAAGGGCATGTGTAAACCCTTTTATCTCGTTATCCAATATCTTGGCTCCTGGTCCCTAACCTTAGTCAGGCTCCCAGGGCAATGCCATAACATACATGGCCAGGCACGGCTGATGAGGTCATAGCTCAAATGGCGAACGTCGCACAGAAATCTCAAACAACCGCGGCACACGTATCATACGACCAGGCATACGGCTGAAAAACTTACGTTAACTTACGTTTTTTTTCTGGTTTCTTGATCACCCGCTGCTTGAATGTTTCCAATGGAAACCCCGGTGGTGGTAAGAAGTGTGACTACCGTGACCGTCACGAATACAATCATCACGCCTTCGTAGCCACCGCTGCCAGCGTCATAAACGAAGCCGGCGATCAGCGAAGCCACCCCGAACCCAACGGCTCCCCACATCCTTTGCTTGCCATACCTGTAGAGTCGAGGGAAAAAATGCGGACGGGTCATCAAAGGTGGATCTGTCTGAGCATGGTTCATTACTACCTTGCTTTAGTAGGATAGATGTTTACTCAAGCTAGCCCCTCACGGGAAAGGCCCTCAAACGGCATGTAAAATCCTTTTTTTAACACCTGCCACAAGAAAGATCTGTAGTCGAGGAAACATTGCGGACGGGTCATCAAAGGTGGATCTGTCTGAGCATGGCTCATGCAACCCTTCGTTGGTTAGACGTATGCACCGGTAAGGGGGCACCTAACACTTTTCTGGGGTTCTTCGCTTGAGGAGCGCTATGCCTCACGCAAACAAAAAAAAACCGAGCAACTCGATGAGCAGTCTCATGGCTTAGGATAAGAACGACATACCATTAATATTGCAAAAAAAACAATGTATGGCATTCCGACGATATTGGGTTAAGGAGCCCCGTCATTCACGTCATATCACAAAATATGTTATCCAAAAAGAGCTACGACTATCGTAGTACGTGTCGGTAGGATAAACGTTCAAACCAAGCAAGAACACGTGCCACCAGAAGGATAGCTCCCATGCGAGAAACGTGGTGCCCGTTCTATTTCCAAGAGGCGTGCTTACGTCTTTTGGGTAGGTTATATGCCTACAGTACGTCTGCTCAGTCTCAAAAGAAGTTCTTTTTTATGTGTGGGCAGTCCAATCGCAGGACAACATGGAAACAATGCCGGGTGTGCTTGTTGGCCGCTTAGCGCAGAACCCGTGTGATTGTTTGTATTCTGACGCTTGCTACGGTACAGCAGATGCGCCTCATTTTTTCCGAGGACCCTCATTTGAGGAGCTGCATACTCGACTTTGACACAACATTGTTCACTTGACCTGGATAAATAATCCCATGAGCTAGGTGTACAACTGTTACATTAGGAAACACAAACGGTATTCCAAGGATGCTGGGTATATAGTTCCAAAAGTTGATAAGTCCGTCATGCAGAAACCAGAAAGCATTTGGCCCGAATGCTGCTAGCCCTGCCGTAGCACTTGTGTTTCATTCATATTGCCAATATTGACATATTGGCAATGCCAATATTGACATATTGCCAATATTGACATATTGGCAACGCCAATATTGACATATTGCCAATATTGACCCATGCTGCGATAGAGGTGCGCGTTTTTTTCCTAACGCTCCTCACTTGAGAAGCCGTCTACCTCGACCAAAAGCTGGTTTCGGTCAAAAACTGTATGCTTGACTGTTGAGCGATCCCATGGCCTGGGTAAAAATATATATATATATTGTTAACGCAATGACTGTTTTGTGTTTTTTTATCCTCCGGCGGATGGGGAAAAATAAAGCTTAAGCTCGCCACACTTCCACGTAATTTCATACGTGCCGTGTGTCAATATAACTCAAATGCATTCGCAATCCTGCGTTAGCTGGCGTATCCTTTAGTCTCCGTGGCAACGGCAGCCCGAGCTGCCCCTACCGACGGTCCCCGTCACTGACGGTGTTGGGTAGTTATTCGGTTGGGTGAGCCCCGTCAATCAGAAACAAGAATGAAAATGATTTAACAAAAAGGGCGACCCCTCTTCTTTCTCCACACCACTAAGCGTTGAGGATCAAGGCTACGGTATTATAGTAAAATACTAGTATTATAATATTATACCCCCATTGTCACCACCGAATAAAGGCCACTCGCGCGAGTGGTTCTGTACCTCGCTCAAACACGGCCCCGAAACTATTTGTTTTGCGCAGCGAAACGAAAACATTCATTGCGGTGATGCATATCGCAACAACGGAAAGCAAAAATAAACGCTGAAGATTGCAAAACATTGGGGTAGGCATCACTCGCGGAAGCCCTAAAAGTGAAGCTTTTCCTCCACGCGCACTGGTGTTTGGCTCGCCGTTCCGTAATGGCGGGGGAGGGGTGGCAGGTTTGGCGGCTGTGCATACATTGCGCAATAATTGCGCGGATACCCAGAGAGCGCATCGGAAGAGCGCTATTGGTAGTACCTTACGTAGCACTGTGGGGGGTTCCCACTAGTGCCGGTTGAATAGTGCCACTGCTCTCTATAGTGCCGGTGAAATCGCTTGGCACGACTACATCTATCTATATAACTCTACAGATTAACCCTATTCCCAATAGTGCCGGTGTCCTGGATAGTGCCGATATATTTGGCCGGCACATACCGGCGCTATCGGGAGGCTTCCGCTGTATGGCAGTATGGTACGTTATGTCTAGAACATGTGTACTTGCTTTCAACCACTGTTGTTGTACGTCAGGTGCTACGATGACGGTAGAAAGTTTTGGCCTACATGCTTCTCACTGACGGGGGGTTCCTCAAACTTTAGAGCTGCCCAATATCGTTGGAATACCAGTAGTGTTTTGCAGCGTTTTTCGTTGTATACCTACAATAGGCCATGGGGATGTTCATCGGGTTGGACTTTTGTTTATTGTCGCAGTCAGGAAAGAGTTCTTCGAACGAGGAGCCTCAAAAAACCGATGTGCACCTCACCTGTACCGCAGCACGGCCTCATGCTGCGACAGGGATGCCTCTTATATTTCTGAGGCTGGCTCCTCACTTGAAGAGCTCTATACGTCACCCAACAACCGACGTCAAGAAAAAAATGTAAAGTAAGCCCGATATGGCTACCAGGTATCTAACGAAAAATATTGTAAAGAATACAATGGATCCAAAGGTATTGAGGAGATCCAATGGTATTGAGGAGATCCAAAGGTATTGAGGAGATCCAAAGGTATTGAGGAGATCCAAAGTTATTGAGGAGATCCAAAGGCATTGAGGAGATCCAAAGGTACTGAGGAGATCCAAAGGTATTGAGGAGATCCAAAGGCATTGAGGAGATCCGAAGTTATTGAGGAAAGGTATTGAGGAAATCCAAAGATATTGAGGAGATCCAAAGGTATTGAGGAGATCCAATGGTATTGAGGAGATCCAAAGGTATTGAGGAGATCCAAAGGTATTGAGGAG
>JAYJMJ010000075.1:1311528-1323682 GCA_036873875.1 Laminaria ephemera
CTACCAGATACCCTGTGTTATCCAGCATTGAATAGATGGCTACACCATTACTGCTGTAATGAGTAACATCTCTAATATTTCCTTTGCTGTAATTTTCGTTGTATGCCTAGGCTGTGGGATTGTTCGGCGGGTAGCACTTTTAATTTTCCCCAAAACAGTTTTTGGGAGAGTCTTTAGAGCTCCTCAAGTGAGGGGCCGCCTTTGGAAAAAAAAAGGTGCACCTCTATCGTAGCATGCGTCCTTGGTGATCTAGATCTTTCACGGAAGAACTGTATGGTCTAGCTCATGCTTCCGGGCGGGAGCCGTATTATACGATCTGCATGATCCAGCACATGTTTGTTGGGTTGCATCTGTACTCTAGTCGTTATATCCGCCTCAAGATTCATGTACATTCACCTAGGAAACCCGGGGATGTGGAAATAGGATGTCCCCTGACGACCACAGCTCTCGAATAAGCCATCCGCCTATGAAACCCCGGGATGGAAATAGGATTTCCCCTGACGACCACAGATCTCGAATAATTAATCCACCGTTGAAGCCCGGGGATGGAAACCGGATGTCCCCTGATGACCACACGTCTCACAGCCATCCACCTAGGAAATTGGGGGGGCGTGGAACCAGGATATCCCCTGGTGACCACAGGTCTCGAAGACATCCATCTTCTACTAAACCCAGAGATGTGGGGGATGTGGAAACAGGATGTCCCCTGGCCACTGCAGATATCGAAGCCACCCATCTAGGAAACCCGGGGGTGTGGAAACAGGATTTCCTCTGACGACCACAGGCCTCGAATAAGCCATCCGCCAATGAAACCCGGGGATGGAAACAGGGTTTCCCCCGACGACCACAGGTCTCGAACAAGCCATCCACCTATGAAACCCGGGGAGGGAAACAGGGTGTCCCCATACGACCACAGGTCTCGAAGCCATCCACCTAGGAAACCCGGGGATGGAAACCAGATGTCCCCTGACGACCACATGTCTCAAATCCACCCACCTAGGAAACCCGGGGGTGGAACCAGGATGTCCCCTGGCGACCACAGGTCTCGAAGACATCATCAACCTACTAAACCCGGGGACGTGGATTCAGGATGCCCTCTGACCACTACAGGTATCGAAGCCACCCGTCCAGGAAACCCGTCAATGTGGAAACAAGATATCCCCCTGACGACCACATGTCTCAACGCCATCCACCTAGGAAACCCGGGGAGGATGTGGAAACAGTGTGTCTCCTGACGACCGCAAAGGTTTTTTTGGTGAAGCATGGAGCTCCTCAACTAAAGGGCGCCAGAAAAAAGATGTTCACCTCTACCGTAGCATGCATGCGTCACAGTGTATGGACATACAACGCGTTGGACGTATGCTACGATAGAGTTGCACCATGTGTTTTCTGAGGCTCCTCATTTGAGGAGCTCTATGCCTCTCCCAGAGACCGATGTGGGGAAAAAAATAAAAGTGCTATCTGATAAACAATCCCATGGCCTACGTATACAACGAAAATTATTGAAAAAAAAGCAAGAAATTCCGACCATTTTGGGTGAAGGAGCCCCGTCATTCAGAAACAAAAACGTCTCAGACAAAAAGTGCTACCTCTATCGTACTATTGGTAGCACGCGACCGTGGTACCGTAGAGGTGCACCGATTTTTTTGTCGGGGGCTCTTCACTTGACGAGCTCCACACCTCACCCAGAAGTTGGCTTTGTTAAAAAATGAAAGTAGAATTCAACGCACAATCCCATATGGCCTGGATATACCACGAAAATTAGCAAAACAAGAATGAGATTTCGACGATATTGGGTTAAGGAGCTCTGTCGTTCAGAAACATTACTCAACCAAAAAGTGCTACCCCTATCTTAGCACGCGTCATACTTACCTAGACATCTGCCTTGCAGGGCAAACATCGTTGTTGACTTCGGGGTGGGACGCGCGCTATTACGGAGGACCGTAGTAATCAGGACCCACGATATACACAAAAACCAATGTTTTCCACTTTTTACTAACCATATTTGGTCGTAATTACAATGTTCCCCTGTAATAGAGTAAGAGTGGACTCGTGCTACGGTACGGGTAGCGTGGTCTGGCGAAAACCGTTTCTGGTTGACGGGGCTGAGAACCACCAGCGTCGTTGTGTTTTGACGCATGCTACGATAGACGTGCACCATTCTTTTTCTGAGGCTCCTCACTTGAGGAGCTCTATACCTCTCCCAAAAAATTATTTTGGGGAAAAGTAAGAGTGCTACCCGATGAACAATCCCGTGGCCTAGGTATGCAGAAAAAGCATATTGCAAAACAAGAATGGCATTCCGACGATTTTGGGATAAGGACCGATGTCATTCACAAAAACAAAATAGACCAAAAGTGCTACCTCCATCGTAGAACGCGTCATTTTACAATAGCATTCTATGCATACCTGTTGGGCAATGGGATTGTTCATCGGGTTAGACTTTCCTTTTTCTCCCAGCCAGTTTTTGAGTGAGATATAGACACATGCTACGATGTGCACCATTTTGTTTCTCGGGCTCCTCACTGAAGGAGCTCTAAACCTCACCCAAAAACTTATTTTGAGTAAACTGAAAGTGCAACCCGATGAACAAACCTATGGCCTAGGTATAAAAAATATTCAGATTGTAAAACAAGAATGACATTCCGACGATTTTGGGTTAAGGAGCGCCATCATTCAGAAACAAAAAAGCCGAAAAGTGCTACCTCTATCGTAGCACGCGTCGCTCAGCACTCCCGGCATCGGGGGCTGGGGCTGGGGAAGCGTGGATATCGACAAGGTGGTGGGAAGTAAAAACAAATCGCTATTTTTTTCATTTTTGAAAGATAAGGGTTACGATGCGTCGCTTAACCGTTTTAGGATCCATGTATACCAATCAAAAAAGTGACGAGCGCGATCTAATCAAGCGTCTAGGACGCGGGAGCGTGAAGTAGTACGCATATCGTCATGTTGTACGCGTGCCTTTCAGCCCCCTGCGTTGCAGTTCGGACACATCTCCTGCCTCAGCAGCTCGGATTGTTTCGTTCGGCTTATTATACTGTAATCGTCGTTTTCGACACTTTTCCCCCCTGAGGTGACGCGTGCAACGATAGAGGTAGCACTTTTTTTTTTTTAACGGTTATTTTGTTTTTGTTTCTGAATGACAATGACGAGGCTCCTTAACCCAAAACCGCCGGAAGGTCATTCTTGCTTCTTTGCAATCTGAATATTTTATTTGCCTAGGCCATGGGTTTGGTCGTCGGGTTGCACTTTCAGCTTACCCGAAATATGTTTTTGGATGAGGTAGTATGAAGCTCGTCAAGTGAGGCACCTCAGAAAAAAAATGTTGCACCTTTTCCGTAGCATGCTCCCGGATAGCACAGAGGGTGTACGGCGGTTTCCAAGAGTTTTTGTTACGGACGCGTGCTACGGTAGACGTGGCACTTTTTGGCTGAGACGTTTTTGTTTCTGAATGGCGGGGCTCCTTAACCCAAAATCGTCGGAATGTCATTCTTGTTTTGCAATATTATTCGTGATATACCTAGGCCATTGTTAGATTGTTCCTCGGTTTTCGCTTTCAGGTTTTCGCAAAGTCAGAGTCTGAGCGGTGTGGAGAGCTCTCTCAAGTGAAGCGCCTCAGAAAGTTGAGGTGCTATCCCTGCCGTTGCATGCATCAGATGCATGCATCAGGGGGTGTGCGTCGGCTTCCAAGAGGTTTAGTTACTGTTGTGGAGGCCAGGCTTACTTTCGCAGTTATTTCTCTCTTTGAGCGCTCAGCACTCCCACAAATTGGGGGTTGGGCTGGGGATTCAAGACACACGTCGGACAGATCAGATCCCTATTGATAATCTATGTCTTCCAAGGCAGATTGATGCCTGGTCTATATGATCTGCGGCGCTCATAGATTATGTTGCCGTATGAGAGCCGGATGACCTGCATGGTCTAGCACACTTTCCGGGGTTGGATCTATACTACAGTACACATATCCTGCACAACATATCATAACGACAGATGTAGGATCTAGATGATCTAGATCGTGATCTGTCCGATGTATGTATAGCATGGACATCGAAAGGGTGGGAACTCAATTGTTGACTCATGCAACTCTGCTCTACTTGAAACGTAAGGCTGCAACGCGTCACAAAAATGAATTATTTTACTGTGGCATTATTTAACGCTGCCGCCGATTGTTCAATGCCCATGTCAGTATCGGATTGGATGAGATGAAGGCCTCTGCCGACGCGTGCTACGATAGGGATACTGCCGTACCTATTTTTGGCTTTTGGACAAAACGTTTCTGAGTTCCGGGACTCCCCAACCGAAGAACTACCTATTCATAGCGTCGTTAGGATATCATTTATGTTTTGTAATGTTACTCGTTATACCCCTAGGCCATGGGATTGTTCATTGGGGTGCGAAATGTTTGCTTTCTGGTCGTGTCCCAGCTTGTGCTGTTTCCTTTCGCGGTCACGGCTGACTGTTGTTCTCGGTGGTAATGGTGTATACCTAACGTATTGTTCATATGTGTAATCCCTTAAGGGCATGTCTAATCCCGTTGCCTTGCACGTCCTGATTACTACAGGTGTCGTTCTGGTCGTGTCCCAGCTTGTTTAGTTTCCATCCGCGATCAAGACGTGTCGCATACTGTTCATATGCCATGGTATTGCCTGTGAGACTCTCGAGGGCGATGTCCATATTACTAGCCCCCCCTGATGAGCCGTACCAGGTATATGCAGAAGTTTGGGAGGTTCGGCGAAACACCGGTTCCGCGAACTACAGATATCTACTAGGTGTGTCCTTACGTTTAACCCCGTCGCGTTGCAGGTATTGCTTGCGACAGGTTCGCTCCTGGTCGTGTCTCAGCTCGTGCTGTTTCCGTTCGCGATCAAGACAGTCGGGATCGTGACCTTGCAGCGCATCGGCTGCCTGTTGAGTATACCCGCTTTTCTTTCTATCCCGTGGGCCACGTGTCTCAGCAAAAAAATGCGGCTAGCCTCTCTGTCATCTCTGCTGCGAGCAACACTCTCGTTAATTGCGACGTGCAGACGGTGAGACCACAGAATCAAGGCCGAAATAGGTTTCGATGACTCGGGGCCACTCGCGCGAGGGGTTTTATCTATCTACTCCATACCAAGAATTAGTTTTGGTGTCACCATACGCACCGCCATGGAAATCGTTTGAAACGCAGCGCCAACCAATGTATGTATGCCCGTATGTGAGTGAATGAGGTACTGAGACACGCGCACGAATGACCTAAGACGCGTACTACGATCGAGGTAGCACTTTTCGGCTTTTTTGTTTCTGAATGACGGGGCTCCTTAACCCAAATTCGTCGGAATATCATTCTTGTTTTGCAATATGATTTTTTAGTATACCTGAGCCATAGGTTTGTTCATCGTGTTGCACTTTTATTCTTCTCAAAATCAGTTTTTGGGTGAGGTTTAGAGCTCCTCAAGTGAGGAGCCCGAGAAACAAAATGGTGCAGCACCTCTATCGTAGCATGTGTCGCATGCACTCTCATTTCTTTCAATGTCAGTTTTTGGGTATAGAACCTCTTCAAGGAGGGTGCCTCACAATGTTAGGTGCAGCCCTATGGTAGCATGCGTCGTGGGTGCTTTTGTATTTTCGTGTGCAGGCATGGACCCCCGGTGGGGACACGAGCACGATTGCTTTGGAGTGTTTCGCAAACTCGGTCGTCTACTCTTAGGATTTCTACGATAGAAACAACACAACAAGCGCTGCGGCTACATAATGACGAGGTCGCTCGCGTTTGATGTGGTAGGCCCTGACCACCACAAGCGTGAGGCGGCACACGCTCTCGGAGGGGTATGGAGGGGATGGAACGCGACGGCGAAGGAGGTAGCGGGCCAGCGAGGAGAGGTGCTACCGACCTTGATCTTTATTCTGAAAAAAACACGCACACAAAATCTTATTAGTTTGTTACCAAAAAGGTGGGTGCAGTTCTAAAGGGATTACTGTTGCAGCGTGTGGAGGCCAGGATACACTGAGATGTGTGGCGATTGTCCAGACCAATGCTACGCGGAGGGTCTATCATACCTGTATGAGCGGGGATCTAGCTGTTGAGAAGCTCCCGTCTTATGCATTCAGGGGTAATAAAGAGGAGTGCTCCCTTCAAGGGAATCCCTCCGTTTGGGCTTAGAAACCCACAAATGGACCAAGCCCAATAAATATCTCGTGTCTCTTGGACAATATCGAAGTATTATAGTACCACCATGTAAACTGTCAATCGTTATATCCTCGTCACGCGCCCATTCATCGTGCCTACACATCGCCCGTGATGGCCCCTCCACGTTAATAGACCACGTTGCGCGTTCAAACCCCGACAGTCAGAGACTTGGTGTCTGGAGAGAGCCAGAGCCCAACTCATCCTCTAACGAACTCCGGGAAGTACGGCGAGCCAGTCTTGAAAATAGCGGTCCTTGTCTGCTTGATGGCCAAGGGCACCACCGTGCTGAAACACGGTGAACCCAGGGGGATATTTACGCTGCATTCTGCTGAAACTGGTGCTGCTCAAGTGAGGTATCGTTTTTTTTCGAGCTACAGAATGCAGTGCTGTATTACTTTGGAGGGCAGTGCCGTGTGGCGACGAGAGAGAGAGGCTGTCGACGGGCTCTCGGGGACAAATTTCTTAGCAATAGTGTGGGATTTATTTTTTCCAGTACCAAAAGGGTTAAGTGCTGTCGAGTACTGCATTTTACCAACAGTGATGCTTCGCACCGTCCATGGTTGTAACTGAATACAGTACAGTAGTGGTCTCTCTATAGCGCCGGTGTGGACCAGCCGGAAACACCGGCACTATAGCGGCAACCGGCACCACCCTGCGTACTGCCACTACTGGCTGTGTCCATCTGTGCCAAGCGATTTAACCGGCACTAAAGCGGGCAACCTGCACTACTCAACCGGTGCTATAGAGGGACCCCTACCATACGATAGTAAGGATGTCAGGCAGATGTGTATCTCTACTAGTAGACGCATGCTGAAGTAGGGGTGCACTTAACGTTTCTCGCGCTGCTTGCTTGAGGAACTCTATTCCTCACGCAAACGCTGACTTCGAGAAAACTGAAAGCGCAACCCGATAAACCAACGGCATGTCCTAGGTATACAGCGAGTATAAGTTGTAAAACGCAAAATTGAATTCCGACGACATGCGGTAGTTCTTCAGTTGAGGATGCCCCATCAGTCAGAAATAGTGTGGCCAAAACGTGCTGCCCCCGTCGTAGCACGTCCGTAGCCGAGTGGGCAGTACTCGAATGAGAAGAAAACTACACGGAGTGGATGTACCCCAATAGTGCCGGTTGAACAGCGCCCATTGCCGTTATAGTGCCGGTGAAATAGTTTGGCGACGCGTGCTACGATAGAGGTAGCACTTTTTGGTTGAAACGTTTTCTGAATGACTGAATGACGGGGCTCCTTAACCCAAAATCGTCGGAAGTTCGTTCATATTAAAAAAAAAAACATTTTCGTTGTATACCTAGGCCATCGGATTGTTCCTCGGGGAGCACTTTTAATTCGATCTGAATCTGTTTTGGGTGAAGTATAGATCTCCTCAAGTGAGGAGCCTCCGAAAAAAACAATGGCGCACCTCTACGGTAGAATGCGTCTGGTACGACTGGAACCTGCTATACCAGTACCAGTATCGGTCCTATACCCAGTAGTGCCGGTGTCCGGTATACTGCCGGTACGGTTGGCTGGCACACACCGGCACTATATCATAGGGGGACTACAACCGTACTGGAACGAGATCAGGAAGGAAGAAAATGAGTTGGCCCGTGAACCGGGCAAAACATCTTAAAATATGTTTATCTTGCGCGCCTTTCAGGAGTTTGATCGATATTTTTTGGAATTTGCGGCGGACGCGGCTCTTCCTTTTCCCTTTGACACATGCTGTACATACGCGCCTACCGTAAATCCCTTGGGTTTGGTAGCATGGTACGTGCAGGTGAGAGCCTGGAAACGACAAGTACATCCAGAAGAAAACCCCCAAACTGCCACACTACTGTAGTCGGTACGGGTAGTTGATAATACACTTCATCGTAGGGGAGGAAGGTGGGTACGGGCGGGGGATGCCTCGTGTCCGACAATTGGAAGAACAGTCAACAGGAAATCGTGGCAGCGGCTAATGTTGGTTTAAGTTGGTCCGATTTCGCTCAAACGGTGACTCTCAGCGTGGATAGTCCTCTATCGTCTTCATCCTAGACATGAGGGGAGAATCACGCCGTTTCTGGTGTCATAGTCGGCATTTGTTAGTTATATACCGGTATTCATAGTACTATCCACCAGACTACTCAGTCACTTGTGACTTAGTGGTCTAGTGGATAGTGCTATACAACTAACAAAATATATACTGTGGAGCTCGTAGCACCAATCTCGCCAGCACTGACCTCCGGGGCACTCCCCCTGCCACAAGACAAGTGTCTAGGAATATACTATCGTAACTATTCATAATGTTCTTATGCGCGCACGCTTGAAAATAATAAATACGAAGTCGGTGAGATATGAACCCACGGCACACGCATGTTAGCTTTATAGCATTTTTTATTTTTTTTTCTCACTTTTTTGCTTTCCAGCTTCTGGACAAGCCGTGGTCACAGGTGTCGTCCCTTCTCCCCTCCGGTACGTGCCTTCATTTTTTATCGCGCAGAGGGTTCAGCATTCCCAACGCTCGTCGATTTTCATCGAATTTTGCTAACTCACGCTCTCGCGCTTTCCGCACGTCAATTTTTTGCACAAGAAAAAGCCCCTACGTACGAGTACAAGTATGCACTCGGCGGGGCTAGAACCAGCGAAATCGACTTTCTTAGTGGTTACGAGGTTAACCCACTAGACCACCGGGGATGCCACCTATATGCACTACGATATGGGTGACGGCCGGGTGGGCGCGGGTATTCGGGCGCGTGCTTCCACCCGCGCTGGCTCTATTACACTTCGCTACAGAGGACCAACTACATAAAATACAAAAAACAGCAGTCTTCTGCAGTCTTTTCGACTGCAGCATCAAATACAACGCCCGACCTAGACTTCGCAGAGACTGGTGCAAGTACCGGCAGTGCTGTAACATACACCCTCCGAAGTAACTAACCTGCAACCGACTACCAGGTATATATATACCTGAAGGAGCAGAGGTGCGCCACGCGGAAGGATGCTTGAGAGAAAGGCAAGTCGGTCTCCTTGCACATCAGAGTCAGCATGAAGAGGACCACCGACAGCAAGACCACGGTGCGGTTCACCCACGACAACATCAGCTGAAGCAAGCCCATGGCGAAGCAACCCACCCACCGATTTACTGGTTACAAGTTGCTAGAGTACTGTCAGGTCCAAGGGGGTGTGTGCGTGTGTGCAGTGTGGGCTGTGTGTGCAGGTAAGTGCTCTTTTTTAGCGCTGAACCCTCGTTTATTGCTGAAATTACTCGAAATTAGTGTGGAATATTTTCCCCAGACCCTCCTCCAGCAACGCCATCCCGGTTGTAGAACTCCCAAAATGGCAGTTACTGCATTCGCTGGCTGTCGGAACCACGAGAAAGTCTATGCCACTTTGTTTTCGCGCAGGATCATGCGCCGAGACGAGACGCTGCTGTCATGATGGCCACCAGGGCAGGAGCGGTGCTCCTGCCATCCACTGCAAGGCGACGACGGCAGCATTGATACACGGTTTACTGGGGCCGCACTACTGCTGTGTGGTCGACTAATGGTCGGAGACATGCAACAACAGACGAGCAGACGTAGCAGACGCGTTCGTGGTTCAAACATGACTCGGATCATGTCTGCTGCTGCGAGATTTATTAGTTGTCGCTGGCGCTGTGTCTCTGCTCTTATCCTGTGCGCGATGGCGGTACAGTGGCCGAGAGGAGTCGAGGCGATCGATTTGGTTATCGGCTCCACCATGGTGCAAAACATTCAAAGTGCAAACGAGACCGCCGAGCGATACTCCAGTACGGGCTATGTGGATCTCACTTGTAAGGTACGCTGTCTATGCTGCACGGCATTGCATGAACAAACCTGCAACGTATGTCTCTGTTTCATAGTTTGTTACCACATAACTCGCCTCTTTTCTTCGATGATGAATCGACACGGACATTAATGTGCTGGATGTCGATGGGTGGAAGGAACAAGAACACACACGCACACACACTGAGAGAATCCTACAGCACATACAATAGTACGCGTCTCAAACCAACGACGAGTGCGATACAGTAGAGGTCCCTCTATAGTGCCGGTTGAGCAGTGCCGGTTGCCCGCCATACTGCCTGTGAAATCGCTTGGTACAGATGGGAACAACCAGCAGTGGCAGTATGCGGATTAATGCCGGTTGCCGCTATAGTGCCGGTATTTCCGGCTGGCACATATCGGCACTATAGAGGGACCACTACTGTAATACCAAGCGCGGCAGTCTGAGTATCACCATGCTGCCCGTGTGTCGTACAGCTCTGTTGCGAGCTGGCAAAATTCGATGAAAATCGACAAGCAATGGGAATAAGGTTGAACCTAGCGCGAGATAAACATGAAGGCATGCACGGGGGGGGTGAAGGGAAGGCACCTGTGGCCACGGCTACTCCAGAAGGTTGCAAGTTTTAGTGTAAAAGCTCCTCCTACGAATTGAGCTGGAAAGTAACAGTGACGATTAAAAAAACTAAAAAAGAGTACCATGGGTGAGACGCCAGGTGTGGAACGCGATCCCTAGCTCCAGGGTACGAACGCGGGTGTGTAGGAAAATCGAAAGCGCATGCCATGATATGCAAACATGGACAGCACCAGCAGCAAGGACCCTTCTATCGAGTACCTGGTAGGAAGTTGAAAACGTATGCCGCGATACGCAAACACTGACAACAACAACAACAACAACAACAACAACAACAACAACAACAACAACAACAACAACAACAACAACAACAACAACAACAGCAAGGACCCTTCTATGCAAGTAGGAAATCCAAAGCACACGCCATGGTATGCATGCAAACACTGACAACAAGAGCAGCAAGGTTGCTGACCTTTCTTCCAAATAATTTTGGTCAGATGCAACGGGCACGGCGCTTCCACTCGAAAAATGGAGCGATGTCGCAAATCTGCAACGTTGTTGAGAGTAGGGCTGATTGTTGGCTGACTCTTGAGTCGCGGACTAGTTATTAACTGGCTGGGTGTTACATATAGTTAGTTGTGTGTGGTGATTTGCGGAGTTCTTCGTTTTTGCATCTTACTTGCGGAGGGCTTGTGGTTCGACTTCAGTTAAGCTGCCTTTTACCTCGCCACCCAACCAATAACTACTATTGACTATAGCCGTCAACTCCAGCCAAATCACAGCTCTAATATTGAGGGTACTTGCCATAACGAGTAGGACAACCGCCACCAAGCGAGGGCGCCTCCACATATTCAAGTCATGAATAGCGCAGATTCGGAGCTGGTCGTGGCCGACCACCATGCTGTACGAGCTTCATTGCACTGGACACGCGTCTCTTTCTCCAGCTACCACCCTAAACATGGATAGACACTGTTTTTTATTCCATCGGAACGCTTTTTTTTAACAGTAGCGTTCTGTATGACCACGGGCTAGATGTTCAGGGAAATGGGCTTGTGCGAGAACATCGTGATCATCGTGATCATCGTCATCGTCGCCATCAGACACGAGCCAACCTAGTATCAGGTCTGTAGTCGGGTGGACACCAATGTCGTACGCGGCTGCTCATACAGTACAGGGGCAGCATGCTTTCGACTCGGTCTCTCGTTGGACTCTGAGGGCGGTCGAAAACAAAACGCTGAACCCAGCGGTCAAGTCGGCTGGTGGCACGAATCTCCACATGTGCTGCAGCTCGGAACGGAGAACATTTGCTGTCATGTCACACAAATTCGAAGTAAGGTCCAACCGCCACATCGCTCGGTACGAGCATTATGGTGTCACGGCGCATGCTACAATGAGGATACTGTACCTCTTTTTGGCTTTGGCCAAAACGTTTCGGACGGACGGGGCTCCCCAATTACTGGTAGTTAGACTACCCAAATATCGCTGGAATCCCGTTTGGGTTTTAGAATAGTTTTATTTCTTAACCCAGGCCGTGGAATTGTTCATCGGATTACGCGTATCGTTAGCGTGTTTGCGATGTACCAACTTTGGTTGGGTAGGAGTTGGGTAGGAAACATATAGTAATAGTATTGAAACTGTC
>JAYJMJ010000075.1:1364451-1374559 GCA_036873875.1 Laminaria ephemera
TTTCAGATGATGGGCCGCGGCCCGGCCCGGCCCATCAAATTTCTTGGGTCTGGGCCGCGGCCCGGCCCGGCCCATCAAATTTCTCGGGTCTGCGCCGCGGCCCGGCCCGGCCCATCACATTTTCAATTTCTCACGGCCCGGCCCGGCCCGGCCCTGCCCGTCACATTTTCGAAAGACTCGGCCCGGCCCGGCCCGGCCCGGCCCAGCCTATCGGCCCATGACATGCCCCAGGGCTTGTCATGGGCCGGCGCTGGTGGGCCCGCCCGGCCCGGCCCATCAACTTTTCGTATGATGGGCCGCGGCCCGGCCCGGCCCATCAGACTTTCCTTTGGTGGGCCGCGGCCCGGCCCGGCCCGGCCCATCAAACTTTCATCTGATGGGCCGCAGCTCGGCCCGGCCCGGCCCATCAAACTTTCATCTGATGGGCCGCAGCCCGGCCCGGTCCGTCAATTTTTTGCCCACTAAATTTTCAAATGTCTCGGCCCGGCCCGGCCCATGACATTGGCAGCGAGGCCCATGAGACCCGGGCTCTATATGGGTCGGCCCGCCATTTTTGTGGGCTGGCCCGTGGATTTGACGGGCCGGCCCATGTGTTGTCCCGTACGAAAAGGTGCATGGTGGCGTTTTTTTTTTAGTATTATTCAGGTATTATTTGTTTTTCATTTTGTTATCCTTGTGGATTCCATGGGCCAGCTGCATCCGGCCCATGAGGCTTACATAACCCACTCATACACACAATGCTGCTCCACTATCAGTCCGGTCCGATGACTTCTGTCCCGACTGGTGGACCACCACTTCCTCCTGCTGCTGCTGCTGTGCAGCAGCAGCAGCAGCAGCAAGCACCTGCTCATGCATCAACACCTGCTTCTGCAATACCCGCTGCTGCTAGCTACAACAGTAGCTGCTGCAAGATCTGCCTGCTTGCTATCTACCAGGTATATCATCGGAAGAGAGCAAAGAGAACGCCAGTGGTGGTCTTTTGGCGGGGGCTTCTCATGCTACAGCAGCAGTGCTCGCTCCCGGTCCTACAACGACACACACAAAGGTGACCGTCGCTGCAACTCTCGGTCAGACGATGTCTCCTGTCACGAAGTTTCACCGGCGGTTCCGTCCGGACCAAACCAGGGCAAAAGCGTCAAATGCTGTGCCTGGGTCAAGGAGACGCCAAGGATTGTCCTCTGTACACCCACAACGGCATCAAGGCTTTCATCAGACATTTGCACAAGGGCCACAAAGCACAGTGGAAGTTGGTTCTCGCCGCTAGCAGCAGTGCATGACATTTGCACAAGGGCCACAAAGCACAGTGGAAGTTGGTTCTCGCCGCTAGCAGCAGATCAGCACAGGCGAAGAGTCAGCACGCAGAGGCCCTCGTGTAGATATACTGCTGAACTCTCGTCAAGATTGTGTATGGAGTAGTATACACAGCAGTAACTGAGAACGAGACCGTATACCTCATACATTTTATTTGCTCAAGGGGTAGGCTGCACTCGGGCTGCACGTTGGTTTATTTCTGCTGGTTATGTCCCTTTCTGCACATCTCATTGGCCGCGGCCCGGGCCGGCCCGTGAAAACACGTGGGCCGCCTCAAGGGCAGGGTGGACGCCGTGTAGTGCTATTAATAGCAGCAGTAGTACACCACATTTCATGGGCCGCGGCCCGCGCCGGCTCGTGAAAACACGTGGGCCGCGTCATGGGCTGGGGGGACCCCATCAAAATTCTTGGGTCTGGGCCGCGGCCCGGCCCTACCCATCACATTTTCAATTTCTCACGGCCCGGCCCGGCCCGGCCTATCGGCCCATGACAAGCGCTGAAAAATTCGCGAAAAAAAGCGAGCTGTAAATGTTCGACGACACATACATGCTGATCTCGCCAACTCTGACTACTCGTACTTGAATTACTTGCGTTGTCGCGCAGCAGCTACTTAGTACTACGTGTGATTTGATGCCTTGAGAGCTGAGTGCGCTGTGCTGTGCTGTTCTGTCCTTGTGGTGGATGTAGTAGCTATGGGTGCGTGTGTTTTTATTGTGATTTGAACAGAAGCAGCAGGGGTAGGTGCAAAATAAACGTGTCGCCTACGAACGTATCATGATACGGGCAAAATAACTGTGCACATACGTATTAATAGTACGTATTCGTACGTACGAAATTTTTGTACTCGTATAACACGAAGCCTGATAAAAACGCCCACAACACAAAAAATATCGGAAAATTTATATAGGAAAACATATCGGAAATGTGTCGGAAAAAACATACTGGTATCGGAAAAAAAATCGAAAAACGAATTCTCGAAACACGAATCAGAACCGAAAAAAAGTCGAAGCTGAGCGAGAAAATCGAGAATGACGCAACATAATGACGAAAGGAAGGGCAAACGAAGAGAAACGAGAAAAAAGAACACGAAGAAAGCAAAGAACGCAAAGAAAGCCGGGAAGAGTTATATCCGAGAAGGGGAGTTAGGCAGGCGTGTTCCAAGTGGGAGCGCCGATTGCGAAGCAGGTCCTTGTAATCGAGTGATTAAGGTTTTTAAAAAAAGCGGAGATAAATGTAATTATGTTTTATGCGTTAAAAAATGTTACGGGAGGAAGTGAAAGACGCAAGTTTTGGTGTATACTACCGTGGTAGACGCGACGGTGTATGTTTCAGGCCTAGGCGCAAAGCTGGCTGCCGTATTGCGGTTAGTTGTTGCCGTCGTTATTTTATCCAGTCAATGGCGACGACCTTGGGTTTTCAATGTTTTGAAAAGTGCTCGCGACTTCTCCAAGGTAACTAGGGGATACTGGCCAGAGCCTTGACTGTATACGTCGTGCGGATACCCAGTGGTTTCCCGTGGCACCAGTACCCTAAATTCCTTTAGAGCGGCTTAACCCCGGAATAAGGTGTCTACCAGTCCTATAACAAAAAAATGCGTGCGTGTTAATTCACAAAAATTCCAAACCTACGTTTGTTTCTCCTCAAATGATCTCTCAGACGATTACGCCCCTACAGCGACGGATGTCTGCAGACGACGCACACACAACAAGCGGTCCGGGTCAGCTCTGGTCCTTTTTTATTATATCACCTCGTACTTCTTTCGTCCACCGCCACAACAAAAAATCAACTGTCTAAAGGACAGGCACGGTGACTGAACAAGTCGGCGTGCAATACGAAGTAGGAATTTAAAATGATTGGGTTGGGCGAAGTAGCGCACCAACCAGTACTGTTTCCTGATCCTTGCTTGCTTCAATCTATAGGCGGGTTGGCTCCATGGCTTGTCGTGTTTAAATCAAAACATCTACCAAATTACCTCTCAACCCCTTCTCCCCTTACCGGCACGCGGGCGGAGCCTTATATTTATCTACAGTTGGTTGTGTTTCGCAGGTGCACGGGGACAAGTTACCTGGTTATTATCACGTTAGCTCATCATCATAATCTAGGCCAGAGGGATACAAGCTCTGAGGTTATAAACTGCGAGACAGAGAGAATACTCGCAAATATCGTGAGGAGGGGTGTTTTTGTGCTTTGTATTAAACGCTGCTTCAAAACTTTTGAACTTCGGATGTTCTCGGCGCTATGCTCGGATGTCGGCCTGCAAACTGCGGCCGTTCTCGCAGGCCTGCTGTTGTCAGGGGACATCCTGGGTACATTTCCAGGTTTCCTGGGTAGATGGATATGGATCTTGCGGCGGGTATAACGGATTGCTGGTGCTGCTGTAAAATATCACACATTTACCTGAATGGCGCGCCGACTTGTTCAGTCACCATGCTTGTCCTTGAGAGAGTCTTCTTTTGGTGAAAACATGGGACAAATGATAATAGGGTGGTAGATACTTGTTAAGAGGGACATGGAGAAGGGTGTAGTACGTAGGTATTGGAGATATATGTGTGAAGGGAAGCAAATTGCTGGTGCCGCTGTAGAATGTCGAACATAGCTACAGCGATGCTGGCCTTAAGCTTGGTGGTCACGCCTCTGGACCATAGACCGCTGTCTAGGAACCTAGAGGTCTCGTTGAGAGAGTGCTTGAGTGTAGTAGAGGCTGTCTGGCAGACCTTTGGTCGTCAGAGGACATCCTGGTTCCATCCCCTGGTTTCATCGGTGGATGGATACGGATCTTGCAGTGGGTATAACGGATTTCTGGTGCTGTTGTACAGGTATACCGTTTTTTGGCCAAAACGTTTCTGAACACCGGGGGCTCCTCAACCGAAGAACTCCCCAACACCGTTGGAATACCGTTTGTCCTTCACAATAATATTCGTTGTATACCTAGGCCATGGGATTGTTCATCGGGTAGCTCTTTCATTTTCTGTCAAAAGTCAGTTTTCGGGTGAGATGTAGATCTCCTCGAGTGACACACGCTACGATAGAGTTGCGCCATTTTGTTTCTCGGGCTCCTCGCTTGAGGAGCTCTGAACCTCACCCAAAAACTAATTTCGAGTAGAATGAAAGCGCACCCCGATGAACAAACCTATGGCCTACGTATACACAAAAACAAATCGTATTGCAAAACAAGAATATGACAGACAGTCCGACGATTTTGGGTTGAGGAGCCCCGCCATTCAGAAACAAAAAAAAAAACGAAAAGTGCTACCTCTATTGTAGCATGCGTCGTCGAAGCCATGCCACGGTAGAGGGAATACTCAGTTTTTCTCAGGTTGACAATCCTTTTAGGGCTCATTTGTTTGTATCGACCAAGCACACGAAAAGCGCGATTTCATCAACCATCAAGGAAGAGCATGCCGCAGTTTCGAGCATCGGCATGATGTGCGCGTGTCGTATACTTGGTGACTCCAAACGTTGTGCTTCGGAGACGAGCCCGTGTACCCAGCATGCCGCTTCTGCAACTTGTCATTTTTTTCGACTTTTTCCTCCCCCTTGAAATCCCAAAGAGAGTAACGCGAAGAAGTCTATATATCACCCAATAGCTAACTTTGAGAAACTAGAGCGCACATCCCGACGATTAGCATGTAACGAATGTACAATTATAAAACCCACAACTAAGATTGTACATATATCGGATGGTTCTTCAGTTGTTGAAGAGTCCCGCCAGTCAGACATCTCTGGGTTCAAAAGTGCCCCCCTATTGGAGGCGTCTTTATTTGGAATTCGAACGGTGCTCCGTCTCGAAAGGGATGCGTGGTCCATGGTCAAATGACCAAGGCAAGCAACAAATGAGTACGCCCCCCCCCCCCCCTGTCGGAGGTGTCTCTATCAGGAATAGGAACGGTGCTCCGTCTCGAAAGGGATGCCTAGTCAATGGTCATATGACTAAGGCAAGCACCCCCCCCCCGATACCGTGGCATGGCTCGTCAGCAATCTCCTTTGCGAGACGAACACCCTGCCATCTTTGATATTATTTTTTGCGGATCCGGGTAAAATATAATTCCGGTACCGACTTTATTATATAGCCTAACTTAACCTGAACGGGTTTTTTTCCGAAACGTTTTTTTTTATCCTCCGGCGAATGGGTAAAAACCAAGCTTAAGCTCACCACACTTCCACGAAACCCTCTATTTTACCAAGTTGCGCTAAAACCCGTAGGTGCTAGGGAGTTTTGGCCGCGGGAGACGACCAGCAAGCCGAATAGACGCTGCGTGGGGACGCTCCCGCTCCATCCTTGCTTCCCTCTCCGAAGCCCGCTGGCTCGCTCGTTTCCTCCCTTCCGCGCCCGCACACCTCCTTCCCTTGTGTCCTCGAAAGACTCGCTGCACGCGAACTGCGGCCGCGGACCTGTCAAAGGTAGTGCCACCAATGTTGTACCCCCTCCCGCGTGAAAGCGTCTCGATTTTTCCAGCCCGATTTGTGTTGCTTGTCGACGGTGCCCTCTGTGCAAGCGAGTCACTTCTCCCAGCCTGATTTGTGTTGCCCGTCGACAGTACCACTATGTTCGCTGCATTCTGGGCGACGCATGTGCTGCTTTGAAATTGGCGCTGCTGGAGGTTGTTCTCCCTTGCGGGGTCGATGTCCGCAGGAGGTTGGTCTTGTGTGCGAACGTTGGCGACAGTGGGGGTCACCATCATTCTGAAAGAAGCTGTCGTCGCTTGCTGTTGCTCAGATTCAAAGCCGGCAGGCTCGACACGATAACCCGTTAGCTCCTCCATATTTCCCTGCTCGTGCTGCTCCTCCCGTTGGGGCACCCGCTCCTGCCGCTCTTTGCGCGAACTACCCCGATCACCCGGTTTCTCGTTACCGCGAGACCACCGCGTTCCGTGCGTGGCTGGCCGTGTACGACGTTGTGCATCCTCGGTCATCCCGCGCTCCCCTGCCTGCGATGTCGCCCCGGCGACACGAGCAGACCTACCCTCTACATATTTTTCGACACGACCAGACCTCCCCTCTTGATATTTATCGTCCACATCGCGTCTCGCAGCCACATTGCGTCTCGCAGCAGTGGTGGATCGAGAAGCGGGCCCTTCTCTCTCACGCACGCTGCCGGCGTTAGTGGATCCCGTGTGTCCTGAATCTTCTCCCGCTAACCTCGCCCGAGGCGGCGTGAGAACGATGCGATAGAGCCCCCCCGCCCTCGACACGGCCGGCGCCGAATAATTGGCCTGGTGGACGACCGCCACCGTTTTCCCCATAACATTTTCCCTCCGAAGACTCTGGTGATCTGAAGCTGTACCGCCATCGCGAGCGGAAAGGGGAACACCATCGGTTCGAGAGCTCGCCTGTGCTATCTTGCCCGGAAGTATGTCACCGGCGGGGTCGTCCTCGTGCCGCATACCGGTGCGGTTGTTGTCGTGCCGCCTGGCAGAGCGTGGTGTGCGACCTGCCCCCCCAGCGCCACCCGCAGCGCTCTGTCGGCCTAGATCGCTCGCATTGAACGAATGACCTTCCTCGGGGTGGGTGTGGGGGCGTATCAACCATGAACCTCGAACGAAAGCTTCGAAAGCGTCGTCGCCGTCAATTCCCGCGCTAACATCCCTTCAAACGGATTGCGGAACGCGCGGGTTGGAAAAAACGGGAACGCGAGAAATGAAAAGCTGTTAGATGAGACGGAGGATGTAGGAGGGTGCTATGAACGGTACCGATCGGACGTTGAAGCAGTTGGGCCTTTGGACTTTGAACACATGCTCGAATGCAGGCGGTGGAGAGGCCCTAAATGCAGCACTATCTTGCAAAAAAAAACTCGTGCAGGTGCTGCGTCTGATTGGTCGGGGCGGGAATGTTGGCCAGCCGAGTTTTGTTTTCAAATGCCATCGAAAAACATGGTGGAGCCGTACGATCTTCCCTGCCGATCGCGAGCCCGCCAAAAGTTTGGGACTAGATATAGGGCTATGGTTAGTGTTGGGGTCAGGCTAGGTCTGGGCCAGCGTGCAAGGCAGGAATTGACCACAGTGATCCTGCACGAGTTTTGTTGTAGGACAGTGCTGCAATTAGGGCTACCCCAGGTGGCGATACCGCTTGTTTTCCCTACTGTAGGATGATGTTTGGGATGAGTTTTGAGGAAAAAAGATAAACGTTCCATGGCGGAGCGTTTCGAGCTGAAAACGTGAGTCCCCCATCCCTCACGTGTTTAATAACTAAAAGGCAAAAACAACCGCCGTTCCGGCTGCCATTCGAGTTACCGCTGTTGTTGAGATAGTGGCGTTTTGGCGTTGTCACCGGACGCATACCACGGCCAGGACCCACCTAAAATGTCTGAGGCTCTTCGCTTGAGGAGCTCTATTCCCCACCCAAAAACTGGATGCGAGACAAAAAGAACACGCCTAACCCGATGAACCAATCCCATGGCTTGCATTTGCAAGGGATTGTATTGTTAAACACAACTGGGGTTCCAACGACACAGGGTAATTCTTCAGTTAAGAAGTCCCGTCAGACACAAATCTTTTGGCCTAAAAGTTCTACCCTTTATCATAGCACGTGTCAGTTGGGATAGTGGCGTTTTGGGGGTGCCCCCGCCCACCTGTAGTGCTCCAAAAACTGCTCGACTGTGACCCCGCTGTAAGCTGATTTCGCTCCCACGCCCCATCCGCTGCCACCGGCAAGCGACGTACGGGGAGTTCTATTGCCAGGTCTATCCCGGGGGGAGAACCACCCCCCGATGCTTCTGTTCCCTCTGTCACCGCTAACGGGAAGCCTGCTATCATTCATTGGCGTGAACCCGTTCCCACCGCCGCTGCAGTACGCATTCTTCAGGACTTCCACGTGAACAACATCATGCATGGCACTTTTCGTGCGCGCGTTTCGTCGTGGATGGCTGCAAATTCGGTCGGTACCCTGGTCGTTTGAAGCGCCAACGCCGTCGTGAACTGGGCGCTCGCTCCTGCTAACGTTGAGCAAGTTTCGGAAAATTTCCCTCACAATTCGTTCACGGGGTGGGCTTAGGTCACCCCGAAGGCCTCGCAGAACGGTGGCCGCCTCCACTCTACCTCCGTTCACGCCTGCCGGGGTCTGGCACGAGAACAAAATAAACATATCGTCGATGTCCTTTGCAGTGGGAGGGGGACAACCCGGCCCACCCGCGGTGGTCAGAGCACGCCTTAGCTCCTCCTTATTGAGGGGTTTCGGTTTCAAGGCAACGGCGGCGGCGGGAGGACGCGCAAATGACGGTGGGGGGATAACCGGGGTGAAAAATCGACTTGCAGTGATGGAGGGAGGCAGAATCGTGGTGAAAAATCGAGACAGTGGATACGCGGTTGATACCGATATGCTTATAGGCCTGGCCCAACGATGAAATGGTGCTGCAAGGAACACGGACAAATTTCCCTTTCTCCTTCGGGCAATCGGGACGGAAATATAAATACCGTTTACGTATTAACACGAATATCAAACGGTCCTTACATTTAAATCCATAGTGTTAACTAGTGGGTTGTTAAATTTGAGCGTCCCTCTCTGCTGGACAGGCGTTTGTTGCTAGGGATAAGTTCGCTGGTTCAGAGACCTCTTGGATTCTCGTAGCTTGGTAGAGCTTGGCAAGGGCTATGACATCCGTCAGGAACAAATGAGAAATTAGCTGGTCCAGAAGCTTCTTGGACTGTCATACCTTGGTAGCGCTTAGCGGGGGGTTCGCCCCGGCATTTCTAACAGGGTGGGTTCCTTGAACCCCAAAGCACACCACGCTGGACGGAAATGTAAGGAGCATTTGGGTATTGCTACAGCACGGTGGTGCCCTCGGGCTTGGGCCACTACTCCCGAGACTGGTCGCACCTGCCTGTCTTGAGCTCGTTAGAGGGGGAGTTTGGGCTCTGGCTCTCCAGCAAACACCAAGTCTCTGATTGTCGTTGTTTGAACAGTCATGTATGTTCTCCCAACGGTCCTTACATTTTGGTCCAGAGTGGTACTATGTTCGTTGGAGGGAAACCCTGTTGGCCTACTTGATCAGCGCTGTCTCTCCGGTGCGAGACGCTCTCGCCATGCCGGCGCCTCCACCTTGAGGTGATCAACAAGGAGAACGGTCCACCTCGGGTACGGGTAGCTATTACTGTCGCTCCATTTACGTATTGGTACTGCGGTGCACGTATTATGCTGCACTTTTTTCCCATCGGGATGTTTTTGTAGCCATTTTGTGAGCACGTGGGCTAAATTTTAGGGAAATAAACTATGTGGTTGAGCGCGTCACTGGCATCGTCATCATCCGGGATGACTGGAAAGGATGATGCGCGGTCGGTTGTGCTGCGCGTGCCTTGGAAAACAGTGATTCCGTCGGACAATCAGCGCACGTCATGGGGTATGACATCTGATGACTCTATGTAGAACACCAGGAAGTTCCTTCCAAGGAACCAACGACGCGTGCGACCGTAGGAATATATAGCACCTACATTTTCTGAGGGTCCTCACTTCATGAGTTCTATACCTCACCGAGCAACCGACTTTGAGAAGAAAAAAAAAATGAACCGATCAATCCGATACGCAATCTCATGGGGCTAACTACAGTAGGTATCTAACGAATACACGTGAAAACATACATACTTCGAAGTATGGAATGCAACGATATTGGGTAGCCCCTCGGTTGAGGAGCTCCGTCCGTCAAAAATAGTTTTGGCCAAAAAACGGTATACCCCAATCGTAGCACCTATCTATTGTTTTTTTTTTTTTTTTGCTCATCCCATCTATTACCTTCGCACTTTTACTTTCTCCTTCTCCCTCCCTAGTCGTAACTCAGATCCGGGGTCACTTAGCAGGCTCTTCTCCC
>JAYJMJ010000075.1:1380528-1391184 GCA_036873875.1 Laminaria ephemera
TCGATTTTCATCGAATTTTGCTAACTCGCGCTCTCGCGCTTTCCGCAAGTCAATTTTTAGCACAAGAAAAAGTCCCTGCGAGTACGAGTATGTACTCGGGGGGGCTCGATTCCGCGACATTGACCTTAGTGGTTACGCGGTTAACCCACTAGATCATCGGGGACAGTGTAACGTTGCGACGATACCACCGAGACGGCGCGCATACGGTGTCAACAATTTCTACTATCGACATATTTACGAAGCATTCTGCTCTTAGACGGCTGGTACGCGGTGCCAAGAGCTTGTACCGCCGACTATAGTTGTGAAACATTTCTGGTACCTTCTCATCAAGGCGTCGACAAGCTGCTGCCGCCGACAGCTCTTGAGCCCTCTTCCTCCCAAGCCCGGGGCGCAGTTGGCACAGGCGTGCTGACATTGCAGCGCAGGCAATCGCTGGTTGCTCGGCCACCTGTGTACACCCAGACATTGTGCCAGCACCAAAAGGACTCAGGGTAAGGGCTAGGGTTTGTTGTCGCAACGGCGAGATAACCAAAATAAGCCGCCGTCGGCGGAAGGAAAGAAAGCTTGAGCGCTTCATTTCTGGTGAAAAAACGATGAATACATGCCACGGTATAGGTGCATCGTTTTTTTTCTGAGGCTCCTCACTTGAGCAGCTCTATACCTCACCCATGAGCTTGTTTTGGGTAGATGAAAAGTGCAACCCGATGACCAAACCCATGGCCTAGGTATAAAACATATAAAACATACCGTATGCATATTGCTAAACAAGAATGACGTTCCGACGAATTTGGGTTAAGGAGCCCCGTCATTGTCATTCACAAAACACAGTATTAGACAAAAAAAGTGCTACCTCTATCGTGGCATGCGTCCCCTGTCCCCTGTCCAGCTGCTGCCGTATCGCAACATATTTTTCTTGTGGAACGCGGACACCCAAGGCTGGTTGCATTGCCGGCGTAAGATTGAAAAAAACACAATGTGTCTGAGCGACGGATGTCGATCAGGTAGTGGTGGCGCGGACAGCTGTTGGGCGGACCCGGAATGATGTTGCATGAGTCGATCTGTAAGCCGACTGGATAACAACACTGAGACGGTGATTGCTGCTGACCATCGATAAAGTAGATCACGGAGTACCTATTTCTAATAAAACTGCAACTAGCAGTGAGTTCGACCGATCGATGGAATAGTCGATACTCAGCTTTACAAGCTGCGTGATACGTCGGCCGCGCGTGTTCTACATTCCTCGTGAAGACTATTGGATAGGTTGGTGACTCCCCTGGGTAGTATCAGGGTCAACAGAACGCTTCTTCAGCAACATGCCACCGAACAAGCCACCTTTGATATTTCTTGTCGCCGGAAGGTTCGAAGTGCATCTACGCCGCACCAGCTCACTTCATGATAGGCACCTTGCTGGCCTGTATTAGTAGTATATGTATCAAATTTCCATACGTAGTTGCGGTGTATATCTCTGTCTCGAAGGTTTTGACTACAGAGCTTGTATCTCTCTAGGATGAAGAATCGGCGCGGACACTGGCTGTGCTGAATGTCGATAGGCAGAACCAACGGTTTCTAATTAAGAGCACACACACGCACACCTTGCTGGCCTGTAGGACGTGTATTAGCCCCTCCAGCGAGCGCGGTGGGCTGTACACAATCGTCGCAAGTTCCGCTATGGCGCTTTCTTCTGCCGATACCTTGGCCCCTCTTCCACCTTCCCCGCTGCTGTGCCAACACTCCCTTCGGAGCTGTGGCACGGCAGGCGTACCAGCCCGCGAAACCACAAACGTCGTGTCAGCGACGTTATCGTCTCTGAAAGCGCTTGAGCAGTCTTCGCCACGACGCGATCGAAACGCGTCCTGATAGCCATCGTCATGGTACGATTTCTCAACCTCTTGCCGATGTTTGTGTTCTCTGGCGCTACCCACCAGTTCCCCTGCTGCGTCTTGAGGAGCTCTTGACTCGTTGCAAGATGGGGCCGACAAAGCGTCACCTACTGGACCACTCAAAGGCGCCGGTGCGCCTTCTTGATGACGAGGCGTACCACTAACCCTACCGTCTCGTTTACGTCGAACACCGGGAGGGGAGCCGCCCACCCGAGATCCTCCTTCTCGCCACCCACGAACCCGAGCAGGAGACAGCCCCGGGGCGTTATCGACGGCCGAGGTGGGCGAAACTTGGTGGCACCCTATTGCAGATAGAAGCGCTCGCAGGGAGACGCGGGCGTCGCGCTGCCGTCTGAACACGCTCGTCATATCTGCGAGCTCGTCGGAGGTCAGCTTTACGCCGACATCTCGCAACGCTTGAAGCAGGGTTCTTCCCGACAACCGCTCGTCGCAGCCTCGAGTGTCCGCATGGGTCAAGCGCAGGGTCTCTGTGACACGACGAAGTCCTTCTTCGCTTGTCTGCGCAAGCGTCTGCTGCCGAAGGAGATTCGCTAACCATTCCTCCTCCCGCACGTGACATTCTCCATTGCAGCTGTCGATCCCTACAGTACCATTTCCCCCATTGGCTCTGCGGTTGTGGCTCACCCAACGAGCACCTCCTGGTGCATCGTCACCAAAAACATCCCAACCGAGCGGCGCACACGAATAATATGATGCCGTTTTTAGGCCGCCAATGTTTTCTTCGATGCGGCGACTATTATTCCGAGGCGATTTCCACGCGCTGGGTTGCTTCGTCGCATTGTCCACAGTAGATTCAGCTGTTATAGCTCTTTCGTCCGCTCTTGAAGCTGTGTTCGCCCGCAGAACCCCCCTGCTTCCACCATGCGAGCTTTTTGGACGATTAGACATGCCTCCACCATACGAGCTTTTCGGACGATTTGACATGATTCCGTGCGTGTGCGACGCAGAAGAAAAAGTCGACGCAGAGAAAGGCCGTCGAATCCCTACTGATGCTGTCTCTCTCCCCAGGAAATTTCCAACGGCGGGGGCACGGATAATAGCGACGCGGGAATTCGCACCTATGTCGGTCTTTCGGCTCTCACCGGTCGAAGCAATATCAGCAGCGGCAGCAGCAGCAGCAGCAGCAGTGTCCGTACCCGGAGCAACAGCAGCAGCAGCAGCAGCAGCAGCAGCAGTGTCCGTACCCGGAGCAACAGCAGCAGCAGCAGCAGCAGCAGCAGCAGCAGCGTCCGTAACAGTAGAAAGACCTGAAGCTGCTGCTGCCCACGGAGTTGGCATTGATTTCGTCCGTCCCGCACCAACACGAGCGCGGACAACGGCTGCCGTCACCGCCTTCCTGCTCGCTCGAAAACCCGGAAGATAGCGCATTCTAGACTCCCTGGAAGGAACGCACGAGAACTCCGCAACGGGGTGAAACGACAGAGTCACGGACCTACCCGAGGCCAAGCACTGCCGGAGCGAGCGCAACACAGCGTCTAGAACGCGCTCTGCTTCTGGGCGAGAACGGCTCGCCGTAGCAGCCACCTTCGAAATATTGAGCTTGGTGTTGACCGACCCACCCGCCAAGGATGCCCCGGTGCACGCGTCATACTTCAGCAGGCGGTGCCTCGCGACGAACTCGGAGGATAGGAAGAACCTTGTCCTGTTCTTAGCGTCGAGGGTGAAGGTTCCCAGGGACTCTATCCGGACCCCGCGGGCCGCGGAGAGAAGTGAGCTTTCGATTACGAGCGCGACGGCGTCCCATATCTTGTTGACGTTGTCAAGATTTCGGGAAGTGCGTATCTTTTTCTCCTCGTTGCTGTTGCTGCCGCAGATTTCGCCGCGGTCTGCTACCCGGAATTTTGTGGCCGTCAAGCGGCGCGCTGCTCCCCGGAGTATCTCACCAGAAGTCGCATGTTGCGGTTTGCAGGGCATAAGCAAGGACGATGTGTACGGGATCCGCGCTCTGCGCTGCACAACACCTTTCGTTGGTTCTAACCGTTCAAAGTTCCCCGGTGGGTACCGCCTTTATCCATATAGAAACCCTTGTTCGCAGGTTTAATGTATCGTTTTTCTAATACAAGCAGCAGGTTTCGACGCTTTAGTCCTTATCAACGTCCTCAGGGTACCTGTACCGAGTGAGAAGCTGCATAGGATGTAGGTACTATTGTCTGAAGGGCCTGGTCTCTGGTGCTCCGTCTCTCGTGAAAGGTACCGCCCAACATCCCCTATATGTTACGGCTACATTTTATGGAAACCCCTTTTTTAAGAGTTATTTAGCGGTATCGGGTGCACTTGCCTTTGGTGGGAGCTACGTCAACATGTACTGCGGTGGTGAGTGCATTGATCAAACGAGCGGGGGTGGTAGTACTGCCCTGCCTAGTGTTAAATATTTTCGGACGGTAACCTTCGCTGCACCACGAAACGAGCTTCGATGAGCTCAAAATGGCGCGATAGTTTTTTTCACCCAACCCATCGTATACAACAGCTAGCAGTAGCAGTGATTCACAGTTAGCAGTTAGCAGGGGTCCAGTAAACCTAAGGCAACACCAACACTGCTGTGGTTAGTTACACCGCCATTTTTTCGACGTTGGTGCAACGAAATGGGACCCTCGAGCTAAACGAAACGGTGCTCGCTCTGCATCCACCAACGCATTGCGCTATCGTTATGTACGATGAATCAGTCCCAGGCCAACAACTGCTATGATACCATCGCAGCACACCAAGCGAAATCTATCAGATCCCGTGAGGTCCCGTTGGCTGTTCACATTCACAAGGATACACGGATACGTCTCTGCCCCCACCTGTACCTCTACATTCGTGTAGCGTGTTGCAGCAAGTGTACTCGTGCTTACTGCTCTACATGGAGCTTCAAGCCAACTGCTTCATACCAGGTATATAGTATCAGGCACGCACATACATACTCGTACTCTTTCCAGGCCATATATTCCAAGCACGCTATCGTACAGTATTCGTAGAGTTAACCAGAGAGGGCCTATGTCAAATACTGCTGTATACACCAGGCACGGATATACATTCTCGTACTCTCACAGGAGCGTATGTACCAGGCACGTACTCGTATAGGGCTGCGCTGCCGTACGTGCAAGCTCCAACCTAACGGAGAGCACGCACAACCGCAACATATACGTATAGCGTTGTCTTTTCTTTGTCCACACCGATGTATGGGCTCTCCATTGCCATCGCTCGGAAGCTTTGTCCTTGTGTTGCAGTGCGTATGATGCCATTAGCGTAGCTGCATTAATACGCCGCATTCGACCATCCTTGGATACCCACCCGACCTGCAGTGTGTGAGTGTGTGCAGTTACTGTCTGTTAACCCTGTTGGTAGTTCGGAGGGAAAACTTTATGGGAACCTGACGGTTACAGCATCGACCACTGCTTGGTTGGTAGGTCTGTGAGTTGGCTGAACTTCGGGGCTGGTTTGTTATTACGAGGGGCCATAGTAATCAGAACCCCGATCAATACAAAAAACCTATATATGCTCCTATTTTCTGTAGCGATATTTGGTTCTGATTACTATGATATGTTCCCCGTAATAGTTGGGTGGCGACGTAAGTCAACTGACTGACTTCTTGGTATTTTGTCACTAGAACACACACGTCTAGCCGCAAACGCACCAGTCAGATGCAAAGGCGCATATAGAACTTGGCAAATTTCCGCTTGCAATGAGGTGATAATTTAGGGGCGACTTTTAGTCAGCCAATCCACAGCCCCATTGGTTGGGGAATGCTACGTTTGTTGTCCGAACTACAACGCATTTGAATCGTACGGTACGGGCCCGGCTTGATCCTGCTCGTGTACACTGCTACATACCAGCAGTACACGCTTGCACTGCTCGCACATACTTTTAGGCGGGTTGGTAAATACCAAACGTATCGTTTCTTTGGTCGCTATCTTGGTTTCAAAGGGGTTGATATCAAAGCCAACCCTTTTGGGAGATGAGAAGCGAAACGGGACGATTTTTTTTTTTTTGCATTTACGGCATTGGCGGCACACTTCCGAATTTCGGAGGAGAAAAGCGTAGAAGCAGGGACGCTTACAGCGTCGGCCATGCGAAGCAATGGGGGCTGCGGGCGTAGGGTGTCATTGCTGGAGTAGCCGAACCCCAACGCAAGGAGTCGCACGACACCCATGCGCTGCACTATACTACTTGGGTGTACGGCGCACTCGCGCCATATAGAACGTGTTTGTTGTATAGCTGTTTGTTGTATAGCACTATCCACTACTGTAGTAGACCACTTACTGTAATCGCTGTGGCTGAATGGTCTAGTGGATGTAACCAACAGAACGGTTGGGAAAACCCCATTCGTCATGTGGTTTGGCGCCATACCTGGGTTCCCAAGGGGTTAATAGTTAGTACGGGATGACACCTTTAGTTCCGACTTATACTACGAGGAGTCTACACCACGCTATCCGCACGATACTATGGGCTGTAGTCGTACTGCAAATAGCTATTTACTCTGTAAGGTTGAAACCCTAGATGGTTGGGTACACCGCGCGATTTTTGTTCGTAGAACCCACAATACCTGGCGCGCCTGACATTATAGGCTGATCGTCTTTTTTATACTGTCCTGTTGACCCTGGTACTAGCTAGCTCTCAGGGGAGATACCGATCTGTACCCTTCATGAGGACATACACTATCCGTGGCACGCACGATCGGAGTATCACACGCAGCTTGCAAAGATGAGTTTCGACGAAACCCTCGATGTCACAGCTTAGGTTGTTTGCTATGCGGTTCAGATTTTGAGCTTGATTTTGAACAACTCGGATTTTCAGCCCTGTAGTTCGGAAATCGAAAGGATCTTCTTGTGCGAAGAAATCGGATATATTTGAAGTTGGGTGAGAGCGTGCGCCCAGAGATGCGAGCAAACGCCAACCAACTGTTGTGGTTTGGCGCCGCGAAGAGACGCGCTGAGTGTGCTGCACTGGGCGTCGGACCCAAGCGTCCGAGCCCACGCTGACTGCCTCTAGTGTGGCGGCGAAGCGGCGTGTCGAATGCGCCCAACCTGTCTTGGTATTTTGTATTTCGACTATAAAGCATCCGAGCCCAGCACGCTGACTGACTGCTGCTCACAGCTGCTGCAGTCTATGATACGAGTACGTATCCACGGAGAGGCACGCGCCGAGTGCGCTTCTCTTGGCCTCTAGGCCCTAGCCCGCGCCAGCTGACTGTAGTCTGGCTGCGGAGAGACGCGCCGACCGCCGACTGCGCGTTAGGCGCGAGGCAACGTCGCTGTGTCCCCACCCAACTCATCGATCGTTCTGCTGCTACTGCGTGCTGCGTGGATAACATCTTGAATTTAGAGACCATGCCATTTTTCGATTTGAAAATCTTATGGCCCAAGTCGTCGGATTTTGGGCCAAAATCTGACGACTTGGGCCATCGGACTCTCAAATCATATTTTTTCCGGTCCAATTTTGCACATTCGGACTGCACAAGCAGGTACTTACATTTTTGGGATCGAAAAATCTGAATCTGAAGCTCGAAATCGGACCGCATAAGAAACAGCCTTAGGTGGATTGCCAATTTTTATAAAACACTTGGCACACCTGTCAATCTACTTATTTACCAACCTGAGGTGTACAATACCCTCTGCTACGTATCAACCCGTTCGTCGTACTCGTATGATACGCAAGGGGTGCAGGACGCATTTCTTTCGGCTGTTTTGTTGTCTTGTCTTGTTTCCCGAATAGCAACAGCAGCAGCAGTGATAAGCAGCAGTGGCAACATCTACTCGTAAGTACACAACCTTTCAGAATGACTTTTCGCCCACCCGAAGAGCTGTTCGTTCGTTCGTTCGTGCCGAATTACGTCCGCCCTGAGCCTGGCAGGAAGTAAGGGAACACATTCGCAGGCATACCATACGTAAAGATGTAGAGCTACATTTTTATGACTGACTATTCGCTATTCGTACGTATCGTCGGTCATGTTTCTTGATAATCTGTATGCCATGCATTCTGTATGCCATGCATACCGGCTGTCGGCTACATCTGTTACGGCTATTATTTCGGCTATCGGTTTGCTTTACTTTGAGTTGTGAGGGTGGATCTAGACCCTCCCTACCGCCCTCCCCACAATAGTACTGCCTCTTTATTAGCAGAGAGGCTAGGGGATGTTGGTACCATTCCAACGCTGTGTTTAGTAGGGTGTACAAGGCGCTTCGCTCCGCGGGCGGCATTCGCCGCCCGCTACGCTCGCTCAAGAAGGAAAAGTAGAACAAATAATGTGAGGTGGATAGAGGTCCATGATTGATCGTAGGTGCAAACTGGCGACTTGAAAATGCCAAGAGGCCCGCCGCCATGCTCCAGGTAAACAACCCGGACGCAACATGCATGAGTATACCGTATGTACGTGGTATATTTTGCTGTAGTACTTGCAACGTATATGTCTGTCTCGAAGTTTGTGACTACAGAGCTTTTGTCTCTCTAGGATGACGAACCGGCAAGAAAGCTGCTGGGTGTGCTGGATGTCGATGGGTGGAAAAGCAGTTTAATAAAACACACACACACCGCAGCGTGGAACATGTGGGTGAAGTGGCAGCAAAGAGACGGCTGCTTTTGGTCACGTCAGTCACACCTTAAGATGTTCCAGTCTCAAAACAGCATGCTACGTCTAGACGGCGCTCCGTCACAGGGCTGAGTGTCAGCGGTACTTGAAAAAAAATCCAAATTAGTTGTTTGTAGCTAGCAACGGGAGCAAAGCGAGACGAGTGACCCAAAAAGTGTTCCCCTTTTTTATCTTTTTTTTTCTTATTCTCTATACTTTTTTTTTCCCTTTTGTTCTGCGTTTGATTGCTGTCATTTTCCCCTCTTTAGTTACTCTTGTTCGTGTGATTCCTTTTCCCCTTGTTTTTCTTTTTTCTTTACCTGGTTTTTGTTCCTTGTTCGCCCCCTCTTATATTTTCGCTGGTGTACGAACTCGTGTATCGACGCGATGTATTATGTCGCGCTTCGGACGAGGTCTTTGTCTTGTTTCTGTTTTTCCTGGCGTTAATCATGCTGTTGTTCTTGTTCTTGTTCATCCTTTCCCCCATTTCATTTTTTTTTTAAGTCTTGACAATTTTCTTTCTCTTAACGCAATTCGTTTTCCTTCCTCCCTCCCTTCCTCTTATCCATCCCTTGCTTGGCGTGGTCGTGTCTTGGCGCGATGTATGTCGCGCTTTCAGACGAAGTCGCAACTCTGGTGGGTGACATTGGGGCGGACACCAGCAAGTTCGGCTATGGGGGGGAGGACTCGCCCAAGCATGTCTTCTCCTCCACGGCGGGCTACCTTCCCGCGGCAACGAACATCAAGGTCGGTGGTGGTGGTGGTGGTGGTAGTGGTGGTGGTAGTGGTGGTGGTGTTGGTGTTGGTGTTTGTGGTGGTGTTTGTGCTGGTGATAGGGGCGGGTGTATTCATTATCATGCATGACCGTAGCCTTAAGACCATAGACCCTCGCATCCCTACAATGCCGGGACGGAACACGTCGGGATTTCACCGACCAGGCAGACATTGTCTGCACCAAGCGCGAAGTGCCGTGAGCTGTTCGGCGAGTCGCAAGAAGGGTTAGGGGGGGGGCAGTGGAGGGCGGTGGTGGTGTTGGTGTTGGTGATGGTGGTGGTGGTGGTGGTGGTTGGTGCTGTTGGTGTTGGTGTTGGTGGTGTTTGCGGTGGTGTTGGTGGTGGTGTTGGTGGTGGTGGTGGTGTTGGTGTTGTTGGTGGTGTGGTGGTGTTGGTGGTGGTGGAGGGGGTGACGGTGGTGGTAGTGGTAGTGGTGGTGGACGTGGTGTGTATACCGCTAAATAGTACCTGGTATATTTCAGCATGTCTGACTGTTTCATTCCGGCACATCCCCTGTCAAACCCAAATTTGTTGAGACATACAGATGGACCATGTCGTGAACCTATGTCGTGAGCACGATACACCCTTCTTGTTTGACCTGTTTGTATAATCGTTTAACTTGTGGTAGTGACGTTGGTGTTGGTGTTGGTGTTGGTGGTGTTGGTGGTCTTGGTTGCGGTGGTCGTGGTTGTGGTTGTGGTGGTGGGTAGTGATGGTGTTGGTGGTGGCGGTGTTGGTAGTGTTGGTGGTTGTGGTGGTGGTGAGTGGTGATGGTGTTGGTGTTGGTGGTGGCGGTGGTGGTGGTGGTGGTGGTGTTGATGTTGGTGTTGGTGATGGTGTTTGTAGTGCTGGTGTTGGTGGGTGGTGATGGTGTTGGTGGTGGTGATGGTGGTGGCGGTGGTGGTGGTGGCGGTGGCGATGTTGTTAGGGGGGGTCGGTGGTTGTGGTTGTGGTGGTGGTGGTGGTGGTGGTGGTGGTGGTAGTGTTGTTGGTGGTGATAGCGGGTGGTGGTGATGGTAGTAGCGATAGCGGTAGCGGTAGCGGCAGCGGTGGTCTTGGTGGTGGTCGTGGTGTTGGCGTTGGTAGTGGTAGTGTGGTAGTGGTCATGGTGGCGGGATACGCCGGTTTCCTACTGGTGGTCGCTACCGGCATGCCAACGTGTGTGCGTCGGTTTGTCTGCGTGTGTGGCATATCCTCAGGTTATGCATGTTGCTACTTGAAACCGTCACATGTAACCGACACATGTCGAGGCCTGGAAACGTCACCGACAACGACACAAACAACACCATAAGCAGCAACCCCCCTCCCCCCCTACAACGCCTCCGTCGGTTCGTCGTAACAGGAGAGGGCGGCGGGGGTGGTGTCGATGGATGTAGAAGGGGCGGCGGCGACGGTGGGGGCGGGGGCGGGGGTGGGGGGGAAGAGGGCAGGGGTG
>JAYJMJ010000075.1:1413210-1424959 GCA_036873875.1 Laminaria ephemera
CCCCCCCACTCCCCCCCTCCCCGGGGGGGTGGGAAGAGGCGGCCCCCCCCCCCCCTCCCTCCTCCTCCTCCTCCTCTTCCTCCGCCATAGCTTCAAGGCCAACATTGCGGGGCGTTAGGGGAAGCACGTACGGAGGGCTCCCGGTGCCAGCGCTGTCGGGCGGGGAGGCGTCTTCTGTGTCCGCCGACGTACCGCTGGCGTCCCCAGATTTCTTGCGGAGGCCTTGGGTATCAGGGGCTGCTTCCGGAGGCGAGCCGAAGTTCATGTCCGGGAGAACCACCTGGTTTTCGGAAGGGTCGTGATCGAACGTCAAGAAAGACACCTGTGACCATGGTTCGTCCTGCAAGCTGTTGACGGTAACACCCCCACGGGTTGAGCCAGAACGTAAAAGCGATGACGAAAAAAGCATTGACAAAAAACACGAACAACATGCGCGCGAAGCGTCTCCCTCGTTCTCTCTGTCTTGTTCTCTCTAGTCCTCTCTCTGTCTCTCTTGTTCTCTGTCTCTCTCTCTCTTTCTCTCTCTCTCTCTCTCTCTCTCTCTCTCTCTCGGCAGCCGGCCAGGGGGGGGGGAACGCGCACCACCGCATTTTCTTCCGTCATAGACTTCTTTCACCTGGCTGTAAAATGTCCTGGATTGGTTGGCGCCACAGAGTTTCTCTTTGACCGCCTCATGGAGGCTCTCCAGCAGCTCGTCTTCGTGCAGAAAGTGAACCTGCTCAGATTGCGGAAGTAGCCGTCCCAAAGGGGTTAATAAGCGGCAGTGTGAAAACGCAGCACGAAGCGGAAAAAGAGCAGAACAATCTGAAAAGCAGGTGTTTTCCTCATTAAAAACAGGTGCTTCTCCACAAAAAACGCGTTTCCCCCCGAAAAACAGGTGTTTTTCCCGCCTCTCCGCAAGAGTGCGCGAGGCTCCCGCCAGACGCGGCACAACCTGACCGCACAGCCGGAGCAGAAAAAAAAAGCATAGACTTGCCGCGCCGCACGGCACGGTACCGCATCTCACCTCTCGCTTGGTGGGGTGCACATTGACGTCGAGGTGGCGGCTTGGCATCGTTATCCCCAGGTAGACGAAGGGGTGGGTGTTTTTCGGCAGGACGTCCTTGTAAGCCGCCTCGATGGCCTTCTTGATGGACGTGCTCTCGACCAGCCGGTCGTTGATGAAGAGGATGAATTGGGGCCGCTTTGAGTAGAAGGGCGAATAATGGTTCGGTTTGGATCGGTGGGGTTGAGGCGGGGAGAGAGAGATTGGGGTAGAGATAGACACACAGGCAGACAAACAGGCAGGAAGGCAGCCTCCTTACTTACAGATGATCACAAGGCTAGTCATGTTGACAAATGCCTCCTTACATACATACCTTGGCGCTGAAGTTGGCTCCGGACACGAGCCCTTTCGCCCGGAAAGAGAACCTCGGAGGTGCGTCTGCCATGCAGGGGGGGGGGGGGGGGGTAAGGACGGCGAGAGGCGCGGCGGTTAGTAACGGAAGGTTGTTTTATATTTCATATTGTTTGCTATATAACGAATTCACGATCTTCCCCTCCCCGCCCCGCCCCCAATCGCCACAATCCTGCCACTTCTCACCGACATCCCCCGTCCCCGCCCCCTTTCCCTTCGCCGCCTCGTCTAGCAACTCCTCCGATTCCGAGCACTCGAGCTCCACCAGCTCCCGAGACAGAGTCGGTCCGAACGCCGTCCGGATGTTCCCCAGCCGGGTCGAAGTGGCAGGGGTGTGCAGATCCGGGCTGGGTAGACCATGCTGCGCCAACCGGGAAAACAGCAGCAACGACATTATCGACAACAACGTTTTCGAGCGGTTAGACAACAACAACGACGACAAAACAACGGCACCTATAACAACAACCACAGCTATAAATAACAAGCACAGCTCACAACAACACCAACACCAGCCATTAGACTACAACAACAGCTAGCAACAACACCAACACCATCAACAGCTAACAACCAACACCAACCACACCAACACCAACAACCGCAACAACAGCTGTAAATAACAACAACGCCAACAACAGCCATTATAACGACGCACCATCAACAACAACAGCAACAGCAGCAACAACAACACCAACACCAACAACAACAACAACAACAACAACCACAAAAACACCACCACCACCACCACCACCAACAACAACAAACATGTGTTCTATATATCCGCGTGCATTCCTGCAGGTGAAGGAGATGCCCCTGTCACCGAAGTGCACGGTGTGCCGCGTCACCACATCGAGGATACTTCCGGGTTGGCATATCTTACATCAAATGTAAATCTGGGTGTTGCAACTTGTATTTGGACTCTAAACCTGATCACCTCCACACTTGTTCTATATCTGGTGCCCGTTACGATACGTCGGCTTTTCGACCCATCCGGGTATGATTGATTATATGCACCACTTAAGTTTGTTGGGCTAGCTACTGTGGTAGTCGTGTCGTAGGTGAACTTGTTGGGGTGTGCTGCTGTTTTCGAATTTCTGAAATCATTGAAGCTTTTTCGTGCTCGTCACGTCACGGTCTGACTCGCACGATTTGGCTCTTTGTTGTTGTTGATGATTTTCGAATTCTCATGTTTTATCTTTTTTTCAGGAGAGTTCGAATTATCTGGTCTACGTATTGACAACGCCTTATACTATTTTTTCGAAATTCCGTTTTTACTGCTTCTTACAGGCAAGTTCGAATTTCGAATTCCTTGGGCTATTGGCACATTTGAAAAGTACCCCATGTGAGAAGGCGCGAACTACGGTGTATAAGACAAAACTGGGCTCGACCTGGTGCACAACTGATAAGTTCTGGTTAGCTCGAGTCTCCGTCTAATTTTGTGTTCAGGGCCAGGTGCTTGGATTCTCACCTTCGTTTATATATTCCCTGGTAGTGTGTGAGATGGACATTCGAAGAGCTTTAGGATCAAGTGCACCGCTCGTCACCCGATGCAGAACGCCAGACCTCACCCGTCGGTCGTCATGCGATCATTTACAGGTGTGTGTGTGTGTGTTTGCGATTTCATATAACCCAAGAGCAGAAACGATATCACTATGAGCATTCGCGTTCGACACCAACCGTATGACACATCATAACTCAACAGCAACAATCCAAGCATCAGGGATGGACTTCCGCTGGCCTTCCACATGAACAGGGAGTACACAGGGAGTATGAATTATCTACAATCGCTACGCGGGCTTCGCTTACGACAACGGTAGCTCACTATTTACCTCACCACCTACGTAAAATCCCTGTAGATTCTAGTAGACCACTCACGAAAGTTAGCGTACTACAAATATGTACAAATGGTTCGAAAGCCAAAAACAATGCCCTACTGGTATACATCCTGAGTTCCGCAGCTGTCTAGTTTTATCCCCCTCATTAAGGGTTACCAGGTATGTACTTTACGTGCACAGTACGATAGTTCTGTTGACCCTGGTATTACCAGGGGAGTTGCCGACCTGTATCCTTCACGAGGGTACCACACCCCGTACACGCGCGATCGAAGCGTCACCCGTAGCTTGCAAAGATAAGTTTCGATAAAATTTTCGATCTAACAGCTGAAGTGTTTTTTTTGTTTTTTTTCAAAAACTGCGGTTTACCTGGTACACAGTACACGCCACCAGTATCGGTACGTCAGAGTACTCGTACAACAGTGCTTTACGTGAGAGTACGATATGCACTATTTCTGCAGATGTACTACTGTAGGTTTCGATAAGAAATCGCTCTGGTGGATATTTGTAACGGTCCCCAACTGTGTGTGGTGGTTGGTGAAGGGAGAAGCGAGGAGTATAACTCTCGAACAAGAGGCCAGTAGTAGTAGTCACACAACGGATCATCTATGTTTTTGTTTCGTTCTTTATGTTTTTTGGTTTCCATATTCCCCGTTAAAGGCAGAAGCAACCCTGAACATCGAATGCTAAGACCACAAAACACCGCCGGTCGGTTGTTCCCCTTCTTGCCCAAGTCGAACATCCTCCTCAAGACATCTTGCTTGGAGCACGGGTGATTGTCACGGTCTGCGGTTTTATCATATCCGACGGTATCGGCTCGACGATGACACCAGTCCAGGTAATGCTTGTTGAGAGGAGGACGGTGTGTTTAGCTGCTGATCTGTTTATTTTTCGAGTTGTGTATGTGTCCAACAACACGTGTGTTGTGCTTTGAGATGAGGTACGTGCGTAACATGCTGTACCCAGTAATCTGCCTCGCAGTTCTGCCCTACTGATGCACTGCTGTGCCGGTTCGTACTATTTAACTGCTGTACTGGAGGATGCGTGCCTCGATAGAGGTGCACTATTTTTTTCTGAGGGCTCTTCACTTGAAGATATCTGTACTTCACCCACAAACTGATTTCGAGTAAACTACAAGTGCAACCCAATGAACAGACCCATGGCTTAGGTATACAAAAAAATAATTTTGCAACACAAGAATGACATCTCGACGAATTCGGGTTAAGGAGCCCCGTCCTTCAGAAACAAAAATACTATAAAAGGTGCTACCTCTATAGTGACACACGTCGGAGGTGCATACTGCCTTTAAAAATACTTGATGCGGCGCATTCCTGTCGGGGTCGGTCTGCCCCCCCATCCCTCTCTTTTTCTCTCTCTCTCTTTCTCTCTCTATTTCTTTTTTTGCTCATCCCATTTATGATATTCGCACTTTGACTTTCTCCTTCTCCCTCCGTAGTCGTAACTCAGATCCGGGGTCGCTTAGCGGGCTCTTCTCCCCCCTCCCCACTAAGGCACGCGCCTTCAATTTTATCGCGAGAATAATTCAGCACTTTCTACCCTCGTCGATTCGCATCGAATTGTGCTTACCCACGCCGTTAAGCGCTCTCGGCAGTTGGTGTCTCAGAAAAAGAAATCTCGATACCGAGATTCGAAACAGTGATTCCAACCCTTAGTAGTCTTCGAGGTTAACCACTTGACCACCGGGGCGACCGGCTCCGAGTCGAGATTTCTCTAGACCTTTTGTTGTAATATTCCATGATGACCACAATCGATGCGTGCTACGAAAGGGGTAGAACTTTTGGATAAACGTTGCTGAGTTGACGGGCCTCCCCCAGCCGGAGAACCACCCAACATCGTTGGACTACCGTTTGCGTATTACTATAAAGTTCGTTGTGTACCTAGATGATGAGAGTGTGCATCGGGTTGCCCTTTTTGGTTTTCCTCAAAGTCAGCACAGATCTCATGAAGTGAGGAACCTCGGAAAAAAAAATATATATGCACCTCTACCGTTGTAGCATGCGTCATCCCCATGACGTCCCCTCTTGTGTTTGTCTGTTCCGTTGGTTTTTTGGGTTGACGCACCCAAGTACACAAAGGGCGTCCATGCCAAACATAGGGGTCACGCGACCGAGGAGTAGCATCGTGGGCTGGGCCGCTCACGTGGCATCTGTTGTTGCTGCTGCTACTCGGTGCTGCTGTCGTTGCTGTGGACTGTGCGGTTATGGCACCTGCTGCTGTTGCAAAAACAAATGCCGCCAGAAGTCACACATCGATTAATTGTATGGAGTTGTCGTTGTGAGAGGCTCCAGGTGTTCGACGGGACACAGATCAGGGAGATTCGGCCATGCGACGGGGGAAATGCGGCGCCCTTTTTGTTGGTGACGTCGTAAATTATACACTCGCTTCTCTAGTCGCCCCTAATAGCTTCGAGCGAATGCGAGCTCCTATTGTACGCCGACCCAAAACAAGAAAACCCTTCATTTGGGCATGAAGCGTACGTCACGGCGTTCGTGGGTTTCTTCAAATCTCCAGGATGAAAGACGTAAATCTCCCAAACCAAAAATATTTGTGTGTTCCCGTCGAAACACATCAAAAGCAGCATAAGCTACATTAGTCAAGTTCGACTGCAAATTTCGTTGCACAACGTTTAAACTGCAAACTACGTTGTACTACTTTTAGAGTGGTCAGCGTGACCCCATAGAAGGTCTCGAGTGTAGCGTGTATATGATAGGACCGCGAATGACGCTGGGTTTAGGCAAGCATACAAAAAACGTTTGTCTTCGACAATTCCGTGCTGTTCCGCCACGGTGGATATATTCGTCAACGGATTATTTTCCAGTCGTCTAGGGGAGTTCGTGCTGAGGCCATGAAGCTCTTGTGGTGCCGACGGCGTTCATTAGGGAGAATATCAATACGGCAGGGGGGACACGTCTTTGCTGGAATCAGTCGAAAGTGCGAGCTTCACTGGTTATGTATTTTCTCGCCGAGCTTTAGCTGTACCGTGCTCGCCCCCGAAGAGAGCCTACGCATCAGCACCATATCATTTCTCTGATAGCGCTGTCCCAGCTGTTGCTTCGCAGGATGATCGAGAGGTGCTGGGCAGCAAAGCACTAGGCTAGTGCTGGCTGTGAATGGTCACCGAAACGTTGATGTTGTAGATAAGCTGTGATTCCCTTTCTGTTTTTTATGTTGAGGCTGCTGCCACTGTACACTTCTGTGAACGCCCCCTTATGTTCCTCAACAGATGGGCTGAGCTGCTTGTCTTGCTTATTTAATGTTGTACACTGTGGACTACGTGCCCCAGGCCTCAATACGCGCGTGTCTGGTTCATACGGCACCTTTATGTATGACTCTGTTTCTGTCACATGTGACGCTGTGCTACTGCTGTGCACAGCGGAATGCCACATGCCACTTGTGTTTTACACTACTGTAGTATTCGCGATATCTCCGGCTTTCCCTTTGGGGTTATTATCAGGTGGTTGTGATGGCTTTTGAATCATACCTACTTCTAGCCCTGCAACTTACTGCTCTACACGGCGAATTCCTCCTGTTTCTTGTTTCTTGCGCGACAGTTCGTTGAAAATGCTGTTGTTGCACACAGTGAGTCCCTCCTGCTTGTTAGCCTCAATAGCGTTGCCAACTTTGCTATATCTGTGCTTTTATCGCTGAGTTGGTGTGTTTTGTACTACCTGCTGTTCTGGGGGCTGTTGTTGTGCACTGTGATTCTCTACTGCTTGTTGACGTCAACGCTGCTGCTACTGTATGCTGTGAATGCCCCCTTCTGTGGTATTAAGATGGCTTTGAGTTTTTCCTGCTGCTTGCTCGCCAACCTCTAGCTGTACACTTTGGATTCGCCCTGTTCCTTCCGAGCCAAACCGGTTGGAATGCCGCTTGTGGATTTAAGAGTGTTGCCAATCCTGCTTTGGTCTTTTGGTATCCTGATAACATCTCCTGCTGCTTTGTGGTTGCTTGACTTGTGGCGCGGGCGTCAAACAGTTGAGGCTGAACGAGCTGCAGCAAGGGCGGCACATGCTGCGGCGAACCTGGAGCGCCAAGTGGATCGCAGGCGTGTGCCCCGTTCAGACGCCCGATATCTCTCTTGGCTTCCGCCGTCCATGCTGTTGTTGCAAACTGTGAATCTCTCCTGCTTCTGTGCTTCAAGGGCGTTGGCAACCTTGCTGTGCTTTTTGGTTAAGCTGTTCACCTCTCCGACTAACATGTACAGTTGTTTGATTGTCCCAAGCGTCACGACGCGCGTGTCCGGTTCTGGCACCACCCTTGTTTATGGCTCTGTTTACGTGACATACGCTGTATTTCTGGTGTACACGATGCGATGCCATTTGTCTTTTACGGTAGTACTCTCTGTCTACCTGCTGCTTCGTGTTGGGTGTTATGGGTGCTTCGAATACATCCTGCTTCTTGCCCTCCAAGATACTGCTGTACACTGTGACTCCCTTCTGTTTATTGCGTGCTTGTTGCCGTCCATGCTGCAGCTATGCACTGTGAATTGATACTTCGAAGTATTTGGCTATTCTGCTAGTCTCTCATGCTAACTTGTGTTTTTTTGGCGTTCGCTCCCTCATGCGTGTGTTAGCGCCTGTGATATTTCTTATTTCTGCATTACTGCTGTGCACTGTGAATCCTCTATACGTGTTGCACTTTCAGGTCGTTGCCGCCTGCTCTGTGTTCTTCATCTTTTTCCTCCGCCGTGCTGTGCCGTATATCGCTCGCTACCAGAGTTAATCGTGGTTGGGCCGCAACTCTTGCCAGTGCCACTCCCCAGGACCTTGCGGCGGGGACCGCTGAAATGGAGGGGGGTACCAGGGCTGGGATAATAGCATCCTCAGGCTGGCGCGGCGTCCGAGCTAATTAAGGTTATGGAATCCGTCCAATCTAGTGAATCCTCGATCTACCAGAATAGATCTACACGCATGGTGGCCGTATGTTCAGAATGGCCATCCAATTCAGACTGGGCAATGAATCTCGCCAGATTTGCCTTCGTTTGGGTATTGTGACTGCCTCAGAAACCTTGTTCTCCCCTGCTAGTTTTGTTTTTTGTCTGTTTCCCCGGGGTTCTTTCACTATGTACCTACCTGGTACGTGATAATCAGTATCATATGTACATGCGATAGGTACCGGATGTACGCACAGGAGTTGATATATACACACATCACCAGCTGTATGTACAGCAGTATGCACGTACTGTAGGTACAGCTTTACTTATTTTTCAATATACGTACGTACATCAGCGGTAGGTTAGGGCAATACGCACACACGTATATTCAACACTACTGTAGGTACGCCTACAGAAGGTGCGGCATGTGCGTAGTTCAGCGGTAGGTACAACGATTGGTTCAGTATGTACGTACGTACAACAGTAGGTAGACTACAGCTTTTGGCAAAACAGCGGGTGCAGATGATACGTATGTACAACCGCATGTACATACATTAGTAGGTGCAGTAGGTGCTTACGCCCATCAGTAGGTACAGCAGTAGATACAGTAGGTACGTATGGATCGAAGCAGGGCGTGTTGTAGTAGGTGCGTGCAATAGGTTCAACAACAAGTACATCAACATGATACATATGCTGTACGTGCAGTAGGACGCACATACAGTAGTAGGTACGCGCGCACATCACCGGCTGCGCGTACAGCAGTAAGTGCCTATAGAATGTACAGCAATAGTAGGTGCAGGAGGGGCCTAACTAGGTTACATCATTAGTGTTTTGTATCAATACACATAAGTATACTCCGTACGCTAGCAGTATGTACGACAGTAGATGCAGTACGTACTAGTACGTACCGAGTACAACAAGGGGTACGTACGGCAGAGGGAACAGTAGGATGCCCGTACAGTAGGTACATCAGTAGGTGCAGTAGGTACGTAAGTGTTACAGTAGATACGTAATTACAGCAGTAGGTACAGCAGTAGGTTCAGTACGTCTCACTTGTAGAGACCTGGGAAAGCCACCGACTATGGCGAAATATAGTTAACTGTGTAACTCGATGATCTTCTGCGCGTTCATCTGCCCATCTATATTTATACTCGATGTCGCCGGGTCCGTTTTCTGTGCGAACACCCGTATGCTCGATTTATTTCGTGTTTGCTTATTTCCTTTCCTTTGCGTCTGTACTATACTGTACCTGGTACATCCTTCCTGGTATAAATACTTGTACGATATTCTTGCCGGAGTGCTGTGAACGCTCCTCAGCTTTTCTTAGACGTATCGTTTTTGCGTTATTCGTGCTAGTGCGCGATGAGGACAAAATCTAGGTCCGAAACTCCCTCATCGTGCTCCCCGACCCCGACTGTGTCGGGGGCAGCCTCGGGCGTGCTTGCGCCGTGCCCTGGCTGCCGGCTAGCCGGGTGTGCAGTACTCGTTTTTGACGAAAATATTTCAAGTACGTTATCCGTGAGTTCAACCAGTTGAGTGGTCGATAGTGAGGTCGACGAGTTGAGTTGTCGAAGCCCAGTTTTGCAAGCTACCGGTACGTGATTCATCAGTCTCGTGACCAAACATTCCGGTTGACGGCCTAGCTTTGACCCTTCAAAACCTCTTCAAAAATTTAATAGTTTTATGTGTTGGGATATCATCGGCAGCTGTCCGTCAAGGGGCAAAGAGCGCCGTCAACGGACATCTATGCTCGCTCGTGACGGTAAAAATGTTCTGGTTTCGATGCCAGCCCCCTTCTCGTGTGGCCGAGACGGGCGAGGCCGCAGCCGCCGCGGCTTTTGACAACTCATGGCGGCAAGAGTGTAGGAAGTATGGGCTGGGGCGGACGGTCTCGTGCCCCGCCGTTGCGCGTGCGTTGAGGGTTGTTCGTTGCACAAGCGAGTGTCGAATGACCGATTCGGGCTACGAGTATTTTACGTAAGAAAGCATCAATTTTCCGCAAAAATGTTGAGATTCGTAGGTTAGGATGTGGTCGCGAAACGAGCGTCGCGAACCTCTTCGGCTGCTGGGCACGCCGGACGACCAGGCTCTGGGAGGCAGAGAGGACGGGGTCTTTGGTTCCGACCGAATCGGATGAGCCTACGCCGCGGGTGGAGCGGTACCGTGGTGGAGGTACACACGGTGTTTACGATTTAGTTTTTTGTAACACGCACCACATATGTGGTGGAAATCGAGTATAGAAGGGCATACTCGGGTAGCAATTGTTGCGCAACATTTTTACTCTACTTTCCTTTAAATGGCGTTTCAGCTAGGCCGTGAGATTTTGAAGAGCGAGATCGTGGCTTCGATTCTCACGTTCATCATTTTTTTTTAATGTCTACTTTCCTTCCAATTAAAAAATAAATAAATTATCATCCCATCTATTATCTTCCCACTTTTTCTTTCTCTTACGATAATGTTGCCGGTGTGCTGTGAGCGCTCCTCAGCTTTTCTTAGACTTATTTTTTAGCGTTTTTCGTGTTTGCTCTCGATGAGGGCCACCTCTCGGTCCGAAACTCCTTCATCGTGCTCCCCGATCCCTATTTCGCCGGGGGCGCCTCAACCGCGCTCGCGCGGTGCCCTGAGTTAAGCGTGGTTACCATACAAAAGTCGGCCAGAATCTACTTTATTCCTCTAGAAATCTAAAGGTCATTGGTTCGATTCTCGCTTTGGCCACTTTTATTTATTTATTTATTATTTTTGAAGTTTTATATAGTACTCGAAAAATTTACCAGGTATACAGTACCAGGTATATTTTTCATCTTGGGCCAGAAAAACAAAGTAATATTGGCCTTGTCGCGGGCATATGGTATGACACTGCTATCTGCCGCGTGTACTGGCTGCTGCTGCTATTAATAGTGCTGCTTACTGTTTTGGTTGGTTCTGGATTGTATGTTTGTACTCGTACCATCAGTTAGGTAGAATATGACGTGCGAACGAGCGTACGATGTCATACGATACTCGCAGTATTGTAATGCTACTACTGCTGCTGTACGAACGAGTACCACTTTCATGTAGGCCCAGCAGGCAAAAACGGCAAAGGGACTAGATGCGAGCGATAATAGGTGATGGTTTTCGAAGCATGTGGGTCGCCTTTCCTTCGTCGTGTTGCTTCCGCCCTGTCTGCCGGCTAGCCGGGTGAAGTGTGCTGTTGTACTCGTTTTTCACAAATATATTTCAAATACGTCATATTTTTTAGACGTATTATTTTGCGCTTTTCGTGCTAGCGCGCAATGAGGTTTACCTCTCGGTCCGAAAATCCTCCATCGTGGTCCTATGTTCCGACCGGATCGGATGAGCCTACGCTGCGGGAGCAGCGGTACCGTGACCGAGGTACAAACGGTGTGTACGATTTTGTTTTCTGTTTTTTGGAACACGTAGAACGTAGCGTCACATAATGGGATCGAGTCTAGAAGGGCCTACTCGTTGTAGCTTATGTTGCGCAACATTTTTAGTCTACTTTCCTAACAATGAAGCGTGGGGTTTCGGTTGTGTTGTGAAGTCGTTTTTCGTTTTGCTCACGAAACCGCCAAGAGAAAAATAGTCTTACGTACGAGTACTCCTCGCACGTTACGAAGACGATGTACGAGT
>JAYJMJ010000075.1:1458686-1473127 GCA_036873875.1 Laminaria ephemera
CGCCCCCGCAGGGCGTAAGGATCGAGCGACGCCGTCGGCTGGGGTGTGAAAAGGTATTACAGTATTCTCGAGGCGCCTTTTTTCTGTCGCGTGCTGCCACCAAGCATAGGAATTGTGAATGGTCGGATTTTTAGTTGTTGTCGCTGTTTCCTCGATTTCGGCTGGAGGTAGTGACAGAAAAGTAAAGGGGGACGGTTGCTTTGTTGGTGTATTTTTTTATTGAAAATAGCTGGAATCTCGCTTATGACGGTGGTATTGCATATTACAGTAGTCGATTGACCGAGAAGGCATCCGCGCTATTTAATTTACACAATAACAACCAGTAGTCGCGCACAAGAATGGTAGGCAGCATAGTACAGGTGGGTGGGTGGGCGGGTGATCATGGCATGGCACGTAGCGGGCGCGGTCGCCTGATGATGATTGCCTTGTCGCTGTTCCACGCTTTAGTTCGTGTAGCAGAGTAGGTCAGGTGTAAACGCAGGTATAGCTATCAACGGCAATGAGCTACACGGGCGAACGGGCTGTTTTAGTCTGGGAGCAGTTGCGGTCGGGCTCGTCTTAGTGATCATAGTTTACGCGTTCAACTGCTGCTGTTGTATGTATCGCCAATTTGGCCGTTTGGGAGTTTTTGGACCGACAACAATACGTTTCCATCACGACCTAAAAAGCTGAAAGAAATAATAGGATAGGACGGCGAACGTGCGCGGAAACTGCAGTAGTATCCTGCTGATCTACTACGGACAGGCGTGGAAGCAGCGTATTATTATCAATCCGACCTCTCATGCATGTTTTCGAATGTCAAAAGTCACGCAAAGCCCGCAGAACATAGGGGAATCCGCACGTCGCGTGATTATTATTATTATTATTATTATTATTATTATTAATATTATTATTATTATTATTATTATTATTATTAATATTATTATTATTATTATTATAATTATTATTAATATAATTATTATTGTCTTTGTCCTCCGACAATGTAGCGTAGATGCCGTTCCGGTATAAATCGAATATCCTTCCGTCAAGCAGTAGAGTTCCAAAGGTGACTTAGAAGGTACCAGTATATTTTCCCACTTTCTAATGCCTCGAAATGGGGGAGTCCAGTCCACTCGTGTGTGCACCAAAGCCTTCATCAAGCAGACGGCCAAACGCATCTTCACCGCAGTCTGGACCAGCCAGACCAACGGGCTATTATTCAACAAACTTCGCATTACAACTCGAGCGCCATATCTGAACTACTTCACAACTAACATCTTGGGAGCTCCAGACGTTTTTTTTGCTTGGCGTTCGGGGTACAAACCAACCCCGGCAATAAGTGCTCAGCAGCAGCAGAAGAACAGCAGAATGTCGGAATCTGCTCAAGGTCAGCATCCATTCCATTGATAGTGCCGACCGAGGACAGCATCTCAAATCTGGGGTAGCAACATCATCAGCTACGTCAGCAACACCGTCTCCTTCTGAATCTTGTTAGACCGGTATCATCATAATTGAAGCACAGAGCGTATTCGTGGGGGCGTTAACCCATACACGGAACACAGAACGCTGTAAAACACGTACCGTACACAGTCAGTATGCGTGACGCTACAGTACAGGACACTGTTATGGAGTGATGTTCGTATCTAGCTATAGAAATGAATATAGGTCCTTAGAACGGTCCTTGTGAACCTGATATAGTATGTGGCTGTTCCAGGATTGATTGTGTTCTTGAGGTCCTAAAGTGGTCACCTGTAGATGTGACGGTACATGATTATATTACGAGCGGCGGGGGATTGGTGAATCCACCGCCCATAGATTCACTTGGAGTTCTAGCTTGTCTCACGACTGCTGGTTTGTCGAAGGAGCAACTAATAAGAACAACAAGCTAAACAACGCGAAGCGGTGCCTCCCAGTATCGTCACCTCCTGTGCCCCTGCCACTGAGTACCTTCAGAACACCTACAGTAGTAATAAGAAACCGAAATACTGACCCAGGCTGGGTTTTTTGTTTGGAAAAGGGATGCATTCTACATCAACTTCAGTATGCAATGGCTCGCAGGTATATTGTATTCTTCTTGTGAATATCAGCCTTACCGTTGTTAGTACCTACCTTGTTTATTGTTTGATGTCACTGTACTACTGTATCATGCCAGGTAGGAGTTAGATAATATGTTTTGGAATTCAGTGCCCCACCCGGTAGACTATGAACCCTTACGTTTGCCACCTAAAAGGGATTTTTTTCAACGCATGTTTCAATGGGTCATTGATGCTGTTGTTCATGACTCAAGACTATCGTCGTAGCCCATCCATGCATTTTTGCTGCATGCGATTGAGTTGACAAGCTCAACAGTGCAAGACGACATAGCCTACACGTTGCAACGACATTTCCCTGCACAACAAACTTTTTAAGTGAGGTGGTGACCCTACTACGGTATTTGCAGACGAGAAACGTCAGGGTGGCGATAATGTTCGTTTGCGATATTGGCTATATTTGCAGGCACGACTTCCATTGAGGGGGGGTGTTAAGAAACAGGCAATAGAAGCCGATTGTCACCACCACTGTTGAGTAGCAACTGCAGTACACACAACAACAGTATCAAGCCAAAAGCAACAGTAGTATGGAATACTATTATCACCAGAGAGTCCAAGATTGCAGGACAACAGCCGGGAGATAAAAACGGCAGCATCAACAACGAGCTATGGCGGTACCACCCCGTGAAACACCATTCGCAGCCTGGCTTCGCTTCCGTGGCGGACCAGTTGAGCGCGTCGTTGGTCCAGAAGCACTAATACCGCAAAACCACACACTACACTCATGACCTACGAGACAGTACATCCTTCACGAGATCCTAAACCCCGTTGCACGCGCATGCAACGTGCAACGATGAGTTTCGATGAAACTCTCGATCTTACAGCTAGCTGTGTCTTGTAATTTGAGGGGAAAAAAACACCCTGTACTCATCGCCCTGAAAGTGGTGGATGGAGTTGTTGAAGGGAGGCGCCGGATTGCCTGGTCTGGCTACACGCTCAAGAGGGGAATCAGTACGCAAAATGCTCCGGCTACGCGTATAATATGGAATGGTTTCGGTGCGGGACTCGAATGGACAATTAATTCCCAAGCTGAACTTTGGCTGTTACATACCGGTAACAGGTACAGGCTGGCTCACGTAAAAGTGCCAATTTTTTAGCCCGGCCAAAGTCCACGCCGTTTTTGCGAGTTAGAATCTGAAAATTTGCACACGTACTCTTATGGATCCATGGCGAAAAAACGAATGACGGGATGTCTGTTTTTTCTCGTCGGACATTTGGTCATTCAGGTTTATTCGGATTTTTTGGGGGGTTTTGGGCCTTAAGGGGCACCAAGTTTCTCGCGAAACGAAAAACAAATCGAAACACCTCATCCTTTGATTTTTCGCCAAAGGCACATGGAACACGTGTGCAAAGTTTCAGAGTCTACTTCACAAAAACGGCGTGGACATTTGGACTTTTGCATGAAAAAATGGTACATATTTACGGCATAAGCTTGAAATGACTTGTTTTCAGTACTATACCGATTTTGAGCGTAGCATTTTACTCTAAATCGATACAACTTTGTCAGATCTTCGAATATTTGTGCCGAACTTCCTACAACCATGCCTTGGGGTGCTTGACGCCGGCTGAGATCGAAAAATAAATAAAAATAATGGGCCGATGTTTGGGGCCATACAGTTGAAACCGTGAAAATCCGATTTCGACAGGAGCACAAAAAAAAAATGATGTTTTAGCCAAGGTCAATACGTACCATCGTGCAAAATGCTGGGACGATTTTACAAATTCCAGAAGAGATCAGAGGGAAGCCATCCATGAGCTTTCTTCTGTGTCGTGGAAATACAGTAAAAAAACGCATTTTATGACGAAAAAAGCTCGGAAGCCAATTTTCTGCCATGTTTTGCACGTTTTTGGGCATAACTTTTGCCCAATTTAATATTTTTGAAATCTGAGCATGCCACGGTTTTCCCCTGTTAATAGCGGTCAGTATGATACCAACCATGTGGCATTCGGGTTGGTATTCAATTCAGGATTCGCCGGGCTCGAGATTTGGCACTTTTAACGTGAACCAGCCTGTACCTGGTACAAATCTGACGAAATCGGCATGCAGTCGGCGATCGTGGCTGCCGCCAAATGCAGTGCTCCAGACGTGTGGACGACGGTGTTTTACTGCCTTTGTCTAGCACACAGCCGATTCGGGGAGGGTTGGTGGTATGGCAATGACGAACCAACCCCGGCGATTTGAGCCTCCGTGCGGGTTTGCACATAAGGCTTGAACCTCCCATCATACGAGTCTCACTTTGTTTGTTAGACTGTTCGCTAACCCCTAAAACAACTCGTACGAGACTACAGTAAGTATCGTTTGACTTTCTAGAAGATGGCCTAGGCGTACGACCCGAGGTCGCTACGCAGGAGCACGTGGACGCAGGGGTTATACCAGCACATGCGTGAACTCGGCAAAAGCTCTAGCATGGTTGAAAGCTCGAAAAAAAAATCAAGAACCGCAGACATTTTCCCACACTAATTCCAAGCAGTTTGTCCCCAGAAAACGTGGGTGTCGTTAAAAAGGGGTGAAGGGGCTACGGACGAAATCTACCGTTTCGGCCGGTGTATAAAACCGATATGAAACAAGGCCGAGGAAGTACGCAATCTGGACACCGTGGCTGAACCAAAACTAAAGCAAGACGTCGGTGTGTGCGTGTAACTTAAGTACGAATGGAGTTTTTTTGTCGTGTGTCTGCCCACGATATGTATTCTATACCAGGGATTTTCCACCCATCAAAAATTCCAATCTATCAAATTGACCAATCAGAGAACTGCGGGCACCAAATGTCTTTCGCTCTAAAAGGTGTTGTATTATTATGGCATTATGATTATATTCCGGCGCTCCTTCAAGGCGGTAACTACCTACCAGGTACCAGCCTATCATCCTGAATTATACAAGAGCATAAAAGGTTTCAAACACATGCACCCACTGCTCGGTACACTCTGCTTGCTGTCCAGTCCAATGTTCATATCTCCAAGCGAGAAGCAATCCAAACGTTGGATCTACTAATCTAGACTATATTAATAGTACGCTACCCCATTGACCATCGCACGGGCACCTCGAAGTTAAACCCCAACAACCAGGCAACACACATCCCGTTAAAGTTGCTAGTTATATAGCATCCATTAGCTTAGTGACTACCTGGTATGTCGGCTAGGGGGTGGTGGTGCCATATAACCAACCTGAGCATACCGCCACAAACCACCCGCCGCCCAGCGGCCAGGCGTTAGTGAAGGCAAAAAGACTGCCAAGAGGTACCCTTCACTGCCCCCAACTTAGCACCCCTGAACAAACAAATCCCGCCTTTCGGGGCGCCTCCAGCTCTAACAAAATCCTCATTTTCGTTGGTTAAAGCTACGTCCAGAGATACCTCCCCACCCCGCCAGGGTAACTATCGGGCCACGGGGGGAAAGTGGCGACCGAATTCGTGTAAAAAACAAAGCACACACATCGTGAGCACCCATGAACATGAACTACAATGGGAAACCACCACACATCGGACAGACCAGATCTCCATTTATGATCTACGTCATTCAGGGTAGATAGATCCCTGGTCTACATGATCTGCATGGCCTATACATCATGTTGGCGGGTGGGAGCCGTATAATCTGCATGATCGCGCATTTCCTGGGTTGGATCTGTACTGCACAGCTCCTTCACAACAAAAAATATCATATCGACAGATATAGGATTTAGATTATCTAGATCGTGATCTGGCCGACGGGTTAAAAGTTCCGTGCCAGCGCCGTGCGGCCTATATGGCGTGTACCACCCTGGGGCGTCAATTCGCGGACTGTTTACACCTTACGCTCCTGCGCGCCTTACCAGGACAAGTATCCGGTCACGGCGGAAATAGCGACCGAATTCGTGAAAAAAACAGAGCATACACATCCTGAGCACCCATGAACATGTAGTACAATTGAAAACTTCCAAGCCAGCGCCGTGCGGCCTATATGGCGCGTGCCACCCATCCCGGGGCGTCAACTGGCGGGCAGTTTACACCTTACGTTCCAGTGTGCTTGCTAGGACAACTATCGGCCCACGGGGGGGAAGTGGCGATCGAATTCGTGTAAAGAACAAAACTCACACCTCCTGAGCACCCATGAACATGCATTACAATGGAAAACTTCCAAGCCAGCGCCGTGCGGCCTATATGGCGCGTGCCACCCCTAGGGCGTCAATTGGCCTGCCGTTTACACCTTACGCTCCTGCGCGTCTGCCAGGACAACTATCCGGTCACGGCGGAAACAGCGACCGAATTCGTGTAAAAAACAAAACACACATCCTAAGCACCCACGAACACGCATTACAATGGAAATCCTCCATGTCAGCGCCGGCAATATAGCGCGTGCCACCCTGGGGCGGCAATCTGCGGGCCGCTACACCTCACGCTCGTGGGCAGCGGCCGTGGCAGACCCCTGCGCGTCTCCTAATGCTGCGCTTCTCCTTATCCTGCGCGTCTCCTCATCTGGCGCGTCTCCTAGTCCTCCTGCATCTCATTGTCATCGCGATCACCGGGGGGAGGCGCAGATGACATTCCCACCTCACCAACAGCGGAGGCAGCGCTTGGAGGAGGAGCACTACGAGCAGCCACCGCTGCTGGTGCCACCTGCGGATCTCGTCGCGAAAACATGGAGAAGTACTTCTCGGCCGCCAGCGCCGCCACGGCATTGTTCGCTGCCGCTGCAGCTGCTGCCGCGATGCCCGCCACGGGCGTTGTTGCTCTTGCTGCTGGGCCACGGTAGCCACCCAGAGCACCGACAACTCCACCAACACTAACGCCACCACCACTGCCCCTGCTGCCGCTACCGCTGCCGTTACATCTCCGGTGGTGGCCAGGGTTAACGTTGCCTCCACCGTCGAGCGCCATTCCCCCAGCTTCCCCGCCACCGTCGCCGGTATTAACGATGCCCTCCTTACCCTCTGCACCTCCGCCACTGCCACCATCAACGCCGCTCGCGCCGCAGCTGGCCTTGTTGCCGCTCACATCCCCTTTTAGCTCCTCCTCACTGCGAACACGGTCACCATCACCTTCGCAACCGACCCCGCCTTTGTCGACTAAACCATCTCCGCCTTCGGAACTTTCGGCCATCACGTCGCCACCGTTAGCGATAGCTGCGTTACTGTTGGCCGCGGCGTCAGCGTCGGCGACGGCGGTAGTGGTAGCGCTAGCAGCAGCAGTGGTGGCGGTGGTGTCGGTGGCGGTGTCGACGGTAGGAGGGGGCGAGGTGGGCACATCTTCGTCCTTCACGCTCGGGGAGGCGTGTTTGGAATGGGAGCTCGGGGTAATGGGGAAAATTTCCGATTCGCTCTCATCGTCGCTTCCCTGAGGACAACGACAATAACGGAACGCGACAAGGGTGGTGAGTATGGCTCCAGGAGGTGTTGATGGAGGTCTTCGCTATGGTGTGCATGGACAGATCGAGACACCTGACGAAATCCGTGGCCACGGGAAACAGACTTACCAGAGGTCTTGCAACCATTTACTCCCCCCACTTGATCGGGCAAACAAGATTCCACAGCCGGCCAACCACCCACAAACAAACACCGTGGTTAAAAACGGCACACAAGGTAAACAACGAACCATCCGACACTACGCCGAGAGTCGACGCACGCAGGCCCCATTTTCCACTTATGAACGAATAAGACCCGAACGGGCCCCATCTTCCACTTATGAACGAATAAGACGCGCACGGGGTCCATCCGCAACTAAGGAACGCATACGCCGAAAAACAACGGAACACACACCCAGGGACGAAGGCTACGGCAGGGGGAGCATCTTTAGGGCCATCTTTTCCGCGGCTGAAACCGCGGCTCAAGGCCACTCGCGCGTGGGACTGCCCTGTTTCGCGATATGCACCGCCGTGGAATTGTTTGATACGCTGTGCAAGCAAAAACAAACTATAGTCTGTGTTCGAGTGAGGTACCGAGCCGCTCGCGCTAGGAGCCTAAACCCGGTAGTGAAAATGAGCAAAAAATGAGGGTACCCCCCAGCGCCAACGATATGCGTTGCCGTGCTGTTCCCCGGTGTACTCTCGCGCAGCAGGATATTTGTAACTGACTCGTGCTACGATAGAGGTAGCACATTTTGGCGAAATTGTTTTATCTGAATGACGGGGCTCCTTAACTCAAATTCGTCGGAATGTCATTCTTGTTTCGCAATCTGAATATTTGTGATACCTATGCCATGGGTTTGGTCATCGGGTTGCACTTTTAGTTTACTCAAAACAACCTTTTGGGTGAGGTAATAGAGCTCCTCAAGCGAGGAGCCTCAGAAACAAAATGGTGCACCTTTACCGTAGCATGTGTCAACTGTCGTCAACTTGTGTGCGCTGGTAGAATGGACGGTAGCTAGCTGTTGGTGTTGTTGCTGCTGTTGGTTGTCGTTGTTCGCCGCGGGACATGTGTTTTCCCTGGTACAACCCAATACCTGGCACAACTCAACACAACACAACACAACACAACAGTAGCAGCAGCATCACCGCCACCACCACCACCACCACCAGCGGCGGCGTCTGCTTGGACGTGGAGAATCCTGCGGGGTGGGGCAACAGGCAGCAGAGAGACTGCAGCTAGCTGCCTGCTGCTGTGCTACCCGGTGCGGTGCTGATGACCCCTGCTCCACTGTCTGTGATGATGGGCTAATGACCTGGTACAACCCATACCAGGCACAACCCAACCCAACCCAGCACAGCACAACAGCACCACCACCACCACCACCGCCACCACCACCAACACGAGCGGCGGCGTCTGCTTGGACGTGGGCAATCCTGCGGGGTGCGGCAGCAGGCAGCACAGAGACTGCAGCTAGCTGCTTGCTGCTGTGCTACCCGGTGCTGTACTGATGACCCCTGCTGCACTGTGATGATTCCCTGATGACCTGGTACAACCCAATACCTGGCACAACCCAACACTACAAAACACAACAGCAACACCACCACCACCAGCGGCGGCATCTGCTTGGACGTGGGCAATCCTGCGGGGTGTGGCAGCAGGCAGCAGAAAGACTGCAGCTAGCTGCCTGCTGAGGTGCTGCCCGGTGCTGTGCTCACGACCCCTGCTGCAATGCTGTCTGTGATGATGCGCTGATAACCTAGTACAACCCAATACCTGGCACAACCCAACACAACACAACACAACAGCAGCATCACCATCACCGCCGCCACCACCACCAGCGGCGGCGTCGGCTTGGACGTGGGCAATCCTTCGGGGTGTAGCAGCAGGCAGCAGAGAGTCTGCAGCTAGCTGCCTGTTCTAGATACACACGGCATGCCAGCCGAGTGCACTGCAGGCTGTGGTGCTGGCTGTCTGTTGCCGCTGATGATCCTGTGCTGATGCTGTGGTTATGGTGTGTCCGCTGGCTGTTTTATCATCGTACTCTAAAATCAAGTTGGTCTCGTCATGACTCTAAAATCAAGTTAAATTTCAGTCAGTTCAATTATGGTCGGTCTAAAAGGGACTTTATAACAAGTGATTTGGATTTTAGCCATTTTCGAACTGGGCCCTATTTTTACGAGGCGCCGGGAAAATTATGAACTCGCCGTAACTACTTAGATAGATCGGATGGTCGCAAGAGGATGTAGCGCACGTCCGCCAGCGTCGCCGCCACCACAACCCCCGCCGTCGCCGCGGCCTACCACTCACCTCGCTTTCTCCAAAAGGCAGCACGATCCCATCGGTCTCGAGCGAACCCAGCAGGCCATACTGCCTCACCGCGCTCTTCGTGGCCATCTTGCAGCCGCGGCATACGAACTCCCTCCGAGCAAACCACCCCGCCCTAACCCGCCTCCCTTCCGCCATCAACTCCACGACCTTAGCTTCCCCGGTCTCCTTTCGCATCTTTTTGAGGCACGCAGCATCTACGACCGACACGGGTGTAGCGGTCGCCGCAAGACTGCGCCTGGGTCTGCGCGCAGCGATTGTCTCGGAGCGTGGCGCGTCTGCGGGCGGAGTCACCGAGCGCGCCCCCCGCCCCTTGCCTGAGCGGTTCGAGGGGGGTGTCTTGTAGCTAGCTCTGCTTCTTCCGCGTGCCTTCTTCCTCCACCCGCCGACCGGCGCTCCTATGCGGGAGCGGGGGAAGGGGTGGCGAGCGCGGTGCTCGAGGGCGGCCTGGGTGTTGCCGATGACGTTGGAAGGGTCGGTACCGTAGTGCTCGTTGCAGAGGGACAACGGGCAGAACCTGGTGGTGGTGGTGGTGGTGGTGTCGTTGTCATAGTTGTTGTCGTTGTGGTTGTTGTTGGTGTCGTTGGTGTGTTTTTTCATCGTCGAAAAGAAAGGAAGGCGGGCAAAGGTCGAACCGAAAGGTCGATAAGAGGAAAGCTCGTGAACATCAGCAACGAGGGTCGAACATGCACACACAAACATGCACACTGTTGGTCTTTTCTCCCTTCCAGTAGGGCCATACCGCAGACCCGCCACTATTCACAGCGGCCTGCGGTGGACCAACGCGTTCGGGACGTCGCGCAACAAGTTCCGAGCTACATTTTTTTCCATTTAAAACTTTTTGGGGGGCTGTCTTGTGTCCAAGAACTGCAACAACACAACATCACCATTGATCAAGAAACTAACGAATTTGAAATAACCAGGGCTTTTCACAGGTCGGGTCAACTCTCGCGGGTCGGGCCGGGTCAGGGTGATCCGACCCCACCCGTGAGTTTTGAAAACCTCCTGACCCGACCCGACTCGACCCGCGAGATTTCGAACACCTCCCGACCCGACCCGACTCGACCCGCGAGATTTTGAAAACCTCCGACCCGCGGGTCAGGTCATGACCCGTGAAATGCCCTGGAAATAGCACACTCCCTGGTACGAACCCCACCCACATCGTGTGGCATATATCGTACGTACCTGCAGTAGAATACGGCGGCTTCACCGCAGTCCAGGCAGGCGTGCCTCGGACAGCTCCCCAGCTCATCATTCCCAATGTTGAAACCCATGCAGTACGCGTGATACACCTTCTTGCACTGGGTGAACTCTCCTCCACAACCATCCCTGCCCCCCTCCCCTCCCTTCCCCGGGTCTTCTTCGGGAACTCCGCAGCACGAAAAGGCGGTGCCAGGCGCGGGAGGAGGTTTTCCTAGAGAGGCATGCTTCGCCTTTACCCGACGGGACCAGTTGGTGCCTTCGTCGCATTCCACGAGGTTGCCGCCTTCTTTGCATAGGAAGCAGACGTCCTCCGTCAGGGGTAAGCTTTATTTTTTTTCACGGTGGTAGTGGTGGTGGTGGTGGTGGAGGTGGTGGTGGTGGTGTTAGTAGTGGTTGTAGTGGTGATGGTGGTGATGGTGATGGTGGTGGTGGTGATCAAGGTGGTGTGTTGGTAGTGTTGGTCATGTTGGTGGTGTGGATGTTGGTGCCGGTGTTGGTGTTGGTGTGGATGTTGGTGATGGTGGTGGTGCCGGTGTGGATGTTGGTGTGGATGTTGTTGGTGGTGGTGGGGGTGGTGTTGCTGATGTTGCTGATGTTGCTGATGGTGGTGGTGTTTTTGTTGTTGCTGATGTTTTTGTGGTTTATTTGCTGTTGTGTTTGATTGCTGACGTTGCTGGTGCTGGCGTTTTTGTTCCTGTTGGCTGGTGTTGGTGGTTGTTTTGGTGGTGTTGCTGTTCTTGCTGATGTTGGTGCTGGTGTTGTTTTTTGTGGTTGTTTGCTGTTGTTTTTGGTTGCTGACGTTGCTGGTGCTGGCGTTTTTGTTCTTGTTGCTGGTGTTGATGTTTTGGTGGTGTTGCTGTTGTTGCTTTGTTGATGTTGCTGTTGTTACCAGCTGGTTATTATTGTTGTTGGCGATTCTTGTTCTTGTTATTTTTCTAGTTCATGCTGGTTGTTGTTGTCGATGTTGTTGATGTTTCACATTTAGTCATGGCCATAATCTGTTAATAGTCCACGGTCACAAGGCAAGTTTGTATTCAGTTACACTCATTCAAGTAGACTAAAACTAAAAACTAGTTTGGGTTGGTCGGTGTTTACTTGCCCGGTTACTTGTGCGGTAGCTATGCGTTTTTTCTTTAGTTTTGAAGAGCTTTTTTATGGTATACCTGGTATATGTAGCTGATAGGAACGCTTGTGTTCCCCCTTTTTCAACTTGCGACATCCCCGGGATTTCAACCACATTCCGAAGAGGAGCCTTGTATGCGATATAAATTGAGGCATGTACCGAGGGGGAAAATTGAAGATCCCTGTGGCCACGGCTTGTCCAGAGGGTCGTCTTGTGTCTTGTGTAAAGGCGCTCCTGCGAATCGAGAATTTAGCTGGAAAGTAAAAGCGAGAAATTATGCCTCTACGCCAAATTGACTTTTTTTAGTACTAATGGCGGGCGCCATCTTTGCAACGAAATCCATGCAACTCCTACAGTAATTACCGCACCGTAACCATACCCTAACCCTAACCCGCACCTTATACAATAACCCTACCACCACCCTACCCAATACCCCTATACCGTACCCTCACCCTACCCAATTACCCTACCCTGACTATGCCCTGCGCGGGAGTATCTCTAACACAATAAACCTACCCAAACGCTCTACTAAGAGGTATACCCTAACCCTACCCTAACCCTACCCTAACCCTCGACCCTAACCCTGTCCTAACCCTACCCTAACCCTAACCCTATATCCTTACCCTAACCCTACCCTAACCCTACCCAATTTCCCTGCCCTACCCTGACTATGCCCTGCGCGGGAATATCTCTTCACCCAACCAACCTACCCTAACGCTCTACTACGAGGTACCTGGTATACCCTAACCCTACCCTAACCAATAGCCTTACCCTAACCCTACCCTAACCCTACCTTAACCCTACCCAACCACCCTACCCTACCCTAACCCTCGACCCTAACCTATCCTAACCTTACCCTAACCAATATCCTTACCCTAACCCTGTCCTGACCCTACCCTAACCCTACCCTAACCTTACCCAATTGCCGTGCCCTGACCGTACCTTGCGTGGGCAGCGGGGGGGTGAGAGTCTGCAACCAATGGTGCAGTGGGGACGGGAGTGCGATGTGGGGAGGCCAGGAGGCGCGAAACGTTTCACCACAGAGAACCCTGCCTGATACACCTACCCTTCGCTACGGCAAAAAAGAATGCCACTCTAATTCATACCAGTAGTTTGTCGCAAAAAACGAGGGTGCAGTGCTAAGCGGGTTTAAGTCTCTACCTGAACTCTGCCCTACAGTTACCCAGTCCCATTCTAACCCTGCCTTAACCCTGCCTTACCCTAGCATAAACCAGCCCTGAAATTTCCCAAAACCTACCCTAACCATACCCTAACCCTGCCCTACCCGTACCTTGCGCGAGCAGCGGGGGGGTGGGAACCTGCGATCAATGGTGCGGGGGGGACGGGAGTGCGATGTGTGGAGGCCAGGAGGCGCGGGATGTTTTCGCGACGGAGAGGACACCCTTGGCTTTTTCCCCGACGGTTACCCTTGGAGCAGAGAGCGCTAGTCCTCTGGACGGTCTGCTTGGGCTCCACAACGAGGCCAGGTGACACATATGTTGTTGGTGGTGATGGTGTTGGTATTGGTGGTGGTGGTGTTTTGTTGTTGGTGGTGGTGGTAGTGGTGGTGTTGTTGTTGGTTTTGGTGTTGGTGTTGTTGGTGTTGGTGTTGGTGGTGTTGTTGGTGGTGTTGTAGTTGCTGTTGTTGTTGTTGGTGTTAAGGTTAGCCCTCTGGACAATCTGCTCGGGCTCTACAACGAGACCAGATAATATATGTGTATATACGTGTTGGTGGTGTGGTGGTGTTGGTGTTGGTGTGGTGGTTGGTGTTTGGTTGGTGTTGTGGTGGTGTTGCTGGTGGAGGTGGTGTTGTTGCTGTTGTTTGGTGGTGGTGGTGGTGGTGGTGGTGGTCGTGTTGGTGTTGGTGTTAGTGGTGTTGGTGTTGTTGTTGTTGTTGGTGTTGGTGTTGTTGGAGTTTGTGTTTGTGTTGTTGGTGTTGGTGTTGGTATTTGTGTTGTTGTGTTGGTGGTGGTGGTGGTGGTGGTGTTGGGTGTTAGTGCTGCTTTTTTGCCATCCCTTCGATGTTTCGCACTTTTTTCTCCAGCTCCCTCCCTTTTCGCAACTTAGATCCAGGGCCACATAGCAGGCGCTCCTTCCTTACTACGGTGCAGGCCTTCATGTTTATCGCGGGAAGGGTTTGGCGTTTTCTTCCCTCGTCAGCTTGCGTCGAAATTTGCATACACACGCTGTCAACAACCGCTATCTGCATTCATTTGTTTATGCCCAAGAACAAAATCCCGTGGGGGGCTCTAACTCGCGAAATCGATTTTGGTCGTGCTTACGAGGTTGACGCGTTAGACCACCGGGGACGCAGGCTGTACTCGTTTATTTTTGGATTGATTTATCATGTTGCATCCGAGATATGAGCGCAATTCCTGAGGGGTTTTCTATTAGTAGGGGT
>JAYJMJ010000075.1:1491706-1502774 GCA_036873875.1 Laminaria ephemera
AGGGCGAAACGTGGAGAGGGAGGGGTTGGGTTAGGGGGGAGCACCCAAGAGGTGTGAGACGCGGCATCGGCGGCGCTACTACGCACATGCACACAAACACATACCTGGTACCAGGTACCGCTCTGTCCGGAAATGTAAGCATCGTTTTTTACTAATACTACTATACATAACGTGCTTATATTTACGGACAGAGTGGTAATACACAAGAACACAAACACAAAACACATCCACACAAATACAAACACACAAACGCACAAACCCCACAAACGCGCAAACGCACAAACACACAGTTCGTGTTGCGTGTTTTACACGGGGTGTAGCTCTGCTCTCTGCTCCCTCTGACTCTTTCGCCAAGTATGCCCCAAAATATCAAATATCCTCACCGAGTTACCGTTGGCCATAAGCTGGAGCAGGACGTTGAGCATGTCCCTCATAAGGGCGGCCATGGAGTTGCCCGCGACAGTCGACAGCTTTTCCAGCAGGAGACACGCCTCCTTAACGATGGCTGACCGAAGATCGTTCTAACAGTAGGTTTCATTTAATTTCGTTCATGTTTTTAGGTTGGAGGGGGAACCACCGGCACGCAGACAAACGACAAACGACAACAGACAAGAGAAAGAAGAGAGGCGGGCAGCGAAAACATAAAACCACAACGAAAACGCAAACAAGGCAGCGACAATATTACGATTTCGATCACGATCACGATCACGATCACGATTACGATCACGACTACCGGTACGATTTCCGACGACGACGATGATACGATAGTGAACACGATCCCAAGTACATATCCAAATATACCATCACGATTACGGTCACGTCTACGGACCACCACAACCACCATTGCTTAAACCACCACCACCATCCCCGCCCCCACTACCACCACCACCACCATCCATACATAAATCCAAATGACGTCCATATTCTCACCAGGGTGTGCTCAAGCGGCATCATCACCACCACCCCCACCCCTACCACCACCGCCCCCCGCACCCCCCCCAACCCCCACCACCCCCACCACCACCGTCTCCACCACCAACACTACACCACGTCATCAACTAAATCAGCTTAATCAGCTGTATCGGATACATCTGCGTCTTTAGCTTCACAAGCTCCACCCATTTACGCCAGCAACAGCAGCTAACTCAGCTTCAGTGGCTTCTTAGACCGATATCATAATCAGGGCAATCAAACATTTTCTCACCAGCGTGTGCTTAAGCGGCTCCTTCAAGTGTCGCCACCAACACCCCCGCCGCCCCCCCCCACAGCCCCACACACCCTCCCCACACCCCCATCCCCACCTCCAATACCCAAACCCATGAGACAAACAAACTTTTTCTCACCAGCGTGTGCTTAAGCAGCACTACCATCCCCACCACCCCCACCCCCACCCCCCCCAACCATTACCACCCCCACATCTACCCACCCCCACCTCCAATACAAACCCATGAGACACACAAACTTTTTCTCGCCAGTGTGTGCTTAAGCAGCAACACCATCCCCACCACCACCACCCCCACCCCCTAACCACTACCACCCCCCGACCTAACCCCCCCACCTCCGCCTCCACCCCCCCCTACCCCCACGCCCATCCCCACCCGCACCCTTGCACAACACATATTCTCACCAACGTGTGTTTAAGCGGCTCCTTCAAGTGTCGCCATAAATCCGCTGTGAAAACCGTGGGTCCCCCCTGCCCCGACTTCCCTACGTCGTCTACCGCCTGCTGCATGTTTATTATCGCCTTTCGTCGCTTTTCCCAGTCATCGGGGTTGCTGACCACTTCGTGCGCTAAGGATTGCGCCACGGCCTCGAGGCCTGCCGCGCCCCCAGCCACCTGAATTGCAAGAATGAAAGTTGGCAATGTTGTTGTTAGGGTTGTCGCTGTCGTTGTTGAAGTTGATGTTGTCTGGAATCAGCATCATAGTTAGCGTGAATTGTGGTATAATCATCATCATTACCACCACCATCGTCATAATAATCGCCAACATCACCATCATCCTCATCTTCATCATCATCATCATCCATCATCATCATCATCATTGTTATCATCATCATCCTCATCATCATAATCGTCAACATCATCATCCTCATCCTCATCATCATCATCGTTGTTATCATCATCATCCTCAACACCATCATCATCATCACCATCACCATCATCATCATCACCATCACCATCACCATCATCACCATCACCATCACCATCACCATTACCATCACCATCACCATCACCATCACCATCACCATCATCAGCATCGTCATCATCATCATCACCATCACCATGACTACCTACCGACGTACGGTATTGCTGGGTACAGCAGGATCAGAGAAAGTGCTGCTCATTCGGCCATGCCATCGGCTGCACGTACATGGGTGCGCTATTAACAGTACTGCAAAGTTCACGCAAGCGGGAGGCACGATTGCTGATAGGCCTACCGCTACGTACGATACGAGGCACTATTTTTCCTGTTAAATGTTAACTTTTCAAGCAAACCCTTACTCACTTTTGTGAGGCATGCAATGCCCAGCGCACAGCCCAGAGCCGTGCGGAGTCACACCGACCGAAATCAAGCAAACATTCCCTTTTCAAGCAACCAATGGTTGCCCGTTTCGCACCGTGCGATGACAACGTTGCATAGCGCACATCCCAGAGTCGCTCAGAGTCACACACAGACCGCAATCAAACTAACCGCCCACGAGGGATACCTGGCAAGTGACAAGCAGTGGGGGATTCAAAGCGCACCTTTGACACCTGCTACGACACGAATGGGCTAGAAGCATTTTCTTGGCAAAACATTTCTGACGGGCGGGGCTTCTCAATTGAGCAACCACCCAACATCGTACTCTGGATGCACTATTTGGAGCAATACACCCAGGCCATCGGATTGCTCATCGGGTAGCACCTTCGTTTTTTTCTCAAGGTAGGTACAGAGCTTCTCAAGTGAAGGGCCGATACAGATGCACCCCAACAATGGTATGCTTCCTGTCCACTCCTGTCTCAACTCCTCCAGGGCGTCCGAAAGGAAAAGCCATGGAAAAAAATGAAGGCTACTACTGTGGATGAGAAATGGAGAAACTTGCCGGTTAGATAGTAAGGTATTTGCGATTTTCAAAACTCTTTTGGGTTGGATAAAATGTAAAACTAGTATTGAAACCGACGAATTTCATAGCCCATCATGGCCAACCAATCCACGAAAAAAATAGGTTGGAAATTGAAAAAATGGTAGGAAAAAAAAAAATAACCTAATTTTTATCTGACTTTTCTTGGGTTGGATTGGCCTTGGATTATGATTTTGACGGTTTCAATACTATCATTACATGTTTCCTACCCAACTTCTACCCAACCAAAGTTGGTACATCGCAAACACGCTTTTGTCTCATAGTTAGTTGTTTGGGTGAGGTACATACCTGTCGACGTGAGGAGCCTCATAGTGTTTAGGTGCATTCTTATCGTAGCATGCATCAAGCATGTTGAAGAACGAGACCCATGCGGCAATAATGCCTCCCTACCTAAACGGGCATCGATGACATGGTATAACCTCATGCTGTTGTCCGACACATTCTCGAGCAGGAGGAGTACGAGATTGAGCTGGAGGCTGTGGAAGACGTTTTCCTTCAGGAGAGGGAGGCCCTGCTCGGGTCCAACAAGGTATATACGAGTACCAGGGTTCTTGTCTCCAACGGGTACATTTCTTGTGAAAGGCCTGCACCACCCAAATACCTCGGGTTTTGTCGAGCCACTTGTGCAGCATCAGAAGCGGCGGTGGGGGCAGTAGCAGCAGCAAACGAAAAAGGAAAAGCATAGAAAGCAGCAGCAGCAATAGCAATAGCAGCAACGAGGCACATCTCAAGATGGGAGAAGTCCACCTGCATCGCATGGATTTGCATAGGAAAAGTAGGTTCGTGTCCCGGAAAGAGGTGGGATGACGGGCGCTCCAACGTGCTTTGCCTCTCGCCTGTGCACACCGTTGTACTTGTAGGCTGCCGTTCGTTCGTTGCGTTTCTAAGTCAAGGATGCCTTATTATATAGGAGGCTAGGAAACTCTTCCACGTTGTCACAATAAACATGACGACAATTTGAAATGTGTGCCTTGATTTCTATTTATATGTAGTAGGGTTGTTTCGAGTGAGAACTTGTGAAAACGTGTCTCTTTTCTTCTAGAAGTTCTCGATTGATATGTCGGTTGGTGATTGGTCAGACCATTCACTACGTTTATATGTCAGTCGGTGATAGGTCAGATCATTCACTACACCGGGCCGCACTATGACCAATCATGGCGTGGTGTCAGAAAATGGTCGGTTTGAGAGCGCCCTGTTCAAGAGTGCGTGCCGTGTTACTACACAAACAGGTATCCAAAGATATCCCCGTGAGGCAGTTTTTGTTTGGATAAAACGTGCTATCCCTAACACAGCACGCGCCTGGGGGAGACGATCTCTACCCGGGGAACATGTCACCGCTACTACACGTTGCGCGATTTTCGTGTCTTGCCGTGCGAGCCTCGGACTTCCCGAAAAAGGCAGGCACATGTGCCATGTTTGTTCACCGTATAATTGGCGAAACTCAATGCAAATCGACGGGCAGTGGGACTGCTGAACCCTCTGCGTGTATCAAATGAAGGCAGGCATCGGGGGGGGAGAAGGGATGGCACCTGTGACTATGGATTGTTCAGAAGATCGTCGAGGGTAAAACCTCCTACGAAGTGAGCTGGAAAGCAACAGCGATCATCAAAAAAAAAGAATCGACAATGCGCCGCTGAGGGTAAAACCTCCTACGAGTAGAGCTGGAAAGTAAAAGTGATAATCCAAACAAAACAATGTCCACGATTCGGTGCGTGCGTCGATGTGAATCGGCAGGCGGAAGTAGACGCGCTTTTCGAGAGGCGGAGGGAGATGGAGCTCACGTACATGGAGAGCAAGCAAAAAAGGTGCGGTGGTGAAGAATTACGTTTTTCTTGCGATCGCCCGTTCACCCTGCGGGGTTATTCACCCTGCAGCGCTATTCACACATCGCTTCGCTGCTGGGACAGGGGAGGAGGGGGGGAGGGCGTACTCATTTGTTGCTTGCCTTAGTCATTTGGCCATTGACCGCGTGTCCCTTTCGAGACGGAACACCATTCCAAATCCTAATAGAGGGGGGGAGGGTGTGGTGGAGTTTGGTGAAAAAACGTGGGGAGAGTGAGATAAGCGCAGGGGTCGCCAAAGAAACAGAGCTCCCAAGGAAGGGTTGCGGTTGGGTGGGCCGTCGAAAGATAAGACTAAAGGCATATCACACAATTGCTGGAACTCGAAGAGGAAAGGGCGTCCAAACGATCAGCTCAGCTCTATTGTAGGCTACGCTTGCGCTAGGAAAACACCCCTCTCACCCACTCATTAAGTACGTAGGTACACCTATAGGGAAAATATAAATCTACTCTAGATGTCCTTCGTACGTGTTTCCAACCATCTACTCTGGGTGTCGATCGTACGTGTTTCCAACCCTGACAGCATGTATGTTGGAGATTGGCGTACCATATAGCACGCAAGAAAACACATACCCCGGGACGAATTTCAGAGCCGATTTTCTCCATATCACACACAACGAAAACGGTGACTTTGGAAAAATCTCGCCAAAATCTTTCCGTAAACGCGTCGCTCGGCGCTAACATTCTCCTCGATATCGAGAAAACCAGCTTTAAAAATCGCCCAAGGGGGTGTTTTATATTGCTTATTATACGGTAGGCACTTAACTACACCTGTACGACAAGAAAAAACCTACACTATGTGTCCTATGCTTGCATATTTCCGACCGTGACAGCGTGTATGTTGGAGATTGGCGGCGCAGGGGGCCTGGGCAGTAGTTCGGTGATCATTCCAAGTTTTCTTCGGTGACCACCCCGTGTTTTTTCTTTATCACACGGACCGTTCTGCAGATTGATCTCCATCACCCTGCCGTCAACACTTAAAGTATTCCGCGAGACGCTTCCGTTTATACCATTTTCCAGTGCATACAAGGTTCCCCTTAGGGACGTGGTTGGCTTGAAATCCCGGCGGTGTCGCAAGTTAAAAAGGGTAAATAGGTGTAACATAAAAAAACTCTTCAAGACCAAAGAACACTAAATAGCCACCGCGCAAGTAACTGAGCAAGAAACGCCGACCAGCCCAAACGAGTTTATAGTTTAGTTTACATCATACCCTCAACAGGCGGAGCAGTGTCAAGGTGTTTCTACCAGGTAGTTACTACTGAAATGAAACGAAGCACCAGTTTCCGTGATCCAAAACTTGGTTGACGGCGAACTAAATGTACCGTTAACCTAGCCGTCCGTTTCCATGCCCTAAAAACTACTCGCGATACAGGCAAGATCAGTATCAGGCGGAGATCGAGGCGCTCCTGACTAGAGACGGAGAGGAGCACACGAAGTTGAAAATCAAGCTGGAAACAGACATCCAGGTGCGTCACATCGTTCTTGCTTTGTCAACGTGTGAGCTTACATACCCACTAAAAACAAGGCTCTGAAGAAGGACTTGGGTGAATGAACACATTTCGTTCTGGTTGTATCCGACCTTTACCCCTTCAATTTGGGGACGAACTACTTGGAATTAGTGTGGGTTAATGTTGGCGGTGGGACAAGGGTTAGCGAGCGCTATTAAAATAAATAAATGAAATTCGTTGCTCCGTTTTTTGTCTCGGCCGAAGCAGACGCTCGAGCAGCAGCTGGAGGAAATGCGCGCGACGTACCAGCTCAACACGGAAAAGCTGGAGTACAACTACCGAGTGCTCACGGAGAGAGACATGGAGAACAGCGCCACGCTTTCCCACCAGAAGCGCAAGCTCAGCAAGCTGAAGGACGCGCTGTCGGGTCTCGTGCAGGTGGGGGGGGGCACTTTTTCTCCGTGTTTTTAGCAGCGGGAGAGAGAAGCAGAGGTGCAAAAATAAAATTCACCAAAACGATACACCTCAGATAATCCGTTTGAGACCTAGGTGTAGCGACCTAAGAAGCCACAAGTGCGGTCTTACCAAACCTGCTGGGAAGAGCGCGCAACATTGCAAGTACGATCATGCAGTTTGGACACAACCCCGATCCCAGCAAGCTTGGTTGCTCCGTGTGGTCAACGCTGTAATCGTCAGTTGTTTTTGGATATTTGACGCATGCTGCGGTAGAAATGCATCATATTTTTCTGAGGCTCCTCACTTGAGGAGCTCTATGCCTCTCCACAAAAACTGGTTTGGGGGGAAAATAACAGTCCTACTCCATGAACACTCCCATGGCCTAGGTATCCAACGAAAATTATTTCAAAGCAAGAACGAAACTCCGACAAGTTTGGGTTAAGGAGCCCCGTCATTCAGAAAACGTTTCAGCCAAAACGTGCTATTTCCCTCGTAGCACGCCGTCATTTTTTCCTTTCAACACCCAAAGGGGTTAAGCAAGTCGTACATCAGACAAGAAACATGACTGAAATCAGAAGCCCAGAAACATGGAGAATAGCTTCACGCCTTCCCCACCAGAAGCGCAAGCTCAGCGAAACGTAAGGACGCGCTTTCGGGTCTCGTGCTAGTGGGGAGGCGTTAACTCCGGGGGTTTAGCAGTGGGGGAGGCGCATGCTGCGGCAAGGGTAGCACTATTTTTTTCTAAGGCTCCGCTCACTTGAGGAGCTCTATACCTCACCAAAAATTGATCGCGATAAAAACGAACAGGCAACCAGATGAACAATGCCATGACCTAGGAATACAGCTAATATTATTGTAAAAAAAGACTGGTATTCCGAGGAGTTTGCTAAATATGCCAACCTGTCATAGCACGCATTGGGAGGCGTTTACTCCATGGGTGTAGCAGCGGGAGAGGGAAGTGAGGGTAACACAATCAAAACTAGGGCGGCGTGCACCACCTCGCCGGTGAAGGAAAGGGACACGGGAGGGGAGGGGGGGGGGTGTACTCATTTCATGCATAGCCGTAGACGTATGACCATAGACCCTCGCATCCCTACAATGCCGGGGCGGAGCACGTCGGGTTTTCACGGACCAGGCAGGCGTCGCGGGCACCAAGCGCGAGACGCCGGTAATGCTTGGACGGTGGGAGTTCGTGTTGTTTTAGCGTTGCTGCCAGTAAGGTAGTTGGTAACCCCGGTGCGTGGCGCGAGCTCTGGCTATTAATTTTGGCAGGTTATCGCCTCGGTAGTACGAGGTCGGTGAGGGGCTCTCTGGGCCACAGTACCATGTCCCGAGGTCACCCAGTGTCCACTAAATACCGGCTCTTGTACTGTGACGGATATGTATAAACTACCAGGTACCGGGTGTGAGCATAGGCGATACCCGGGCGAGTCACATACAACGCTGTCTGTTGCAACGCTGGAGATGGTTTTATCCAAAGCCGAACCGACAATTGTTTCGTCTGGTGAAACGCTAGAAGTTGATTTGTCCAAAGCAAAGCCGACACTTCAGATCGACACTTCATTTTCTTGCGGTATTTTTCGCGTTTCCGCGCTTTGTTTCCCGCTTTTTTGTCAAACGTTGCCCAGAGACCGATGCCCGCAACACGAAACAATTAATCTTCCGGTGTTTTATTGTTCCCGCGTTTTTTATTTCGTCAAGCGCTTCTGGTTTAACGCTCGGTTTTATCCAGAGCCAGACTGCCCAAAAAAACGATGCTTCCGGTGTTTTCACGTTTCGGTGTTTTTGTTCATCGATCAAGCGGTACCAAAGGACCGACGTTCGAGACAAAAGGCACAACGAAGAACTGACGGAAGAGTCCACTGACTGTTGTAACCCCGGAGGGTGTTTTTTTCCAGAGCCCTACCGACACTTAGTTTTCTTCTGGTGCTTTCGATTTTTTCCGCGCTTCGTGTTGTCAAACGTTACCAAGAGACCGATGCCCTCGACAAGAAACACTTTTTTTCTACCGGTGTTTTCTTGTTTCCGCGATTTTTTTTCGCCAAGCGTTACTGGTGTAACGCTCGAGATAGTTTTATCCAGAGCCAGACTGACAAAAAAAACCCAACGCTTCCGGTGTTTTCACGTTTCCGCGTTTTTGTTTCGTCAATCCAGCGTTACCAAGAGACCGACGCCCGCGACAAAAAGCGCAACGAGGAGCTGACGGAAGAGTTTCGACGGATCACGAAGCAGTACAACGACATGCAGGCCAAATTCCGACATTTCGAGATGGCCGACAACAACCGCTACGACCAGGTGCTGCAAGGACAGACAGCGCGTTCCTTTAATCCTTTTACTGCTGCTAAACATACCCCACACAAATTCCAAGTAGCTTTCCCCCCAAAACGGGGACGCAGTTCCAAAGAGATTAACGGTGCTTTAGTACGTCATTTTTTCACTGCGCATGCTGCGTCGTCTACCTACCTGGCGGTCTAGGATGTTGTGGTGACTCGAGCAATGATAGGGCGGAGTAGCCCCATGTTCACACTACAGGAGTTAGACCAATCGCGCGAGCGGCCCTGTACCGCGCGCAAAAAACAGAGTAGAGCTTGTTGCCGCAGGGTAACAAACAATTCCATGGTCTTGAATATCACGAAAATCACAAAACTAACTTGAGACTTGCAAATAAATAGGGCAGCGAGTGGGCCCGAGCCGCTGGAATAAAAGATCCTGACAGGGCCCTCCCTACGGTAGACTTGGTCTCGTACGCCTGTGAAATGTAGACGCGTCTTACTGGCTGGGGACGATTAGTCGGCGCACGCCCCACACGGTGCGGTCGTTGTGGGCGCCGCTGGCTTCTCAACATACAACCCCCCCCCCACTCGTGTGGTGTTATGTCTCGTCCTTTACCTACGCTATCTCTCCTTCTCTCTCTTTTAAATTTCTCTCTCTCCCTCTTTTTAGCCCCACAGCCTCTCTGTCTTGCACTTCGATCACATAAGTGCAGCGACTGCCTTCTATTCCACCAGACCGACATGCCGCCCCGCTTGGGAAAACTCGCATAGCGCGCTTGTTGCTTGATGAATCTTGGACACAGGCACGCACGCAAGCACAGACATACAGCCGGGTGATCAATGCCACGTTAGGCGGGGAACTCCCATTTTCATCCCGAGCAACTTAACGAAGTTCAATGGCGGCGTGCATGCAAAGCAATAGAGTAGCCGCTCGCGCAAGTGGCCCTGACCCAATAAAACAAAAGGCCCAAACAGTGCCCCCCGTAGCGCGGCCTTAGTTTACGCACATGTCTAAAGTTCGTACGCCATCGCGTTTTGCCTGCCCGTTTTCGACTTTAGGTTTGGTCCATGCACCGCGAGGAGGTGCTGGAGACGATCTCCAAGGTTCTCGAGGTGCGAACGATCTATACGAATCTATATCTTGCAGGGCAGATAGATCCGATCCCTATTCACGATCTGTGTATTTCAGGGCAGACAGACCCCCGGCCTATATGATCTGCACGGCTTATAGATCACGTTGCCGGGTGAGAGCTAGATGATCTGAATGATCTAGCACATGCTTCCTGGCATAGATATGTGCTACACAGATCCTGCACAACATACCATGACGACAGATACATGATCTAGATGTTCTAGATGATATAGATGATATAGATGATCTAGATGATCTAGATCGTAATCTGTCCGATGTGCGGAAACTTCCCCGTTATCTCCTGCCGCGAGGTGTGACGCCGGATCCTGATAAGTGTACCTGATCCCAATTCGTGCGATCACCTTCCTCTACCCTGGCGCCTCTCAGCCTCCCTCGAGGGATGAGCTTCACGCGATTCCCGACGCTTAGCCCCTTTAGAACGCGACTCACGTTTCGGGGACAAAATAGTTGAAATTGGAGGACGACCATTTTTGCACTAAGTAGTAGAAGGGTTAACCGCGCCCACTCTCCCCTTCCCCCGCCTAAATTGCTTGAATCAACCGCTGCCAAAATTCCACTCGAGGAATGAACTCAAGCACACATTCTGTGCTGTGCCGACTCGAAACAACCACTGACGCAATACTACCTGAGGAAATAACTATTACTAAAACACACTTCTGGTACCGTGCTCCCTTAAGGTTCGTACGACACTCCGCCGCGTCCCGGGGGGGGGGGGGGGGGGGGGGGGGGGGGGGGGGGGGGGGGGGGGGGGGGGGGGGGGGGGGGGGGGGGGGG
>JAYJMJ010000075.1:1528864-1542812 GCA_036873875.1 Laminaria ephemera
GAATTACTTGCGTTGTCGCGCAGCAGCTACTTAGTACTACGTGTGCTTTGATGCCTTGAGGGCTGAGTGCGCTGTGCCGTGCTGTTCTGTTCTGTCCTTGTGGTGGATGTAGTAGCTGTGGGTTGGTGTGTTTTTATTGTGATTTGAGCAGAAAAGCAGGTGCAAAATAAACGTATACGTACGAACGTGCACGTTTATTTTTCCCGTATCGTATGATACGTTCGTAGACGTACGAACTTTTTGTACTCGTATGACACAGAAACCTGATAAAAACACTCACCATATAAAAAGTATCGGAAAAATATATCGGAAAACATATCGGAAATATATCGGGGAAAAAAATCGAAAAACGAGTTATCGAAACACGAATCAGAATCGAAAAACAGTAAAAAACGAGCGAGATTTATCGAAAAAAACGAAAAAAACGATGAAAAGTGACGAAAATCGGGGAAAAACAAAATCTCGAAAAAAATCGCAAAAAAAATAAATAAATGATTTTCCGAAACTCGACTCAGAATCGAAAAAGAGTCGAAGCTGAGCAAGAAAATCGAGAAAGACGCAAAATAACGACGAAAGGAAGGGAAAACGAAGAGAAACGTTAAAAAAGAACACGAAGAACGCGCTGAAAGCAAAGAACGCAAAGAAAGTCAGGAAGGTTCTCCAAGAAGAGGAGTTAGGCAGGCGTGTCCAGGTGGGAGAGCTGAGAGCGAAGCAGGTCCTTTTAATCAAGTGGTTGAGGTTTTAAAAAAATCGGAGACAAACGTAATTATGTTCATGCCCAAGAGTCAACTGAATGAGCTGTTGAGCCGCTCGCCCGCAGCAAAAGTGGTGTGTTCTCGTAGGAGGAAATAAGAGGAAATGCTATGTGCTGGTGTGCTGGCACGTAATCATTTCTTGTCTGCTGCTGTTTGTTGGCATACCTGGTACCCAGCACCTGGCACGTGGTACCTAGTGTGGTACCTTGTGAGTGCAGCTAGAGTGCAGTGCTTACCTCTGCCTGTATGCCCTGTGTGCACGCACGCCGATCTCGGCTGCTTACTGGATTTGCGGTCTTCTTCATTGTACGAAAGAAAGCTTCGAATGCGGCAAAATTCATACGGACCACTCTACACTTGCTACTACTTGTTGTTCATTAAAACAGAAAGCCTTCTTGGGCTAGTCATAGCGGCCACTCTACAAGTAAAGTTAGTTTTGTTTATATATAAAACAAAGCCGTTGTAGGCCGTCGGCCGTACCGGTAGGCCGTAGTACGCCGTCGCCGTGTGTATGCTCTCCAGTGTGGGAAAGTTCCTTACATTCCCGCCCAGGGTGTCGTTTTGTATGATGTCCAGTGTGGAATATAAAAACCAAGCCGTTGCAAGCCGTCGCCGTATATATGCTCTCCAGTGTGGGAAGGATCCCTACATTCCCGCCCACCGTAGGCCCTTGTAGGCCGTAGGCCATAGTAATATTGGAGCGAATGCGAGGTTCTAATTTACACCGGCGCCTCGTAAAAATGGGGTCCAGTTCAAAAATGGCTGAAATCCAAACCACTTTATTATAAAGGCTTTTTCGACCGGAATAACCATTGTGATGTCCAGTGTGGGATATAAAAACCAAGCCGTTGTAGGCCGTCGCCGTGTATATGCTTTCCAGTGTGGGAAAGTTCCTTACATTCCCGCCCACCGTAGGCCGTTGTAGGCGGTAGGCCGTAGTAGTATTCGAGCGAATGCGAGTTTCTAATTTACACCGGCGCCTCGTAAAAATGGGTAAAAATGGGTCCAGTTGAAAAATTGCTCAAATCCAAATCACCTGATTATAAAGGCCTTTTCGACCGGAATAACAAATTGGTTTTTCGGCCAGAATTTAACTGAGAATTTGACTGATAGATTTTCATCTTGATGTTAGACTTACGACGCGTCCACCTTGATATAGAGCACGATTTCCAAGTGATACAGAAAACTAAAAAGTCCACACTAACTTGAAGACAAAAAATCCGAAAAACATCGAAAAAAAAGAAAAACAGCTAGCTACCGTCCATTCCTATCTTTCCGCCCATAGTGGTAGGTTTTAGTGTTGTGGGTACACCTACAGCAGTAGTGATGATGATGATATTCGCACATCATCATACTCGTACCAGGCGCCTCGTACGTTGACTGCTGTAGCTCATTTCCCTGAAATCTGTCATAACCCTGACGTTATACGATCGGTTGGTTGGTTCCCGTTCGACCCAGGATGTTGCAGCTGCAGTCCTGACATGTCAAATACAAAATACAGCAGTCTGACTTGGTCATACATGACCCGCGTGCCTAATGCCGTCATGTCCGTTCTCCAGGCGGTTTCCTTGGCAGTTTCTTCCACGCCGCAGCAAGAGCCGAACACAAAAGCTGGACCCGATGGCAAGGCCAACGACATGGCCAGTGTGGCGAATGATGCATCAGCAGCGGTAGTGGAATCCTCATCGAAACCGGACTATACCGAAGGTGGTCATCCCGCACCGCCATCGCCGTACACGCCAGCGCATGCTGTCGGTGCCACGACCCCAGTCGCCGCTGTAGCACCAGCCAGCGTTGCCGCGAATATTGGCCTGCAGGAGCAACAAGCTTCTGGGTTTCCTGGTGCGTCTGGCGGTGCGTTGCAACCATCGAGCGAAGATGGGCATGCTGCTGCGGCGGTGGCAACGCAGGAGGAGGGAGAGGTGTCACCAGCGGGGGTGTCTCTGAAAAGCTGGCCTGGTACCACCTCTGAGAGTGCTGCTGGTGTTGGTGCTGGTACTGGTGCTGGTGCTAATGCGGATGCTAGTGCTGGTGCTAGTGCTGCTGCTGGTGCTGGTGCTGAGTCCTTAGGAGCAGGCGCCTCGCCTTTGACGTCTGCTGCACCCAATGCGAGTGTTAATAGTACACGAGACGACTCGGCCCCGTGGAAGTTTTCCGGCTCTGCGAGTGTCAACAGTAGTAGTACGGGAGAGGCCGGTGGCAGCAAGGTGAGCAATGAGCAATCCTCTTTCGCAGTACAGCAGTGAGGACTACAGTCAGTATCATACCAGGTACCTGGTATAGTATGGGGTAGCAGCTCGCAGCCCATTGGTCGCTATTGTAGGAACTCGCTCTGATGGATACTTGTAACTGTTGTCAACCGTATGCCGCTGGTGGAAGGCTTCGAAAATGCAAAGTTTTGTGTCGGACGGCGCGGCTCTCCGGCTTCGCCCGGCCCAAAAGGAGCCTCCGTGTTTTAGGCTGCCGTGTAAATTAGGAACTCGCTTCACTCGTAGTCAATACCAAGTTGTTCACAGCACGATGAAGACCTCGCTCTTTTGAGCGGTTGTGTCACGCATTGTTTACCATTCCTTAGAGTACTGCCTGTCACTACGTCCACGTAGCTGTACCGGTGTACTCGTAGTCTACTGGTGCGTCGCGCGGACTGCTGCTGTAAACTACCTGGTACCAGGTATAGGCTCTCCCTCTCGTCACAACTCAGTCAAACTCCCCGCTTTTACAGAAGTTTGCACCTCGCACTTCATCGGAATGCGACCTTTGAAAGAGGTTTGCACCTCCAAGTGTTGTCAATAGTACTATTAAAAATAGTGATATAACTCGTATTATCAGTACCATCAATAGTACTACAGTAGTAGCGGTATATACTATTAATACTGTGGTACTGCTCTAGTACTGCATGGCCGCCGTACTGCCGTGCAGCCGTGCAGTGCTATACATGGGTGTAGTAAGAGTGCACAGAGTACACATATAGTATTTGCTAGGCATATCGACTGACTTCCGCTGGCATGCAATGAAACTGTATATTATGATACTGAAGTACATCTACAACAAAACATGCTCCAGGTTGATGGAGCAACAGGGGATCCGCGTGCTCCACGGCAAAGCGGCATGACCAACTCCAGGACGCGCACTGTCCCTTCCTCCCCTCTAGCCCGCGTATTCGGCTTCGGCCAGCTCGCCGCGGGCCTGGCAATGGGCACAGTCGCGGAGGCTGTACGGCAGTCTGTAAGGGGCGGTGAAGAGGACGGTGGAGGGGTTGAGAATGGTGTGGGGAGGCAGGGAAAGCAGGGAGGGAAGGTTAAGCAGTACGTTGCTTCCGACGCTAACGCGGAGCGGCTGGCGGAAACTCTATGTCGCATGCGAGGGGCGGCGCTGAAGCTGGGGCAGATGCTCTCAATACAGGCGAGGACGCTGTTTGGTTGATGTGTCGTCTGAGCCTTCTCGAGATGTATTTTCATGCATTCTACTCTATTTGACTGTATCGATATGGGTACTGCTGTATTGTTGTTGTTGTTGTTATTGTTATCACGTCATTTCATCGCCACGGGCCAGTCCGTGGTCACAGGACAGGCTCCAATCGCTCTGGCGTGGAGGAATACCTCTCAGGAGAAATACTAGCTACTGTATTCCCTGGTACCTGTTCAATACAGCAATACAGTACTGTATTGTACGTCGTGTGTGCTTTCCGCTTTCCTTCGATCTACGTGTAGTTGCTCTCCCTCGGATCGATTCTGCTGTGTAGAGCCTGTTCTTTGGTGTGAGCTGGTGTGACCACCGGTGTGCAATACAGCCTTAAATGTGCTGGTAATAGGAGACCGAGGTTGATTCCTTGGCTGGCCACCCCCCAACACACTAAAACTAGTATAATAAGGCCGAAATACGCCCTAAACAACCGGACTATTTGCATACCTGGTATGTGGTAGTACTCGTATTATATGTACCACGCCGGTTGTCTTTGACTCATCGTAATTTTCTGCATACGATGCCCGTGGATTACGTAATGGTCGTGCAACTGACGTAGTTTCGTGCCGACGGAAAATTGGCCGATTGTTGTATATGTCGGCGTTTGATACCTGCTACTACGTATCACATCCTCGATGTGGTACTATCTACTGCTTGTGCAGGACGAAAACGTGATCCCACCGTCTTTGGCGAAGGCGTTGGATAGGGTGAGACAAGGTGCTGACGTCATGCCGGCGGGGCAACTGCACAGACAGCTTGAGAAAAGTCTGGGAGTGGACTGGAGGAGCGGACTTGCTTCTTTTGATGAGACCCCCATTGCTGCGGCGAGCATTGGCCAGGTGATAGGGCATACGGGAGTTGCGTGTGTGGGTGGTACACGCGGTTAGCCATATTACTCGTGCCGTATGGGCCGATGACAACGAAACAGCCCGATAAGAAAGTGACGCTTACGTTTTTGGGAACACCATCGTCAGGAAAACTAGTTAAAAAGTCATGGTCAGCGGCGGGCAATTATGTTGGCATTGCTGGGCATAAACGTAGCTTACGTAGGCTTTTCTTCGAACGTAACCAGCATAATTGGGGGGAAACGTGGTAGCGTACTTTTATCATGCTTCTTATCCAGCAAAATCCATAAAAAATAGGAAAGAGCAGAATGAATCGTGGCGGGAGAGGGTAGTCTAGTGGTGGAGGGGTTGGAGTTTGGGCGTGTGGGTTCATCTGATTTACAGTCTAACAAAATAATGGAAGGCACAACAGTATACGAGGTAGTTATTATGGTATGAAGTGTGTATGGGGTTGAAGAAATATATCTATCTCCACCTTCGAGGGAGACGCTATAAGCCTTACGGCTTATTTCCTGCTGGTGTGTTTACTGTGAGCCATGTGGTTTGTGTGCTGTTGCTGCCGTCCCTACCGTGTGGTTTGTATTTGTGTTCTTGTTGTTTTGTTTTATCTCACTTTTACTTTCTAGCTTCTGAACAAGCCGTGGTCACAAATGTCGTTCCTTCTCCCCCCCGGTGCGTGCCTTCATTTTTGTCGCGCAGAGGGTTCAGCATTCCCGTTGCTCGTTGATTTTCGTCGAATTTTGCTAACTCACGCTCTCTCGCGGGTCAATTTTTACTCAAGAAAAAATCCCTATGCACTCGGGGGGGCTCGATTTCACGAAATCGACGAAGTCGACCTTAGTAATTACGAGGTTTACCACTAGACCACTGGAGACGTGTAATGATGGTGTTATCCCTCCCGCCATGTTCCGTCTTGCTTTGTGTTGTTGCTGCTGTTCCTCCCGTTTGCCGTGTGGCTTTTACCGTGTGGTTTTCGTTTGTTGTTTTAGGTGCACCGGGCGCGATTGCTGGACGGAACGGAGGTGGCCATGAAGATTCAGTACCCGGGGGTGGCGGACAGCGTAGAGTCTGACCTCAAAAACTTGCAGCTGCTGGTGCAGTTGACCAACATACTCCCGCCAGGTCTTTACATCGACGAAATAATAGAGGTGAACACACAACAGTAGTACAGCAGTACTGTAGTATTATTTTTTTTGTGTGTTTTAGGCACTCGCCTAAATCTTTGTATGTTGGCCCAGACTGGTATTTACTGCGAGGTGATCATTTTCCCGGCCGCCTAAAATGTTGCGGCCCATTTTGGGCCAGATGAAGCCGAATATCTGCGCCGTCTAGCCCAAAATCTCCGAAATCAAACCAGACACGAGGCTGTTGCTTTCGGCTATTATACTCGACAGCAAAGATGCTACAGTAGGAGACCCGTCGTCAAGATCTGTTTTCTCTTTTGACCGTAATTTGGTAGTTTTTGGTGTAGGAGACAGTCAGTCAAGGGGTCATACCGCGGTCTTCTAGCATAGCATATTTGACTGCTGTGTCGCTTTTTGGCGTGGGTGGCCATGAAAGCAGCACACGCGTGTGATATCCGGCCCATGCATCGACACAGTGTAACCACACGTGCGGCTGTTGGTTTTGGCTGTTAGCTGCTTAGAGCAAAAATGCTACGATAGGAGACTGATATTTTTGGGCACACCAAAGCCTCTTTTGACCTTGATATACTACACATACTATTAATATACTACAGCACTGTAGTGTAGGGGGGGGGGGGCAGTCAAGGGGTCAAACCACGGTCTCCTATTTATTTATTTTTTTGTGATTCACTTTTACTTTCCAGCTTCCGCGGTCTCCTTTTTTGTTCTTTTTTTTTTTAATCTCACTTTTTTTAGTTTCCAGGTTCTGTACTATGAATAGCCGTGGTCTATTCATCTATTCATCTATTCATCTATTCATCTATTCATCTATTCATAGCCGTGCTCGCAGGTGTCGTCCCTTCTCCCCCCCCGGTTCGTGCCTTCATTTTTATCGCGCAGATTAATTGCCTCTATAGAGTCAAGGCCTATTTTTACGTTTCTATGCTATTTTTCAACGTATTCGGCCGTCAGTGAAGGGCTTAAACCGCGGTCTTCTGGCATATGGCGTCAAGGCCTCTGTTCACCTTATATGCTGGTTTTAATGAAGGGGGCCGTCAGTCAAGGGTTCATACCGCGGTCTCCTAGCATATGGCGTCTAGGCCTATGTTGATGTTAACACACCTGCTTTAAGGTAGAGGGCGGTCCCCTCGCATGTTTGCTTGACAGTCGGCCACGAGAGTGAGAGCGAGAGCAAAAGCTAAAACCCGACAGCTGAACGATTGCAGTGTTGTCTCACAGCCAACCCCGTTATCCCATTCTCAACGTGGGCTTGATCAGGTGGCCAGGGAAGAGTTAGGGGAAGAGTGCGACTACGAGAAGGAAGCAGCGAACCAGGTGATGCCAAAGCTCTGCCCCTATTCTATACCCTGGTACCTGGTATTTCATTAGAGTAGCTCAAATATGCCAGCTGTGAGTTCGATCAGTTGAGTGGTCGATACTCAGCTTTGCAATATTTGCGACTTGTTTGCCATGGGTGAAAGTGCCCCTTTAGTTACTGCTGTCCTTGCTTTATTTGCAATTCTTGCATTGTTTGCCGCTCTTGCTTTATTTGCCACCCTTCGATGTATTTTGCCATCGTTGGCTTATTTGTCATGCTTCGTTTATTTGCCACCTCCTTGCACTATTTTCCATCCTTGCTTTTGTATGCCATCCTTGCTAAATTTGCCGTCATCGCTTTATTTGTCACCATTGGTTGTTTCACCATAGTTTCTTTAGTTGAGATCCTTGCTGTATTGGCATCATTACTTTAATACACTTTAATACCTGGTACGAGCGAATGCGAGTTTCTAACTTTTGACGGCGACAACAAATAAGGACCCATTCCGAGTTGCCGCAAGCGTCCGCCGACCACGAACACGCACAACTTGACACTAATAAATATCCTGCTGCGTCGTATAACTATTACTACGTTGCTGTTGTTTTTGCCGTACTACTGTTGCTACTACTACCACTACCAGTACTGTTGTTTGCGTCGTGTTGCTGGTGGTCTGGACTAGGAATCGTGAAAAAGGAGCACCGCGAGATATAATCTAAGGTTTTTTTGTAACTGGCGGTGATGCAGGGTAATGTTATGCTCTGCGATCCAATGGTGTTTTTACGACTTAGCCTGGTTTCGACATAGCGGTTCATAGCCCACACTGACTCTAAATTACAAATCCATTTCCTGAGACTTCCCGTCAAGTGTAAATAAGGCATACAACGTGTTGCGTTGGGTTACCGTGTTGGGTTGAAAATGCACTGTGGAAGTAGTTCTTTGTTTTTTTACCGGACGAGGTCAACCATTGTGTCGAAGCTGGGCCAAGTTCTGTTCAACCATGCCTCCCTCTTGCGGTCACCTCCTCGTTTGATGTAAAGTTATTAATAGACTTGTCGCTTTGCCTGCTTTGGCTGGTTGTGGTGTCACGTTGCTGTAAGATGCTACAGGAACATTTCAGGGCCTTGACCGAGTCGGACTGGAATATGTCTCCGCATAATTCAGCCATCGTGTCGAAGCTGGGCCAAGGGCTATACAGCTATACGGTCCTCCTCACTTTTTTTTTACCATGCCCTCCCCCCGGAGTTGGCTTCGGTTGGCAACTACCCTCCTCATTTTCTTTACCATGCCCTAGTGTTGGCTGATTTGGCTGAATTGGCTAGTTTCAGGGCCTTGGTGGAGTCCGACGAGAATGTTTGTCCCCATTACGGGAGTGCAGCGCTGTAAGGGTTAACGCCAAGCATATTGAAGCCATTGTGTCGAAGCTGCACCAAGATGTATGCGGCTATACAGTCCTCCTGCGGTCGCCCTCCTCGTCTGGCTTGACATGGCTTACCTGGTACCATTTACCGACGCTACTCGTGGCTACTTGGCTTCCTGTGGTGTCGCGTTGATGTAATATGCTGCATAAACGTTCCGGTTTCCTTAATCATGTACTGATACTCGTAGCCTGGCTGCTTTGTGGGCTTGTGGTGTCGCGTTGCTATAATGTGCTACAGGAGCGTTTCAGGGCCTTGGTGGAGTCGGACGAGAACCTTTCTCGATGGGCGAGCGTCCCGAAGGTCGTGCCGGACCTGCTAAGCAAAGAGGTGAGACTGTCGATACTAACACGGTTTGTAGGGCTGGACCCCGGTCCAGCATGTACTGCCAGTACCAGTTGTACTACACTGACAGCACCTCTACACTGGCCGAGGGAGCTACCAGGGTTACCAGTGTATTGACTATTTACGTACGTCCCACGGCGTCTCATAATATGACGGAAACCCATCAATATGAAACCGTCAAAATGCGCGGCGCTTAGAGAGGGCACGTATAACAGAAGAGAGAGAAGAGAGAGGGAGAGAGGCGAGACTAACCCAGTATGGGTACCCAATGTTTTTGTTGTTTGTTGGGCATGCGGTAGACGACACCGCTTTACCCATGTCGTGTGTCATATACCGGTATTCCGATGAAAGACACGACGAATGCGATAGATATTATCGAGCGACTAATAGGAAGAGCTTGCAGCAGTACAAGTATCGCCGTGCTTGCGCGCGTGTGGTACAGCTCCTTTCGTTGTAGTTCGAGCTCCCTTCCTCTCTCTCGGGCTGCTTCGTGCGAGCGGTACTGTGGTTGTCATCTTATTTCGACAGTTCCCTCTCTGAGGCCTCCGAAGGGTCAATGGAATTTGGGAAATAGCAACAATAAGCAGATAGGCGCGCGGCACGTTGTGGTTGACGATGCGCAATATCCCTTTGACACCCCGTCACGACACCACCACAACCAACGACCCAACGTAGGTGCAACGTTCCTTTCATACCTCTAACTTAGGTGCAAGGTTCGTTTTGTAACTCTAACTTCGGTGCGGTGTTCCGTTTATATCCGTAACTTGGGTGCAGTGTTCTTTTTGTATCCCTAACTTGAGGTGCAACGTTCCTTTTCAACCCTAATTTGTAGGTGCAATGGTCCTTTTGTATCCCTAACCCAGGTGCTGACGACGCATTTGGCGCCCGGTGTTCCTGTAGACCAGGTCCTGCCCATGCCTCAGGTCAGTTCGTTGTTTGTTTTTTCCTGGGAAGTACCAGATATTCTTGTACTCCAGAAGTAGTGGCACCTGTCCTGTGACCACGGGCTTGATTACGACGATGAGCTATTGTGAGACTAACAACAACATGCGATGCCCTGATGGGGGGCATCAATGCCGAGCCTGATTTATTCGGAGCTATTTGCAACGATTGCGAGTTTCTAAACCAGGCGGCACCAAAAAAATGGGGACCCATTTGGAGATGGCTGTTACGATGTTACGACTGCCGACCGCCAACGCACACCAAGTTGACCACAGTTACACCATCCTGCTGCGTGAATAAACCTAGCGACAGCTATACTGGATTTTCTGGCACGCCAGCAGGGATGCTGTTAATTGGAGACTGGCTTCAATGCGCCTGTGTCCAGGCGTCCCCGGTGGTGGGGTTTTTAAACATGATAGCGTAGTTGTCGCTAGGTTTATTCGCGCAGCAGGATAGTTACATTGTAACTGCCGTCAACTTGTATGCGTTGGAGGTCGGCGGCGGCGGTTGTAGAATCCCTAATCTTAGGGTTTTAGTCATAATCCGACTGCAGCGATCCCGAAAGGAGTCCGGATTTTTTTGAGCGGTTAAAAATAGAAACTCGCGTGCTCTAAAACGCCTCCTCAGCTGTCGAGAAATTCGTCGAAACTCGTATTCGCAAGCTGCGTGAGGGTACGATAGGGTTTTTTAGGGGTTTCTAATAGCCCTAAAACGTGTCTCAGCTGTGAGATCGGAAAGTTTGTCGATGTTCATATTTGCAAGCTGCTTGTGATACTTCGATCGCGCGTGCTTGCGTATGCCTTCATTAAGGATCTAAGTCGGTGACTCCTCTGAGTGCTAGTACGTCGGTAGGGTAGCAGAGTGTACGCATGAAGAGCAGGATGTGGCCCTGAAGACCTCTCCGAGCGAGCCGCCATCCACACTCAGGGATGGCAGTCACCTGCTGAAAAAGGTGTTCCCTACCGGTAACCCGCAAAAATCAGATTTTCATGTTTACCTACCTGTGTTGCCTCTAAAACGGGTACAAAACTAAACCGTCCCCCGGGGGGATGAATGTGAAACATCCCCGGGTAAAAACGGCCACAAAAAAACAGAAAAAGACAAATACAGGGGTTTCCAATGTATGCGTGGACGTTATATACCAGGGGATAGGGGGTACACATATAGGTACCTTATTTTTTTGTGTGTTACCTACAGCTGGCATGTGTTAACCTGTCCACACCTGCGACGTTTGGGCACCGGTATTACTCTTGAGCAGGAAGTGCGCAATCACGTGGCGAGACTGATGCTGCGCTGCACAATCAACGAGCTATTCGATTGGCGCTTCATGCAAACGGACCCCAACTGGGGTAACTTCCTCTTTGATCCAGAAACAGGTCAGTTGCTGCCCGACCCTACCCTGCCTTCAAGTTTGGAAAGCGTGTTTCCGACATAGACGTACTTACTGTTGTCGTCGTTTGCTGAGCAGGCTCCCTCTGTATTTCTCTGTGCTTCAAGTATTCAGAACAAGCTGAGCTTTGTGTCCTGCTTGGTTCATTGCAAGTGCGTGAGACGATGTCGCACCGCGGACTCTTGTGTATTGGAGGGCAAAAAATGCGTGAGGCAGGTTGTGTCTTGCACTATTCATAAGTTAATTGCCAATTTACAAAATTGATTTTTTACATCTCGTGCAATAGTCGACCCAAACATTCTTAACTCCCAACCTGCTAACTCTTGTCGCGCGCTTCAATAGGGTGTTTGCGATTTACAGCCTCTGTTGGGTTGGAAAAAAATGTAAATAGTATTGACACCGACGAAAGTCATAACCCAAGGCCAACCAACCCACGAGGAAGTTAGGTTGGAAAATGAAAAAATGGTAGGAAAACGTATTTCCCACCAAAATTTTCGCTGTTTTTTTCGTGGCTTGGGTTGGCGTTGGATTGTGACGTTCGGCGGTTTCAGTACTAGTATTATATGTTTTCCTACTGGACTCCTACCCAACCAAAGTTGGTAGTTCGCAAACACTCTATTGTGTGTTTTTGTTTTTGGTGTCGGTTAACCCTTCTACTACCGCAATAAATGTTCTACACCAATCCCATGCAATTGTCTCCCAAAACATGGCTGCAATTTCTTAAAGGGATACATTATTTTTGTGTTGTTGAATAGCGTGTTTGCGACGTACCAACTTCGGTTGGTTGGGAGTTGGGCCGGAAGCATACAACACTAGTATTGAAACCGTCGAAATCACAATCCAAGGCCAACCCAACCCACGAAAAATCAGCGAAAGTTGGGTTAATTTTTTTTTTCCTACCATTTTTTTAATTTCTCACCTATTTTTTTCGTGGGTTGGTTGGCCTTGGGCTATTAAATTCGTCGGTTTCAATACTATTTTTACATTTTTTCCAACCCAATAGAGTTTGGAAATCGCAAACACCCTAATGACAGCAAAACAATTTGGTGGGGTTGGATTGGATCGCCGATAGTTACAAATGCCCACCAGCGCGAGTTCGTAGCGAGAGCTACAGTATCTCATTATACGTTACAATAGAGGACACCTATTACAAAACAAAGTACAGCAATAAGAAAGGCAGGCTGAGATTTACAGGAAAAGATGTTCGGGAGCCTGTGTACTGAAACTTGTGTAGCACACACCCTTTAGTAAGAAATCCAGCCTTAGTCAATAGTAAGGTTTGTTACTAGTTGTTCTGTGCTGTATCAGGGTATTGTTCAATTCTTTTCCGGAAGTATAAGGACCGTTTTGGGTATGAAGAATGTCCAAACGCTCGTTTTATTTCCGGATAAAGTGGTACGAAGGTTTTTTATACCAGGTACGTATGTACTCACTCGGAACCAGCAGTTGTCGTATGGTACCGGTACCTGGTAAGATTTTGCAACTTGGTCGCGAGATATTATACGTTATACAAAAGTTTTTTGTACTCATGCGTGATCAGCAGTTGTTACATGATACCGGTACCTGGTAAGATTTTACAACTTTACCACAACTTCACCTTAAGGTAATACACGTTGTACACAAAGGTTTTTTCTACTCACTCGTAAAGATATTATATGATGCCGGTACCTGGTAAGATTTTGCTATTTCGTCACGAGGTATGGTACGTTATACAAAAAATTTAAATGCTCGCTCGTAACGAGAAGTTACTATCAGTATATAATACCGGTAACCGGTAAGATTCTGTACGTGCTGTATTTATTGTAGGATTTGTATTTTCAGTACATGCGGTAGGATTTCGTATTTTCAAGCCGAGTCGCGTTGAAGCAACAAGCTCAAAACGGGCGAGTGTCGTATGAATATGATACCAGGTACGTAAGTATACCAGGTAACTCGTAACTCAAACAGCAAAAACGCACGGAGGGGTGGATTGTATCAACCCATCCTCCCTCCCTCCCTCCCTCCCTCCCTCCCTCCCCCCCTCCCCCTTCCCCCCCCCTCCCTTCCTCTCGCGTCTGCACGTTTTGTCCTCTTTTGTGCTACACAGCTTCTTCCGAGTCCCGTACGAAGTGGTGAAGCAACGCCTACAGGTCGGGGCCTACCCCTCCACCATGGTCGCTCTGCAGTCCATCTACAACAAGGTGAACACGAACCTGGTCTCTTTTTTTAATGACTAATTGTACATCAATCGTGCATATTTCTACTTTCAGCAGGATTATCAACTCTTTTTTTAACGCCGAGGACCAACGCCCGAATGGGTAGGGTGGACCGTAACTGGACCGAGTCCGGCGGGAGGCTGTTTTCTCATGGCCG
>JAYJMJ010000075.1:1585780-1599499 GCA_036873875.1 Laminaria ephemera
TAACACGCGCGATCGGAGTATCACACACAGCTTGCAAAGATGAGTTTCGACGAAATCCTCGATCTCACAGCAGCTGTTGTAGTAGTAGTAGTAGTGTATTTTTAACTGTTTTATAGAAATTGTTATAGTACTTGCGGGCGTCTTCGCGAGTTGTCAACAATACCTATGATACCTGGTACAGCAGTAAGGTCGTACAGAAACGGCTACTTATTTTGCTGAAGTATTTCAAATACGCCAGCTGTGAGTTCGACCGGTTGAGTAGTCGATCCTCAACTTTGCAAGCTGCATGATCCGTCGGCCGCGCGTTTTTACATTTCCTAATTATTTCAAATCATTAGTTAATTTCTACGGTATTACAGTAGTGGTCCCCTTATAGTACCGGTATGTGCCAGCCGGAAACACCGGCACTATAGCAGCAACCGGCACTACTCCGCATACTGACACTACTGGCTGTTCCCATCTGTGCCAAGCGATTTCACAGGCACTATAGCGGGCAACCGGCACTATAGAGGGAACTCTACTGTATCCAAAATTCAAGGGAGACGGTGTGAGAGGATTACTATGTTGCATTTTTTGTGTCCCGATGTTCATGCCCCCAAAAGAAAAAAAAGAGTTGTACAATCATCTGCGAGATTGTCGACACTACGTATCGTACAGCAATAATTTCAAGACATCAATTAATTTCCACATTCTAAGGAGACAATCTCGCCCCCCGATTGACACATTTTTTCATGTATACCTACGATACAATGCCTTTAATTTATTCGTACTGATTTAAGACCTTAGTTTATTTATTTGTAGACGATAGGATAGAAAGCGTGTCTTGAGAAGTAGTTGTTTTCATCCCGATGTTCATGTCGTGCCCCTGCAGGCGGAGCAAAAGCAGAGCAGACAGGAGAGACTCAAGAAGTCGCGAATTGTCGGCACTACGTACAGCAAAAAGGTCGTACAGAAACGTCTCATATATCAAGACATTTACTACTGTACCAGGTAGTTAATTTCCTCGTTCGAGAGTTTTTGTAAGTATTGTTGTTCCCGATGCTCGTTTGATGCCATTTGATGCCCCTGCAGGCGGAGCAAAAGCAGAGCAGACAGGAGAGGCTCAAGAACTCGGAGGCAAAGTGGAAAGCGGCCCAAGAGAAGAAGCAATCTTCGCCCGTCCGCAGCAAGGGTGGAAAACGATGACTGCTGCAGCAAGCCAGATGTGCCGCGAGAGCACGACCACGACTACTGCATTGTGTAGCAGTCGCCTCTACCTTTTGCACAGCACCAGCCAGATGTGCCACGTCTACTGGTGCATGGCACAGCACCAGTCAGATGTACCACGAGACCAGGACTGCTGCTTGCCGCATTGCACAGCAGTCGCTCCTTCCTGTTCAACACTGCATTGCACAGCAGACGCTTCTTCCTTGTCCCCTTTAGAGTAAAGAAAAAAAAACACGGTTATTTTTGGGGACAAACAGTAGTTGGAATTTGTGTTGGGTCGTTTTGCAGTGGTGACAATTAAGGACAGCCGTGCAGGCTGCGCTGGTCGCGTTCGTTGTCAGGGTCTGTTGGATTAGTTTAAGGCGCGCAGCCATTGTTGCCGACGGGAGTGATTGTTGTTGCTTGCGCGGTGCCAAAGACAGGAGACGTACGACAGCGCTAGTAGGGTGTTTGCGACTTCCAAACTCTGTTGGGTTGGAAAAAATGTAAAAATAGTATTGAAACCGACAAATGTCATACCCCAAGGCCAACCAACCGACAAAAAAAAATAGGTTAGAAATGAAAAAAACGGTTGGAAAACGTGTTTCTAACCTAAAATTTCGCTGTTTTTTCGTGGATTGGGTTGGCCTGGATTGTGACGTTCGACGGTTTCAATGCTATTATTATATGTTTTCCTACCCAACTCCTACCCTACGAATGTTGGTACATCGCGAACACCCTATTGTTAATCCGTACGGGGCTTTATCGGGGAAGAGTGTCGAATCGAAATGACGAATACAGCGTCAACCACACGAAGCAGCACGAGGTACATACCGGGGTCGAGGGGGGGTGTTCGAACCGTGCTTTTGTGTTGCTGCATGCTCTTCCCTGTCATGATGGATAAGACCGGATTCTTCGTTTTGTTTGTCGTCTACATGTGGTTAATTATTGGTCTTCGGATGTAACGTAGCATCGTGACCCGGCTATCCTACACGGGGCCGAACGTTTGAGCTGCATCAGTTACAAGTCACGGTGAATACGTTGTTGTGATGACGGGCTCCTGTATTTTTTATGTACAGTACGTATTCTATAGTAAATCGAAGTAGTAAGTTAGGTGATAATGGAATGTTCGGCAGTCAGCTGGATGTGGTTGCGTTTTTCGGTTTAAGTCTAACGTTGAGCACGTTCCTCGAGATGTGTCTCTTGTCATGCGTGGCATGCCTGGAACCGTTTTGTGGTCTACGGGGCATTTGTAACGAACCAAAAAAAAAGGCGACATTTTAAGAAAGAAGTGACATGAGCCTTATTGTCATAGTCATTGTCATAGTCATTGTCATAGTCATTGTCATAGTCATTGTCATTGTCATAGTCATAGTCATAGTCATTGTCATTGTCATTGTCATTGTCATTGTCATTGTCATTGTCATTGTCATAGTCATTGTCATAGTCATTGTCATAGTCATTGTCATTGTCATTGTCATTGTCATAGTCATTGTCATTGTCATAGTCATTGTCATTGTCATTGTCATTGTCATTGTCATTGTCATTGTCATTGTCATTATCATTGTCATTGTCATTGTCATTGTCATTGTCATTGTCATTATCAATGTTCAATAGCGAAAGTACAGCTCCATGTATTGTAAGCACTTGCTGCAGCGCCACAGCAGTAACAGGTAGCCTAAAGAGTTGCTCATCAGTATGGCAATGTAATCTTATACTCGTAGTAGGTTTGGCACATTGCGCACGCAGTCTACGTAGTCAAAGCGTATCGTAGCCTGAGCAGTACCAGGTACAAGGTTATGCCGCACAAAAACAGCAGCGGTGTATTTGCTGCCTGCTCACTACGGAAAGTCTTGTCCATGTACTCGTGGTTTCATGTTCTAGCATGCGGGTTCTACGTAGATCGTATTTTAGGATTGTTCGAGAACTGACAAGGATAGTTTCTGACAGTCCCGAAACTGCCTGTAGACTTCTTCTCGAGTACATCAGTAATCTAGACGTCGTACTCGTAGGGTTCTAGAGCCTAGCAGCTCCGTAGATGTCGAGGAAAGAAGGTGCAGCACCCTCTCCTCCTCACTGTTCACAGCCGCACCTGAACGCCTTCCAGTTCATCGTTCCATAAGCTTTTTTTGTTGGCCCATCGAGAGCCCCTTTCAACCCAACATGCATCTTTGATACCATCAGTGATGCTCGAGTTCGTTTCACAACGGCTCTGCGGTAGCCACTGAAGACCGTCATCGGTCGGCCATCTGAGTGTGTACTCGTCATTTCTCAATAACAGAATAATCGCGACAATGAAAAGTTTGAAAAAAAAACAGAAAAATTGATGTCACGATTTGTGGCAAAAAAACTTGCATGTGTTTAGAGAAACGTGACAGTACACGCCAATTTACAAATAAATGTCACGAATCTTGATGTATGTTTTTTCGTTGGGAACTATCTTAATACCAGGTATACATTGAGTGATTTCCGCTGTGCCGGGATCCAAGGGATGGGCTTCGCGCCGTATTTACTCGTCCAGTAAGGGCGGTGAATACTAACACCGTACCTGTACAAGATGTGTTTACCGAGTATCGGAATCAACCTAAGAAGTGGTGGCTTCTTGTCACGAGCCCATGATGCACAATTTGTTGGACGAGGCCGAGAATAACCCCCCAGCTCTTCTGCCGGCTACGTCGGGCACAAGAACAAGCTATATGTTACCAGGTACTTCGTATCCTGCCTATATGCTACTTCGTATCATATCAATGCACATTTTAACTCCGTCGACGCTGAGCCTGAACCATGCTCTCTGAAAGGCGTTGGATGGGCGCTGCTCAACCGGCAACAAATCGACGAATACTTCTTATCCTCCTTCATTTTTGTTTCCCCATCCTGTCCCAACTGTTATCTTTGCACTTTTTCTCCAACTCCCCCCTTTTTCGCAACTCGGATCCGAGGTGCAGGCACCCCTCCACCCCTCCCCACTTGAACAAAAATAATTGTCTGATACGTTGTGAAAGAAGCACAACATTATTACGCAAGCCACCGACGTAAAGCAGTGAGTGAAGGTTGTTCGCCCCTCGCCCGAAATAAAACATCCAGTAGATATCCCACTCGCTCCTTCGAAGATTGAATGATGGTGTCCGTTGGCGTCGGTGGGCACCGTAGCTTCCATTTTTATTTTTGATGTTCCCCCCTCCCATGTATTATCTTTGCCTTACTTTCTCCGGCTCCATCACTGTTCGGTACTCAGGTCCGGGGTCATTTAGCAGGCTCTCCCCTCCCCCCCACTACGTCCTCGAACAGTGCATGCCTTCATTTTTATCGCGAGAAGGATGCAGATTTTTTTTCCCGTCGCCTTCCTCGTCGCCTCGCGTCGAATTGTGCATGCACACGATAGGCGCTATCTGCATGTCAATTTTGGCACAAGAAAAGACCCTTGAGGGATGCGAAGTCGAGAATTCGACCCGACTTACGAGGTTTACCGCTACACCACCGGGGATGCCGGCTGGCGGAATACCAAACGGGGGGACGCAAGAAAAAGATCCTTAAGCGGTTCGAACTCGTGAAATCGACCTTAGTAGTTACGACGTTTACCACTAGACCACCGAGGATGCCGGTTGGCGGCATGCCAAAGGGGGGGGGGGGGGCCAGAAAAATAACCTTGAGGGGTTTGAACTCGCGCAATCGACCTTGGTAGTTCCGAGGTTCACCACTAGACCATCGGGAATGCCGGCTGGCGGGATGCGAAGGGGGGGGGGGGCACAAGAAAAATACCTTTGAGGGCTTCGAACTCGCGAAATCGGCGTCAGCAGTTGGGAGGTTTACCACTAGAAATAGACCACCTGGGATGCTGGCGGGCGGAATGCAAAGGGAGGGGGGACAAGAAAAAGACGCTTGGGGGGCTCGAACTCGCGATATCGGTCTTTGTACTTGCGAGGTTTACCACTATTTACCAGTAGTAATAGACCACCGGGGATGCCGGCTTGTGGGATGCGAATAACGAGGTTTACCACTAGACCACCGGAGATGCCGGCTGGCGCAATGCGAAGGGGGCGGCGGCGTACATCATATGGATCTATCCTCACTTATGCTTCGTACAAAACGTCTCCTTCCTGCCTCTCACGCTCGCCGGCTCAGTCGCCATCTGCGATTGTGTACGTGTAAGAAGGATCTTAGGTTTACTGGTCTAACCGAACAAAACCTAGGGCTGAGCCGGCAGGATTTCACGACTAATACCATACTAATCGGTAGGTGCCGTTAGCCAACTAACTGGTTTTAATCGGTAAGTCGGCTAGACGAAGCCAGCTGATGGCCAGTCGACTTGCCGACTTAAGTCAGGCGAGCGAAGCAAGCCAAATTATCTCCCCCCTGCTGAGGGGGCCCCGCCCAAAAAGCACAAAATGCATCCCGCACCAAGCGATCCTTCCTACAAATATGGGAACCCAATTAGTGGGATAGTCGGCATCTCCGGGAGACGACTGACTATTAGTCCGACTAACACAGGCTGGTTCACGGTAAACGTCCAAAATTATTTCAGCGTCCAAAGTCCAGCCGTTTTTGGGAGTTAGACCCTGAAATTTTGCACACGTGTTCCATGCGCCCCTCCCAAACCGTTACCGAACGGGGCGTTTTCTTATTTTATTTCGGCAGATATTTCGTAATTCTTTTTTGGGGAGATATTTAGGCCTCCTTAGACCGCAATTTTCCGACGAAAAAAACAACAAAAACACCCCGTTCGTTAACTGTTCGGTAGGGGCGCATAAAATATACCGTTATAGTGTGCAAAGTTTCAGGGTCTAACTCCCAAAAACGGCGTGTGAACTTTTTGAGTTTTGTGCGAAAGAAGTGTAAAAATAAAGGCATTGCGTCGTAACCACTTCGATTCGGCATAGGATCGACTTTGGGTGCTAAAATCTTACGTTATATTCATCCTACTCCGTCAATTCTTCGCTGTTCTGCACGAAAAAATCTACAGACATGCCTTGGAGTACTCTACGCCGGCTCGTTCAGAAAAAAAATAGAAAACAAAAAAAACTTCCATTGAAAACGCCTGGCTGCTACTGGCCTTTTTCAAGGCCTATGGTTGGTGGAGACACATTCTCGCCGCTAGCCCCAGATCTAGGGCCTTAATTAAAAATCTGGCCATGTCACCCTTTTCCGCCGTTCATGGAGTTCAGTATGGTACCAAATATATTACTTTCTGGTAGATGTATCAAGCGGCATGTGTAAGGGAGAGAATTTTGAACGTTTAGCTCGAACCATCTCGTAACTGGTTGGTAACTTAAGTCGTGCCGACGCACAGCTCTAGTAAAACCCCTTGCTCAGAAGCTCTCCCGTATCCCCGCATGTTTCTGTCAGATGTGGATGTTACTCGTAGCATTCTGTAGAAAGGCAATCTGCCAAAAAAAATGCAATACTGTATGTAAACTGCGTCAAAAATAGTGCAGTACCTAGCCACTGGATGAGCAGTAGTCGAAATCTGCATATTTTATCGGAACATCATAGCGACAACACAAAAAAATCACCCGACAAAGCTCAAAATATGAATGCTGCTGAAGGCATATGCAAAATCATTCATAGCATATTCATACGAACGATCGTCCGGCCAAAAACAAAAAACACAAAAAAATCACCCCACAACTTTGCATACCAAGGATGCTGAAGGTATAGACGAACTCACTCAAATCGTACGACCGTCCAACCAACGAAATACATCACCCAAACATAACCCAACAACACTCCGTAAGGAAACTCTGCTAAAAGGCGACGGCAGAATGCGATCTCACTCATATCATACGACCGCCCACGCAAAAACAAAAAAATCACAAAAAAATCACCCGGCAACACCCCGTAAAAATAACGCTGCTGGAGGCATGTGCAAGTTCAGGCATATAACATGACAACGACCGTCAAACCAAAAACCAACAACACACAAAAAAAAAATCACCCCACAACATTCCGAAAAATAATGCCGCTGAAGGCATATTTGCGAACTCTCTCGTATCACACGATCACCCAATCAAAAACAAAACCCGGCGCATTGGGGAACAGTACGACAATGCCTCCCTTTGGCGCTGCATCACAGTCCGAAAACTGCGTTAAAAAATAGCACGTCTTAAACTTGTTCGGCAAACCCAATAGACTAGACTATGTTACACCAGGTATTAGATGGACTACTATTAATACTGGCGCTGCACTACACTCTGAAAACGGCATAAAAAAACCGCACGTCTCAAGACATGCTTGGCATCACTATCATACCATGCATTTAAACAGACTGCTATTAACATTAAAACGAATACTGTACTGGACTTCCACCCTACGCGCTACTTGCCAGGTTTGCAAAAATAATAAAAATTACTCCCGTGTCTTCAAAAAATGGTGTCGCCCTCTCGTTTCGGGGGGATCGCACAGCTCTAAAACAAATAGGGAAACAAAGGATAATAGACGTCGCTCTCGCTTAGTAGGGTATTTACTCTGGACCTACCCGGGTATCTAACGAGTATGACTCAACCTAACCAAGTTTGGCACCCGAGTACCCCAGAGTGTACGAAGTATACCTTTACTAAACCGGGTCTGACTCAACCTATCCAGGTTTGGGACCCGGGTGCCCCAGACAACATACCTTGCTAAAAAAAAATGAAAAATTGCTCCCGTGCCCGCACTAGAATGAGAATGTAGGCGTCTCGCCCTTTCGCGTTGGAGGGATCGCTCAACTACATAAAAAATCGAGAAACAGAGGATCGCGACGTCGCTCTCGCTCCAACCAAGCGTTCTTCATTCCTGCCGCGGACAGAGGCATGCTACCTTAGGCATGCTACCTGAGGCATTCCACAGCAGGGGTGCAAATTTTTCCCCCCCCTAACTATTAATAGACCCTAACCCAAACTTGAGGAGCTTCATACCCCCCCAAACCCAGCCTTCGGGAAAACAAAAAAAATCAACCCGATGAACAATTCCATTGCCTAGGTATACGTGTATCGAGTACCTGGTATATAGCATTGTAAGATTTAAGACACATTGCAAGCTTGTAAGATTGTAAGACACATTGTGTAACACAAATGGAGATCCAACGATATTGGGTCGTTCCTCGTTGAGGAGCCCGGTCACTCAGAAAAACACGTCTTGGTCTAAAAGAGATAGCCTTACCGTAGCTCTCCGCGGCTAGCGTGTCGTTCATCTGCGCCCGCCTCTCGCATCGCCTCCACTAACTAGCATCATGGTGCCCCTTTCTTTCTTGGCATAGCAGCGGGGGGTTCCCAATAGTACTGGTTGAACAGTTCCACTTTTCTCTATAGTGCCGGTGAAATCGCTTGGCACGACTGGAAATCTCCCTATTCCTACAAGTGCCGGTGCCCTCAATAGTGCCGGTATATTGAGCTGGCAAATACCGACACTATTGGGAACCCCCCACTGCAATCCCATTGCGAGAGTTCTCGGCAATGATGGGGGCATCCTTGTGACTAAAGTAGCTGACAACAGACGTCCACACGATATCGCACACGTTGACGGACAGCACACGGAACTCGAGCGGCAGATATCGGAAGGTCGCGTACTGGATAGGACAGAAACCCAAGGAGAACAACCATGATCCTCGTATGGCTGGCCAGAATTCTCTGTTTGTGCAGGGTCGACGACACGTTTGAGGGGGAGTGGGGTGCAGATTGCAGCGTCAGCTTGCGACGATAGCAACCAGTACCGGGCACTGTTTACGAGGTGGCCCAGCTTCGGGTTAGTGTTAGTGTTTGGGTTCTTGACCCGAACCCTGGGTGGTCGCAAACACACCATACTACGCTGAAAAACACCTGCGAGTAAACACCTACTTCGTATTTTGGTATCATGTCTTGTGTGGATAGAGTAAACATCTACCATCTCTTGCGCGAGAAAACATATACTTGAATAATATATATATTATACGACTTGTATCATGTACGACATCGACTAACAATGGCATTGAAATCACCCTCTTAACGCGGACATGGCGTCTCCCCTAAAAGACCGACACTCTCCAGGAGGCCCGTGGTGCAGAAGAAAGAGGCCACGAAAATTGGATCGAAGAGGAAGGCATCGACCAGCACGTGGCATGCCGCGGGAAGGAACCCACCAAAGGTTTTACCCCCAATTATGCTCGATATGCTAGAAAAAAACCTAATTACGCTACTTTTATGCTCTTAAAAGCGCTCTTAAAAACGCCCAGTGATGTCAATAGAATCGCATTTATTCATAGCATAATGATGGCGGATACAAGATGTCCCTTCGGATTGTGTGGCTCTACGTAAAAGTATAATATCAGGAAATTAGGTGCAGGACAGGTTTCGAGGGCTCTACTGCAGGTTTCGGGAAAGGTTCGTAGAAGAGTCGTCGCACATGTACCGATGTAATATACATCAGAAGTTACTCGTATCCTATCTGATGACCTTCCTGACTATAACTAACTGCAGTATTCGATACATTTTGTTCGAAAGAAGCACATAATACCCCGAGCGTCAGGAGCCGAGGCGAGAAGCGTCTCGATGACCAACCCGAGCTTTCTCTCTTGACTATCCACGAAATTATCTGGTTGTGGTAGAGTGCTCTCTCCATGCCTACGGGTCAACACTACCAAATCACTTGCGAGTCTACGAAAGTTGGGGCTGTACAGGCACAGCAGATAGCTGATACCAGTAGATGATAGAGGATGGTGGTGTGTAGGAACACCAGAATCAGCGCCTTTTTGGCGCAAGCGCATTTTGATTTTGATATCTCGTATCATACATACGTAGCTTCTTCCTGCCCCTGCCTTGCGGGTCGTGTGAGTTGTTGTCTCGTGCCCCCATGACCGCAACCCTGAGCTGTGAGGTAGCAGTAACAACAAATATGACATGCACATCACCAGCAGCAGCAGTGCGCGGTAACAGCGCAGCAACATTGAGCAAGAAGCACAGCCAGCAACAGCTGATACTTTCAGCACCGTCTACTACTACTACAAAATACGGCTTGAATTCATCCGGACTGCCAAACTTACAGCGATCACGACGTTCGGCTAGAATGTTGGAGAACATAGATCGATTGTCATACCACCATGCGACACAGATCTAGTAGCAGAAGCAGCACACAGCAAGCAGCAGCGGCACAGCAGCGGCACAGCAACGGCACAGCAGCAGCAGTGGTGCGCGACATCCGTGCGCGTACGTATGAAGATTTGTGCACATGCACAACCCACCGCCCATGACGTAGAACGTTAACAGAAGAATGTTGACGGCCGACTGACGTTCTACTTCGTCTGTTGACAGCTGTTGACATGTTGTGTCGGGCTGTTCGGTGATGTTGAAAGCCGGCGACATGTGTCGGGGCTGTTTGTTGATGTTATTGAAAGCTGGTGACATGTGTCGGGCTGTTCGGTAGTGCTTTGACAGCAATCTTGAATCGTGCGTCATTAAATGCATTTTGTAAGTGAGCGATGGCCCACAGAAAGTTCGCGGAAGCATCGATTTTTATGCGTATTTATAATGTTTATAAGTCCAACCTTAACGCGGGCACTATGCCTCGCCTAAAAGACCGACTCTCCAGCATACCCGTCGTACAGAAGAAAGAGGTGACGAAAATTGGATCAAACACGAAGGCACGCACGCCCAAATATTCCTTAAAAACATGCAACGAAAAGCATAATGCCAATCATTGGCCAATTATTGGCATACCAAAACAATTGCTAGTTACATATTAGCAAAACGCCAATTATGCCAAAATAATTGCGATAATTAATAATAGCATAATGATAATATAAGCCTTACCTTCTTAACGCGGGCAAGACGTCTCGCCTAAGAGATCGACTCTCCAGGATGCCCGTGGTGCAGAAGAAAGAGGCCACGAAAATAGGGTCGAAGACGAAAGCATCGATCAGCACATGGCATGCCGCCGGAAGGAACCCACCCGCGCTCGTCGGAATCACGCGCTCCATAATCCCGTACAAAGTGTGCAGCGCGGGACCCGTAATAAACACGCTGTCCACCCCTATTGCTAGCAGTCGCCGGGTATCCTGAGGAAATACGGCAGCGAGAGGCGGTGTGAAGCTGTTGCTACCGGTACCAGCATCTGGTAGACTTTTCCAGAGATGAAGCTATGTACAGTAGTAGGGCCTATATAAGGCCGTTAGAATAAGGCGGCCACTCGATATAGGGCGGTTGAAATAGGTTGGCACGACTATAACTCTGAATACAACTGCCTATACGAATAGGGCGGCCTCTCGATATAGGGCGGCCAGAATTCCTTCGCGCTATACCGCCTTATATAGGCCCCACTACTGTAACCCAATAGTGATAATAAGTACAATAACTATGTTAAGAGAGGTACAGGTGCGCATTCAAATGAGTACACGCAGGGAAGGAGAATGGATTGGGCGAGAGTGGTGGTAGTCGGTGTATTGCGTCGGCTTTTTGCGTTTACAATTTTCTATGCACTGCACATGGTCAGAAGGCAAATTAAACAACAAACAAACTTACACTAAGCTAGAAACTCGTTTGGGATGGTCGGTGTTACACTTGCCGGGTTACTGGCGCGGTGGCTATTTTTTTTCCTTAGTTTTCGGGAGCTTTTCCCCCCTTTTCAACTTGCGACACCAAAGTGATTTCAAGCCAACCACATCCCGAAGGGGAAGCTTATAAGAATTAATCAAATAAATACCTACTGTACCATCTGGTAGAATTTTCCTGGGGTAATTTTCCACTCCAGAATTATTGGAGCCTGTCCTGTGACCACGGACTATTAATATATAATGGCGATGAGTTAACGTGATAACAACAACATCAGAGTGAAGTGGGGTGGTATTAAGCTACCCGTTCTCGTGAAAAAGCTAAAACGCTTTTGGCGTTTCAGTTTTTTTCTTGGTAGGGCACCCATCGTCGAACACCAGGCTGCATAACCGATCGACCCTACTGTTGTTCTCCCGTCCTAAAGAAAACAACAAAACAACATGCGTGTCAAGACGTCAAGGCAACTCCAAGCGCTAAGGCCAAGCCTTATGGCTTGCCTTCAAGATTGCATTACCGCGCTTTTCTGATAAAGGGCTGGCGTAAGGGCTATTTGCCGCCGCACGTGCCTTGATAGCGCAAAGCACGCTGTTGTCGTGTAACAACAAAACGCCGTTAGACGGGAAGTAAAAAAAACAGGGGACCGGCTAAAAAATGAAACGCGATTTTGGTGTAAGGATTGTTTTAAGGCAGTTTTAAGGAAGCTGCCTTATCCGGATTAGCAGCTAAGGCGCGGTAAGGCAGTTGAGGCACGATATAGCAGTTGAGGCACGTGACGGCACTTAAGGCAGGCCTGAAAAAGTGCCGTGTTCCATTAGTTTTAGCCTGCGGCGTGCCTTACACTTTTTCCTGCGGTGAACCATAAAGGTTTGGCCATACCAAGCGTTCGGGAGTTACGATGCATAGTACAAATACCAGTGGCTTCATTTTACATGTTGACTTTCTTGCGTATGGTGAATCTCCTGTGCAATCAAACGCAATCAACACACACACCGTTGCAAACGGTCCCGCTCCTCCCTTCTGGTGGAACTCAAAGCACTGCGCCGCCGTGTCCCCTCCCAACGCCAACACCCCCGACGTAATCGCCTTCGTGGCTAACGGAGACCGCTTCAGCCAGACCGCGTACACGCCCCACAACGCCGACAGCCACACCCACGGGCCGAAACCCGAGCACTTCGGCGGAACCGCGCCATAATCCGCAGGAGATTTCGCGCCAGGAGATTTAGCACCATCCGCGATAAAATACGCATTCACATCCACCGTCCCCTTCTCATCATCCCCTCCCTCCATTTCCTCTCCACCAGGCATCCCGTTGTCGGTGCCGTTTTTTCCCCCTCCGCTCCCGGAACTGTTGTCGCCCCACCCCCCAGGCCCCTCGAGAGAAGACGCATGTAACGCAGACCGGTAAGTCCCAGCGACCCACTTGGAGAGGGATGTGGCGCAAGCTCTCCATTCTCTACTTGTCCCACCGCGGTTCCCCCTAGCTTCGTTGCTGTTCCCCGCCGATGACCCCATCGTGGGTTTACTTGAATCCCTGTGTAAGAAAATAATCATGCAGAAAGTTCGGTTTAAGGTTGAATTTGAAGAGCGGTTAAAAAAAAATCAAAATGGGAGGTTGGGCACTTCAACAAATGCTATGCCGGTGCACCAGCTAGCGGTCGACGTTGTTTGGAATATGTACCGTTGCATATCCTGTTGCCGGCGTCAATGCGCTGGCGCTTACCCCTTGTCCCTAAGGTAAGCGGTCGATGTTGATTGGGATATGTGCCGGTGCATGTCCTGTTACCGGCGACAATGCGCCAACGCGGATCCCTCGTCCCTAAATGACGGTAAGCGATTGACGTTGATTGGGACTCGTGCCGGTGCATGTCCGGTTGCCGGCGCCAATGCGCTGGCAATAGCCCCTCGTCCCGAATAAGGATACATTTGCATCACAAATGATACAAATGTGTACCAAATGCTGTGCTGGTGCAACAGCTAGCGATCGACGATGACTGGGATACGTGCCGGTGCATGTCCTGTTGCCGGTGCCAATGCGCCGGCA
>JAYJMJ010000075.1:1626408-1640251 GCA_036873875.1 Laminaria ephemera
CCCCCCCCCCCCCCCCCCCCCCCCCCCGAGACCCAAGACAGGCAACGAATCTAACCCTGTTTTGACTGCAAGAATAATCTCGCACAAATTCCAACGACTTTTCCCCAAAAAACTCAAAAACGTGGGTGCAGTTCTAAAGCGGTTATAGGCGGAACATCCATACCATCAATCAGGAATCAGGGAGAGAGCAGGGGATGTAGGTAATATGTAACTAAAGGGCGCCAATGTACACTAATCTACACCGGGCTGGGTTGGTTCGGGTTGGGTTGGGTTGGGTTGGGTTGGGTTGGGTTATAGGGAGGATTGGGTTGGTTTGGGTTGGCTGGGTTGGATCAGGTTGAAATCCTGTGGCGTTGGTTGAGCCGCCGCGGCAGCAACGAATAAAATTCTTCGCTACGTTCCACGTTCGGCTCTTTATTCAGAAGCGCGTGGAAGGCCGCAAACACAACGTAACGCGGGGCGGCGAAGCGCCATCACAGGGTAGCACAGCACTACAGTTGCTGCCTGGCGAACTGTGCCGTTCAATACCTGGACGAGCAACGGAGTCCCGAACCGGATGGCGCTGGCGAGGGTCTTCATGAACGACGAATCCAGGAATGAGGTTGTCGCGATCTTCCGGTCCTGTTAAAGTTATAGAATGTCATGAACAATACGAAAATGGGGGCAGAATCGAAACCAGTGTGCCGTGCGCTGATGAATGGAATCCCACACGCAATGTGCGTGAATTTGTACAATCACGATGCTCAACATGAAAAGGAAGAGTGTCTGCCGTACATACACCGGGGATGGATGCTAGGAAGCCATTTTGCAACATAATTGCGACATGTTTCGGCAAAGAGCTTGCACGCAATAGGAGGTGGCAGACAAAACAAATAATGAAAAAACGAGGCCCCGTATTACTTCGTTTGCAAGGACGGCATAAAGCCACTCTGCATTAGAGAACGACTGCGAAAATAAGCGACCGGCATTCGCGTGTGGTACTGTGCCGCACACGTACCTGTGGGCAAACAAAATGAGGCATCTGCGCGACGGTGATGGGGGACACAGGATCGTAATATACACAGGATTGTGGTGCTTCACCGAGCGCCGATTTTCGGGTACGCAATACGGGGCAGGCAAAGAAGCGGTTACTACCAGGTTTGGTCGAGGTGTCGAAGGCCGTGGAAGGGGGTCAGCGCGAAACGCTTATACTCCGGAGGGTGATTCCGCTGCAGCGCCACTACAAGCGCTGCTCTACGCAACTCCGAAAATGATAAAAATGAAGGTGCAATCCCCACCGTAGCACCGTAGCACGCGTCTACGCGACCACTACAGGGCCTAGGCGCTGTTCTATGCAAAGATACCTAATGACGGTCCGTCGCTAGTAACCGAGCATCGTCACGGGTGCACGGCCGGCGCATTGCATACTAAAACCTACCAGGGTAGTAGTCACGATACTTTTAAGCGTCCGTCACGTCCTATTTTTTCTAAGTTTGCCGCACGTCACACCCCTAATTTGCCGTGATTAGACGTACAAGGGGGGTTACGATTTAAGAAAAGGGTGTGCCAGGTAAAGTAGACCTCTCTTAAACCGGCACTTCTCTTAAATCGGAATGGCAATTACGTCGCTTTTGGTATGCCCGTGTCATGCCATTGACCTCTTAAAGCGGTATTTCTCTTAAAACGTAGCCCCTCCTTGTATTTGGTTCTACGCCGCACCTTGTACTTGTTGAGAAGGAACCGAGTAGCTTGGCCAGCGGGATCGACGACGAGCGGGAACCTGTGACTAAACCTCTCAAGAACCACCGCGTTCTCGAGGCACAAATCGTCAGCAGGGAGTCCCATAACCTGTATACCAAACGGAAGGCAATGCTAGTGTTGCTGTTGTTGTTGTTGTCGTTATGAAAAGCATGATCAACTAATCTGGCAGCCCGCGTTGCTTCGTGTGGGCGATGCAATAATCACCATTATTATTCGTCATTATTCCCCATTATTCACCTGCCACTCTAGCCTTTGCTTAGCCGTGCTGAGGTACTGCCTCAGAGACAGCTCCTGGCGGAAAGGCACTCCAATGTCGGCCAGGATTGAGCGCCACTCCATCACCAGCGTCTGCAACAACGGCACGAGCGCATACACGTAGGAATATTGATGTAAGTATGTGGGTAATAACTAACTACCAGGTACCAGGGTAATAATTAATAAACTAATTAGGAGGATACACGTGGGACTCTTCATGTAAATAGTTGAGGATACTAATGAATTAACTACTTAATTAATTGGGGGTTGCGTTTTCAACTATTTTCGGAATTCGGGGAAACGATATGCAAGAACGGCACGAGATGCACATGGGCATCTTGATGTAAATATACGGGGGTAACAATTAAATTCGTTAACTGGGGGGTTTGCAAAACTAATTACTTTCCAATTACAATCGACGACTTATAGCCAGCCAATTCAACAGCCCTACTAAACACGTATTTCATATGATACCTTTCTGGTGCTATAGTCGTAGATCCCCACGTAGGTGATGAAAGCTGCCGCAAGCAGATCGCCACCGATGAGCGACTGCAGCTGCTTCGCGAGGTTCTAATATATAATACCTAACCAACTAATGACTATTATAGTCAGCGACTTACAGTCAGCCATCCCACAGCCCTACTAACCACACACTGCGACTGGTACCTTTCTGGTGCGATAGTCGAACACCCCCACGTAAGTGATGAAAGCCGCAGCAAGCAGACCGTCACCGATGAGCGACTGCAGCTGCTTCGTGAAGTTCTCCGACGACTGACTCCAGCGATCGCGCTCCTGCTCGAGGTTGCTCAGCAGTGCTTCCGCCCGGGTCACCTATACGGGTTCAGCATCCAAAAAAAAGATCAAATGTGACTTTAAAAAAAAAAATCTTACATCATTGAATCATTGAACAAAGAAAACACTTCAAGTACAGTGGTGGCCCCGTTATAAGGCATACTTTATAAGGCGAGTACGGCTATAAGGCGACCTAAAACGCCTTGACACGACTAGGAGCTTATACAAGGCGAGTCGCCCAATATATGTACCGTACCTATGTAGGGCCAGTCGCCCTTTATAGGTACTAATAATAGTACCTATATAAGGCGGGCGATCGCCTTATTGAGACGACTCCGACACAGAATAAAATAGCCAGGCAACAATCCCCCCTGGCCACACAACACCACCCCATTATTGTTGCAACTGCAGCAGCCCTCGGTGAAATATGTCGTGCGCCGCGGGCGACGTATGCTTCATTTCGAAAAGCATGCCCGGTAAAGTGACTGCCCCCTATCATGTGTGCCGAGTGCATTGCGGGGGGGTGTTGCACGGCGTGTGTGGTATTCAGGACCCAGACAGCGGTACCGACATGCATCGCATCTGCCCACCATGTCTAGCGCCAAAAATAAACGGAAATAAATCGTTTGACAGAAAGCGCAAGTTCACCCAGCATGGGCTTGGAGTTTCTTCTGCCGGCGCGACGAAGAAAAACCCGTTCCAGAGCGCTACTCGTATGAGGCTGATTATTCACACCAAAGCACAGTTGTTGGAGGAGGTTGAGAATGGTGCTTCGCACGCTGCGGTCGCCAAAATATTTTGTTGCAGCGCGAGGGTCGTTTCTCGAAGCGTCAGCGAGAAGAAGATAATGGAAGCCAGCAAGAAATCAGGACAGGCAGCTAGAGACTGCTCTCGCCAGCTTGAGTGTTAGCGTACGGGGTAGCGGCGGAGAAGCAGGGGGGAGGTCCCGATGCCGCAGATTTGTGCGGGGTGTTAGTTAAACTTAACATCACGCCAGGCCAGGCTCCTAACTCGATCACCATGGCCGCAGTCAAGAGTTGGACGCGCATCAAAGAACAGGAAGACATCATCACAGCCTTGCGGCTCGATGCGCAGGACGAGATCGTAGAGCGTGTTGGACATTCGGGATTTGACGCAGAGGGCACGAAGGAGGGTTGACCCGACGAGTCCTCTGATCACAGCGAAGTAGAAGATGGAACTAAGAGGGGGGAATGGGCTCCGCCACCGCTTTCAGACCTTTCGGTGACCGTCGGCCAGCTGGAAGAGCACGCTGAAGCGAGCGACATCGATGAGGCATGCCATTTGTTGGGCACGACAAAACGGTCATTTGTTATGGCCTACACCCAAAGGTCGCCCAAGCAAGTGAACATTACAGCGTTCACGGCAGAGCGTTTACTACCTGGTATTTGCGCATCATGTCGGGGGTCGTTAGGACGTTACTACTAGCTGTAAGCGTCTCAGTGTCTGGCGTTCCTTTATGTAGCGCAAGTGATTTCGTACTCATGGTGTAGCACGATGCAGTCAATTAAAACGATAATACTACGAATAAAAAAAGAACACCAGCGAACTTCTGATGTTTCATCAGGTACTGTATCGCTCCACAGCTGTGCTCTATCGCAGACGATCCTGATGAAATGCTGTTGAGCTGGGCGTCAAGCTTGCGAGCAAATGCAGGACAGGGGCACAAGGTAGAACACACGTGCCGTCGCAGCTCCAACCGTCAAAGTTAGCGCTCAATAGGGTCTTATGTTCGCCACACGTCCGAATAGTACCTATATAGGGCGAGTCGCTTTATATAGGTACGGTACCTTTGTAAGAAGTGTAGCCTAGTATAGGTAGTGTTCGGCTATTAGGCGAGTACGGGTATAAGGCGACTCCAAGCCGCTTGTCACTAGACCACCATATAACGGGATCACCACCGTATATATTAGTGGATGGAGCCTAAAGTCACTGCAAACACAACTTGCAGCAATCTGGTTTCCGGAAACGCACGATAGGGCCGTACGAAAAGCAAAACTACTAGTAGCATAAAACCCTCCCCAGCAGAAACACCCCGGCGAATCGGAAAACAGCTTAAAAAAACAGAACAAAATGCGAACGATAACGTTTACAAAACCCTTCCCGCTAGAGGCACGCTGCCCATCACACACCGCCAGCAGCGTCAGAGGAGCACCATTAGAGGATGCAACAGCACGAAGCGTTCGCTCCACTTGCATTGAATCGTCTGACAAGTACAAGAGCTCCAACCAAAAATAACAGGTCAGCCGTTCCGATCACAAAGTGCCGCGCACTTTAAACGAACTCCATCGAAAAAAAAACGTATAGCAGGTATACGAATACTAATGATAATTTGAAATCGCGACACAAACCCTTGGTATCACCTGTAGGGTCCGATACACACAACGACGACAGTTAGCGCGCGATATCGTCTCTCCCTCGGATGTGAAAGTTAATCGATTTCTTGAACTACTGGTAGTTTGAATAAAGGATGTGGTCACCATGATAACGATTAACTCACTCGCTGCAAATGCTTTCTTAGCATATTCTTCGCAACGTCTTGGCGGGGGGGGCGTATGCATGCATTGCACACCACATCTCAATAGAGGCACCCGGAGGGGCGGGTCATCACACAATAGTATAGCCCCGCTAACAACAACAGCAACAACAACAACAACAACGACATAACCTAGTGATATGCCGCGAACAAATACCTTCTGTTTGACGGCTTCCATCTCGGACTTGACCGCCTCGATCTCCCTGATAGCCTCCGCGTACTCTTCCTTGTACCTGCCACGATACCAAGCAACCCGTCAAGCACCCTTGCGTGAGTGACCAGAGCAGAGCCAGAGGCACCCTGCATAGCAGTAGTCGGTCCCTAGGTCCGTACTACCCAATACCTTGTGACAAAGTCTTGCGCCATATATAAGTATGTCCTATCATGACACATCATTGTTTTGCTGAGGTATTCTTCCATTCCAGAGAGATTGAAGCCTGTCCTGTGACCACGTACTAGATTATAGCGATAAGTTAATGTGATAACAACAACACATCATGCCATATCATTTCATATCATGGTGTGCCAACTCGCATCAAGTTACGCAGTACTGGTACCGTACAGGCAAAACGAAAAAAGCGAGGACATAAAAATTATGTCGTCGACTCACCAGCGGAACAAGACGCAAGAAACTAACCTGGCAATGCTCTTCTAACGTTCGTCTACCATAAACATTCTGTTACGACGTATGGCCGAACTACACGCGAGAAACTAACGTGGCAATACTAATCTGAAGTGTGTCCATCATATGCATTCGTCTTCGACGTCTTGTCGAACTACACGCGAGAAACTAACGTGGCAATACTCCTCTGAAGTGCGTCCATCCTAAACATTCTTCTTCGACGTCTTCGCCGAACAAGATGCGAGAAACTACCCTGAAAATGCTCCCCGTCCGTCTATCCAAACGATCTGCTTTGACGTACTGTCGAAACAAAACGCGATAAACCTGGCAATGCTCCTCTGAAGTGCATTATAAACATTACCCGAACAAGAGAGAGAAACTAACCTGGCAATGCTCCTCTGAAGTTCGTCTATCTGCGCCTCGAGGGTCCTCTTCTGTTGTGTCGCCTTGTCGCTTTCCAATTGCAGTGCGGCAATCTCGTCCTTCAGGGGCTGCACCATGATGGCGATGCGGCTGAAGTTGATCTGAGAGTTCACCCACTGCAAGTTCATGCAGGCACGAACGGAGAGATAAAACGTTCGTTGAATTATGAGCTTCCGAACGAAGAGATGAAAAAGTTCGATGCAATATGAGCTTCGGCTGTCTGTCGCAGTGACCCAAATCCAACCGCAATGCCGATTGTCACAACATAGTTGAACAAGTCCGCGCAGCAAAAGGAACACATAGTAAACGCAGCTTTACGCATGGGGAACTGCTATTGTTAGATCGGACCACCTACGGTCGGCGCACCTGATACAGGGGACCGCAAGCCTTCGAAGCCCTGTTGACGGAGTCAGCGGTGAGATCGCCGGCATTCTTGAAGACGTCTTCCACGGTCTTGATGACGACGTTCGTCAAGGAATCCGTATCGAAGTTTACCACTGTCGCGATAAAGTCTGCCTTGCTGATCACCTGTCGAGGCGAAAAAAAGGTCATGTAACGATACGGCGTGGCTCATCAATGGTAGCGGTGTGCACCCAATATCTCTGAGGCTCCTCGCTTGGGGAGCTCTATATCTCGGCCAAACACTGACTTCACAAAAATGAAAGTGCAGCCCGATCAACAATCCCACGGCCTAGGAGTTTAACGCATAATTCTGTAACCGACAAGGAATCAGTGTCGAAAGGAACCACCATCGCGATAAAATATGCCTTGCTGATCACCTGCTGGGGCGGCGTCAAGTTCGGCACACGTCAGACACATCAGATCCCTATTCATGATCTTGTGCTATCCAGGGAAGACAGATCCTTGGTCTATATGATCTGCATGGCCTATAGTTCATGTAGCCAGGGTGGGAGCCATATGATCTGTATGATTTAGCACATACTTCCTGGGTTGGATCTGTACTCAGCTTATCCTGCGCAACATGGCATATCGACAGATGTAGGATCTAGATGATCTACATCGTGATCTGTCCGATGTGTGATGTTATGTAAAGACGAATCATGGATCATCAGGGTGGTATATAAACGACATCGTACGAGTCATGCATGCTAATATTGTAAAGCACAAACGGTGTTACACCGATATTGGGTAGTTCCTCAGTTGAGGATCCCGTCACTCAGAAATATGTTCGCCATTCGCCAAAAAGAGGTACAGTACCCCTATCGTAGATGTTCGCCATTCGCCAAAAAGAGGTACAGTACCCCTATCTTAGATGTTCGCCATTTGCCAAAAAGAGGTACAGTACCCCTACCGTACATGTTCGCCATTCGCCAAAAAAAGGCACAGTACCCCTATCGTAGATGTTCGCCATTCGCCAAAAAGAGGTACAGTACCCCTATCGTAGACGTTCTCCATTCGCCAAAAAGAGGTACAGTATCCCTATCGTATAATAGCACGCGCCGAGTACATATCGCAACAAAACAGTGCTAGATTCGTCGTGCTTCTTCAAGCTCTGTCCCGACAACGCATGTATCGTCATCCGTGTGGTAAACGAAACGAGCCGTGCGAAAAAAGAGCACTTTCCATTGTGCCCCTCGCCTAGCAGCTAGGGTAAAATACGGTTGGCGGACAAACGCGTGCCTACGATGGAAGAACCGGATCCAAGCACCGTGCGCCATCCCGACCACACTACTCGCAATCAACAGCCACACTTTATGCGTCGATTTCTCACCGTGCCCGATGGTCGGCATGGCAATAAACGTGTTCATATCAACGTTCTTCACTGTATACTATATGCCTTGCGCGAGATGCCCCTCCCGAGGTATACCAAGGTATCCATGCAACTTTACTCGCTACATACAATATCCACTGCATGGTATGTTAGTAGGCATCCAGTCACTGCTGTAACAACCACAAACCGCGTATGACGGCGAGGGGGGGACCGCCTAGCCTAGCGCGTGGCGACTCCGTCAGAACAACATTAACCCCTTCAGAACATCCGCCGGAAAAAGTGTCGAAAAAACATGTCCATTACAGACTCGCCCACACGAAGCAATGCAATACTACTAATCGACAGGGGGCGTGCCCGAAGCGCAACGATAGGAGCTATACGACGCGCGCACATCATGTTGATACTCGCACTGCTGTACGTTCTTCATAGGAGCTTGACAAGACTGCACTTGACGAAATATAGGTTGGCGTGGGTGCGACAATGTACCGCGTTGATTACAGGCGAATCGACACGGGGGTACGAAGTAGCCCTGGGTGAGAGCCTCCGGCTTATCGCAAATGAGAGACCTCATTGACCCAAAACTATATACAAAAATAAAGCGACTACGGAATCTTACAACAGTAAACTTGCTGCGAAGTCAATGGTTGAAACGACTTGCTTACCCTGCGCACTTCACCCCACGTAGGCTCGGGGTGTCCCAGCATGGTGACCACCGCTGTCAGTACCGTCTGAACCGCCGGCGGAGGGCTGGAAAGGGAAACGTTCACAAAAACATACACGCATTTTTGTTGTTGCCGTTATGTCAAAAGCAGCTTGCATTACGAGCAATGGGGATGGATGCCAGGATCGAACCCTGAACCCGCAATCAACGTGACGAGAAAAGCTCCATCCACAGGTTTCAACGGAGAAGCCTCCGCAACTTCCCAAGGTGGCAGGCGCGCCACGCTGACAGACTTGCAGCCACATAAAACTCAACGCGCACAAACGCAAGGTGAAACGCTGAACAATGCCTCCGCGCCACTATTGTTGCAGAAACCACACAAGAGAGCGACGGTCCCACACATAGAAAGCGCATGATGCACACAGAGGGGTTGAGAAACACGGTATTTCTTCGCCACATTGTCTATATATTCACTTAACAGGTGAGGAAAACTTCGATAAAACAGCCTTTCAACTTATTGTGCATACGAAGTATTATCTTTAACGAGAAGGATAACGTAGGTCCGATGTGCGTCATACAGGCGGCATTATTACTAGGAGAGAGCATTTAGGCCTATCCCTGCGCTATAACAGCGAGCGTTGCCCCAGCTGCCACGTTGCTTACCGTGTGAGTGTACGGATCTCGTCCAGCTGTGGCTTCTTGATGCTGCGCACACTGCTCTGAGCAGATAACAGCGCCGGCTCTGCCTCCGAAAGCTCTGTCTCCGCCTATGGTATATGTATAGCAGTGTACAAGCAACAAACGTTATCGTCAACACGTGTAGCTACAATCAAAGAACGGGTATGGTTGCTGTGCTTGCATACAAATGCAAGCGGCTACGTGCAAATTGTACGTTGCACTACGAGTGAGGTTTGAGGGCAGGGTACAAGGCGGTAGCAACTGGCCCCACTTGATTTGAAGGAGTTACGACGTCCAGACTCTCAAGTATTTCCCGCAACGCGTTGATCCAACATATCATAGCTGACAAGTGATGCAGCGCCAGAGTGAGGATTGAGGTTAGGGTACAAGGCGGCGGCAACTGGCCTCGTCTGATTGTAAGAAGCTACTATGAGTAGACTCTTACGTGTTTCTCGCAATGCGTTGAACCACCTCATAGTTTCTATACAAACACCATTAATTAACAAATTATTAACTACCTCCCTTGATGTGCACCAGGTACCCTGGTACATATACTTAGAATATAAGGAGGTGATCAATAAAATATTAAATAAACAAAAATATTTTCGGGATGAGGGGAGACGATAATCGTAGCCGAAAAAGTGATGCAACACACCTGATGTCTTCTCTGTGCGATGCGGTTGTTCTGCTTCTCCAAGTCCGTGCTCAAAGTCTCCGCGTCGCCCTTGCGCCTCTCCGCCTCGTTTTGTCCCGACACCATCTGCTGCAGCTTAGCGTTTGCCAGCTCGTCCTTCTCCCTGCAACAACGGAACGCCGATGCGCCAGACGACACGACAGCATCATCGTATCACCGCGACCGCCGACATATTGGCATCCGCCAGGCTTACCGATATTTGCCAAACATTTTCGATTTTGTGGGAGTACCGCACCTTAGGCGCCTCTCCTTCTCAGCCAGGCCCTTCTGCATGTCCTCTACACCGGCTTGCGTCTCCCTCAACTTGTCCAGCCCAAGGTTGATGTGAAGCTGTTCGGCGGCGTTGAAATTAACGACGCACAGGCCAAACAAACAAAACGTGACGTGGGTTATTATCCTTGAGGGCGCAGATCATCGTGCCTGGAGTGCATAGTAAGACGACGCGGGATTAACAACCTTAACCTTGTCTCATGCGAATGGGGAGAATAACGCAGCAGCTGCAACGCATTGCGCGTTGGCCGATAGTGTCCCGTGTGCGCGCGCCAAGCATATAATATCGTTCCTCAACCACGTTCCGCTGCTCCGAATGCAGGCAAGCGCTTTCCTGCAATTGTGGGTACACGAGTGTTAAGCTCGAGGGAGTTCTCAAGGTGTTCAGTAAAACACGACCCCCTCAAATAAGCGCCTTTTCACGGACAACGCAAAAAAACACCAACCAAACAGGCCGGACAAGACAAGTAAAATCTGATAGCGAGTGATATCGTCTGATCCTACCACCGCTTTTTTATGATGTTTTCCTTCCCCCCGCCCCAAACAGCCCGGCTAAGACTACTGTAGTAAAATCTGATATCACAGCGAGTGATACCGTCTGATCCTGCGACTTCTTTTTTTCCCCCCCTCCCTCACCTGTTGGTCCTCCAATTCTGAGCGTTTTTCGTTGACAAGAGCCACAAACGCGCGGATTAGCCCCAGGAAGTCTCGGGGGGACACGTAGTGCCGTACGGCCGAAGAGTGGGAAGGGGGGTGCGCCGTCGCCTCCTTCACGCACCTGAAAAATCGTTGAGGGGAAATATAGGGCAAACCTGTTCAGTGCTTGGCAACGGACATTCATCATACTTTGCACCCGGTAGACGTTTTATCGGGGAATATACGTAGGTTTAACCTGCTCAGTACTCGGCAATGGACAGTCAGCATACTTCGCACCTGATGGACGTTAACCCCTTCCGCCCTTCGGGACCCACGTAAGGCGACTAAAAAAACGAGAAATAAGGGCGGAATTATGAACCGTTCAGGAAGAGCATGCAACAGTACAAGTGGCAACCTGCTGCGCGTGTGGCGTGCCTCCCCCTATGCTGCACTTCGGACACACCTCCTATCCCACTTCCTATCCCACCTCCTATCCCACCAGTAGTATTGCATTGCTTCGTGTAGCCGATGCTGTAAGCTTCACAATTTTGACATTTTTCCCTCGAAGTTCCAAGGGCGTCAATGGATGGGGGGAGATAGGACTAAACTGCTCACTACTCGGCAATGGACATTCAGGCGTCTGGGCAATAGGCCTTTGGGCACATTCCGCGCTCGACCGAACACTCCATGCTTGGTTTGTCGGCATCTCGTTCTCGGGATTGTCAGATACCCCCCCCCCAACTACCTCCTTCTCGTGTAAACTACATCCTTAAATGTGGAAATGTGGTGAGCTTGTCCCCTTTAGAACTGCAGCCACGTTCTTGGGGGACAAAACTACTTGGCTTTGGTGTGTATTTTGTTTTCAAGTGGTAAACGGGTTAAGCTTTATATTTACCCATCCGCTAAAGGATTAAAAAACGAAAACAAAAACAACAATCCATCCTCGATTGAAAGGGTGAACCTAACCCTAACCCTAACCATGACTCACCCGTGCACCCCCACGAGGGCAGCGACCAGCGCGTGCCTGGGCATCATTTGTCCATTCTCCTCGAGCAGACCCTCCAAAGCTTCCATGAGGGGGTGACCTTCGTCGATGTCCCACTCCGATGTGCCAGTGTCCACGTGAGACGTAAACTCGAAGCCCACCTTGGGGTGCACGTGGGACCAGACACAAGCAAATCCATTGGCGTTAGCGTTAGGCCTAGGGTTGAAAGTCAGCTGCATTTCAAACATTTTGTCCAAGTTGGGCCAAGTTGTAAACGAACCAAACGCCATGCTGTTATTGATAGCATCAGCGACTATTCGAAGAATAAAACGCCGTGGCACTATTACTGGACGGGTGCTGCGATACAGGTGCACCTATTTTTACTGAGACTCCTCATCGAGGAGCGCCATATACACCGCACCCAAAACCCGCATTTGAGAAAACATGACAGTGCAACCCGATGACCCCGCCGGATAACCACGAAACACAAACGGTGTCCAAACGATATTGCGTAGTTGGTAGTTTCTCAGTTGTGGAGCGCCGTCAATGCCAACTATTTCGCCCAACAAGTGTTGTTCCGTCTGAAAAGGGATGCTGTCTCATGCATGGTCAATGCTCAAATGACTTAAGGCAAGCAACAAATCAGTACGCCCCCGTCATGTTCCATCACAACACACGTCAAGAGTTACCACAAGAGTTGCCACGGTACCTGTGCAAGGGCCTTAGTGGGCCAAGTCCCGAACCAGTCGACAACGCATCGGTTGAAGAGGGCGGGGGAAGTGGCACAGCGTCCTTCAAAGCCGTCACTTGCAGGGTTCATCGTGAACACCACGTGAAGTCCGCGTTGAACCTGTGCATCGGGATAAAAACAGCACGTCGAAAGCGCGTATTCTCAATATGAACAGCAAACTATCGAAGTATTAAAGGTCGGGACCAAAAGGGAGAAATACGAGAAAAACACCAACACAGATTGAAACAACAAAACAAGGGTTAGTGTTGGGACTAAAACGGTGACAACAAAGTGCTCGGAGTAGACGCCGATATCTGCCTACCATGCTAGCAGACGTCGAAAAGCGACACTACAAAAATACAAAAACAACGTTGCGACTTTCGGTATCAAAAATAGAACCGAGTCTATAGCTCCGATATCGCTGCAAACGCTAATTCCGACCAGTCGATATATTAATAGTTAAAACCATTGTGGCGTCCGGGGCGATCCAGGGTCATCCGAGCGTGTCTTCGGGTCTCCTACTGATGTGGAGGCATGCATGTATGATAGCACAAGTACCTTCTTGGTAAACCGCCGGAGCCGCTCATCCTCAGAGACCACTAGAACCTCATCCCTCTGAGCAACCTCGCGGCATCCCCCACAGCTACGGGCCGCAGGCATTCATTTCGACAGTTGCAACAAAAAACGCCTATTTTCTATTCCAAAAATAATCAATTCATCATGACTACATCCCATAATCACCTAATCACGAATACTTGACCAAAAATCATGTACCAGGTATCAACAATACAAGCACCTTCGTAGTGAACCGTCGGAACAGCTCATCCTCGGAGTCCACCAACACCCCATCCCTCTGAGCAGCCTCGCGGCATCCCGCCATGAGGGCCGTCAGCTCTCTCCCTTCGTACAGCCCCGGTACCTCTCCCGACGCCAGCAGCGCGTTCATCCTGGTGGCAACGGCGGCAGTCGGTGCAGCATTCCGAAGCCAAACAAGTAGGGGGGGGTGGGGGGGGGGTGTACTCATTTCATGATAGCCACAGTCGTACGACCATAAGCCCTCGCATCCCTACC
>JAYJMJ010000075.1:1640351-1660518 GCA_036873875.1 Laminaria ephemera
GTCAGTTTTGTTTGTCAAGGTGACTACACGAAACGCGTTGAATTCATTGTCCTTTGCCCACGAGTACACACAGTGTACCGAACTCGAAGCTTACGTCACCTCAAATTGACCTGTCAAAGCGGGTAGACTCCAACAGTCCCTGGCCATCGTCTTTGATGGCGATGTTTTTTACCTTGCCTTGTAGGCTGTCGACGGTACCCTGCATCCAACTTATCCCTTTCGCACGGTGCGTGAGTCTGATGCGGCAATTCAGAAATCTTCCTTATCTCCACAACTTCGGGAACGAAAACCGAGTTCTCCCGGGTCGACACCGCCCCGCACGGTGTGGAAACCCCAAACCCATTGGCTAATCGCTGATCGGCTGGAGCTCGTAGAGCCAGGGCCACCCGGGGAGGATAGAGGTCCACCAGCAGTGGGTGGCAGTTCCGCCGCACCCGAGGAGGATCGGGCCCCACCCCCGGTTCAGAAATCCCTCCGTATCTCTACAACTCCAACAACCTGGGGACGATAACGATGATCTCCCGGGTCGACACCGCCCCGCACGGCGTGGAATCCCCAACCCCATTGACTGATCGCTGATTGGCTGGGAATCGTATATTGAGCCAGCGCCACCCGGGGAGGATAGGGTCCCATCCCCGGATTAGAATCCTTCCACATATGTACAAATCTGAAAACCCGGGGACGAAAATGGATAGCCCCCGGGTCGATACTGCCCCGCACGGTGTGGAAACCCAACCCCACCGGACGATCGCTGATTGGCTGGGGCTTGTACATAAAGCCAGCGACACCCGGAGAGGATAGGGCCCCATCCCCGGTTCATAAATCCTTCCATACCTGGTATATCTACAACTCCGAAAACTTGGAGGCGAAGACGATGTTCCCCCCGGTCGACACCGCCCCGCACGGTGTGGAAACCCAACCTCCGGCGAGGCTAGGGTTCGTAGAGAGAGCAAACCGTCCGCTAGAGGTGCAGCAAGTTCAGTGACTATCATCTCACACGAACCTGTTGATAGAGTATAGTTGTGGATTCAACATGGATCAATTGCAGAATTCAGTAGAAATCGAGTGGGAAATCGGTGCAATACGGTTCTCGAAGCAGCAGAAATCCACTTCACAAGAGTATTCAGCAATCAGCAGCAAGGAGCACAAGGAGGAAGCAACACACAACACACCAACACGACACTCGCTTCCAGTTGACCAGTAAACGACCCAAGCAGCAGCAGCGCAATCAGGCGCCACGGCGACAGCACGCCTTCCACACCTCCTCTACTGCTCCAACGAGTTTGGGACGAAAGCCGATACCCTCCGATACGATACCGCGACAAATCCAACTGTCTCCGTGGATACCATCTATAAGCTTCGCTTGGCGCAGCCCAATAAGAAAAAATAAGGCGCGCAAAGCGCGCCCATTTTTGCGCTTGTATTTTACGTGAGTTATCGTTCAGCAACAATACATGAGTATCAGAGGATTGGTGACGCTTAGCCTGCTCAGCGCCAAAATAAATCTCCACCCTAAACGGTTGGTCACAAATGTTGTTGGGCGGAAAAAACTCCCCTCACGAAAAATATTAACAGCAGTATATGAAAAGTGGAGGTGTGGTAAAGATTCCCTATTACTAGTCGGTTGAAGATAGACCTGAAAAAAAACAGGGTCAAAACGATTTTATCAAGCATCGGGATGAACTAGGGGGCTCCTGGGTGGCAACAAACAATATCCCTGAAAGAAAAACACGATAATTACCAAAACTTCTACAGTAAGACGCAACAATATAGCAGGTAGCATATAGTGCCGTTGTGTTACCAGTCTCGGGCGAATTAATCCGGTGAGCATATGACAGCTTGCCTGGAAAATCCCGAGACCGTTCATCCAGCTGACGAAGCGGCTGAGCACAGTCTTCCCTGCTCCCGCCTCTCCCACGAGCAAGAGGTGTCCCATGGGCTGACGCAGTACCCGATCGATGCGCAGGACGTGCTCAAGAACGCCATCGAACCTTCAGCAACACAGAACAAAGTCAAGTCACGACATCGCATCGTGCCAGTCTACTTCCTGGATCAATAAATACATCGAAAAAAATAACGATTGCAGCACCAAGCAGCCCGGGTTGTCGGGCTAGGGGGTGTTTCCGATCTTGGATCAATACGAAAAATACGCCCCCCCAAAAAAACGATTGCAGCACGAAGCACCCCGAGCTGGCGGGGCAGGGGATGTTTCCGAGCTACCGTGAAAGGGGCTGTATGACACTTGCACAGCATGGCGATACTTCTAGTCCTGCACGCTCACACTCGACGCTTGACAGAATCGGACTCGATGTTTTATTGGTCGCTACGCATGCGTCCGAAAAGGGTTTAAACTACAGTAATGGTCCCTCTACAGCACCGGTTGAGTAGTGCCGGTTGCCCGCCATAGCGCCAGTGAAATCGCTTGGCACAGATGGGAACAACCAGTCTTGGCAGTATGCGGAGTAGTTATGGTTGCCGCTGTAGTGCCGGTATTTCCGGTTGGCACATACCGGCGCTTTAAAGGGACCACTACTGTACGCCATAACTGGAGCAACTCACAGGACGAGCGGCACATCAAGCTCTTCTTCGTAGAAGACGCGCAGTCGAGCCAGGAGGAACTGCCGCAGCTCGTCCTTGTTGACACTGGTGTAGTCCTGTCGGACACAATGAAGAATAAAAGTTACGGAAAAGTAAGGAACTTTTTCGTGTTCAGATCAGTACCCAACGGTCTTATGTATTTTTGTCCAGAGTGGTATGTTTCAGAGAGTAGCGCATCTGTACGTTGAGCAATTCCGTCCGTGCGATCGTATGATAACCGCAACGCACTGCGCACGACGGGCCAGCAGTTATGGTTTAGAGAGTTGCGCCTTTGTACGCTGAGCAATTCGGTCCATTCGATCGTATGAAACCGCAACGTATTGCGCACGACGAGCTTCGCTTTGAAATGACGGAACACGCGACGCTTCGCTGCGAATTAAGACAACCCCTTGGTAACTAATGCGCGCGGGCGATTGATATTTCACCGCGGTTACATACGTAGTATGCCTGTCGATAGACCTGTCTGTAAATCTACAAACTGTATCGAAAAAGCCGTGCTTACGGATGCGCCAAATCTGACACTAGGGGAGCAGCACTAACATGGAGCTACTAGAAGAACATTATGGAATTACAAAATAGAACATCACGGAGCTACTGATAGAACTTATGGAGTTACTAATAGAGCAATTTGGAGCTACTAGAAAAACATGGGGTGGAGCGACTAATAGAACATGAAGCTAGTAATACAATACGAAGCTACCAGGTACTACTACAACACATGCTATACCTTGGACAGCCATGAGCTGTAGAGCAGGGGCCTCGCCAAAGCCGACTCCACTCCGGGAAAGTGCTTCCGTGCAACCTCGTCCACCTTGCCAAAAGAACAGGGAAAAATCAACGGAAGAACGTAAAAAGCACAAACAATAGCATACCGAAAATTACAGTGTATAACACAGTGCATAACACACCCCCGGCGACAACTTTTTATTTTTCAAAAATTATCACCCCGGTGGTAATCTGTGGGGGTGTACTTAACAAAGTACCCCGGGTTATAAAGTGGGTGGTCTTTCGGGATTCTAGAATAATTACCACCCGGGTGGTATACCGTAGGGGGTGCTGTATACCAGGTACAAGGTCGGGTGTGTTATACACTGTTATATACGGTACTTCGTACAAAACGCAAGTTCACCACTTCAAGCTCGTTTTGTTCACAACAAGCCTTCCGTAAAGTACAACTACAGTGCAGCCGAAGCCACCGTCGTTTCGACGGCGCAACATGGGGACGCTGCTACCGTGTTGCATAATGTCATGGATTGTTCATAAATAACAGCACAAGCTGCGCCAAAAACAATCCAACTTCATGCGACACTCACGCATCCGTCCGATGCGATGACAGTCCCAGCTCTTGTCCGAACAATGTACCCTAAAACGCGCTACGAGAGGCCGTACATCCTCTCGAGATAAAAACAATTACAGGCAAACGGTTCGCCACTACAGTAATCCTAGGACAGACAAGGTCCACTGTAGCAGAGCAGTGCTCCGGTGGGGGTCGCACTGTTGAGCCAAACATTTCAAACTGGCGGGGCTTCTCGATTGAGAAGCCACCCAACATGTGCATTGTACAATAGCCTTCGTCAGACACCTACCCCATCGGGTTGTGTATTTGGGCTCAGCTTATAGCTACAGAATTCTCAACGTCGGCTGTTGGGTGAGGAATTGAGCTCCTCAAGTGAGACACCTCCGAAAAACTACTGTAAGCGTTCTCTCTACCATACCTCGAAGCACGCGGCAGCACATCAAATCAAACGGCAAGGCAAGGCTGTCATTAAAAATTCCCACCTTCGCTTGGCACCAGTCCTGCTCTTCCTGCGTCACCAGTCTGTCGTGGAACAACCTCAGCGCCTCATTCGCCCACAGCCGCACCATCTCCTCCAGGGTCATGGCATCCAGCGGGCTCATAGCCTCATAAAGGGCGCGCACCCACCTTGACAACTCTCTGGGCGAGTAGATGTACTGCGGCCGCTGATCCGCCGTAAACCTGGCCTGCTTCCCACGTCGAGTAAAGAAAGCGGTCGGAGATAGACGAGATGAGGAGGTGTTTACTACGGCGCCCGAATTTCGGGGACAAAGTACTTGTGGGCTGAATTGAACAACCACTTTATTGCAGCATAAAAAGGTGAAAGAATTAATAACTTTAGAACCGCACCACCGTTTTCGGGGACACACCACTTGGAATTAGTGTGGGGGTCACTTTTGCTGTGGAAAACGGGTTAACTGCGCCAAAACCTCGGTTATGGCTCTACCCCCGAGAACAGCTCACTTGACACAACGAGCGTGCGCACGGTAACTCCTGTATATCTGGTGGCATAGAGACAGCTTTCTGGGAAAACCGTAGGTGCCGAACATAACAACGCGGTTGTCACACCCAAGGGAGTCCAGTTCCTGAAAACACGAGGCTTACTCTACGAGGTGCCGGTAGCGGAGTGTCCCACCACGGGGCTTGTGTCTCTATATAGAATGAATAATCGGCACGGACACTGGATGTGCTGGATGTCCATGGGTAGCAAGAACGGTTAAACCCCTTTGGGAATTCAGAGGGAAACACTTTTGTTTCTTCTATCGTATTCTTGTTTTTTTTCTTCCTTGCAAATATATTCCGGTGTGCTGGCTTGCATATGTTCCGCCCTCGCATTCATTAAGGTTGGCATTGCATGGCCTAATCACCTTGCTATATTTGCAACGTGTATTTATGTCTTGTCGTTTGTGACCACAGCGCTCGTCCCTCTATTAACAGGAGGCATCGGCACGGACACCGGTTGTGCTGGATGTAGATGGGTGAAAATATCAGTTTTAATGTGAAGAACACACACACACATTGTCGAAAGCAAATGACGAGTATATATCATACAGCACGAAGCAATGCAATCCCTGGTACTTACTACTGCTGGGATAGGGAATGTCTAAGGAGACGCACTACGATAGAGGTAGCATTTTTTGGCTCTAAAAATTCTGAAAGACGGGGCTCCTTAACCCAATATAGTCGGAACTTGACCATTTTTTTTTTTGCAATCATTTTCGTTGTATACCTACTAATAGGCCAGCATTTTTTGGCTCTAATATTTTCTGAAAGACGGGGCTCCTTAACCCAATATCGTCGGAACTTGACCATTTTTTTTTTTGCAATCATTTTCGTTGTATACCTACTAATAGGCCATGGGATTTTCCATCGGGCAGCACTTCATTTTTCCACAAAACAGGTTTTGGGAGAGGTATAGAGCTCCTCAAGTGAGGAAGGAGCCTCAGAAAAAAAAGGATCCACCTCTACGGTAACATTTCGTGGTGACAACTGTACCGTTGCACGTTCTTCCTAGAAGGTTGATCAGGGCGCACTTGTAGCATTTTAGGTCGCTAAATCTATGCCCCAAAAGGCTTCGTGCGAAGAACACACACATACGGCATGCGGAATACGCTACGCAAACGAACCAGGCGGCGGCGCAGCACGCACCTGGTTGAGGTGGTAGAACTCGATCATGGCGTTGGTGAGACCCTCCAGGTGGCCCCTAAGCGGCGGGTGCAGCTTGAGTAGCGCCGAGTTGAAAGCCCCGTAGATTTGTTGGAGGCTCTCTCGGGCGGGGGAGTCGACGAAGAGTAGAGGGGCATGCCGCAAGAAACGGGGGGGCAGCACCTGTCGACCTGTGCACACAGCATGCGGCGACGGCAAGGCAAAGACGGCGTCCTTTCATGAATGCGGCGTCCAATGTGTGTCCGTGCGTGCATGCGTGCGTGCGTGTGTGTTCTTTACATGAAACCGTTCTTTTTACCCATCGCCATCCTTTACATCCAGTGCCCGCGCCGATTCTTCATCCATGAGAGATGTGCAACATTTCAAGCCAGCAGGCAAGACAAGGCCACGCTAAATACAGCAAAATATTACAAAAAAGAATAGTTTTCGAAAGTCGAGAGACGGTGTACGAAGCCACCACCCTGTTGCAAGCGAAACCTTACACCAAACACGCACCTGCGTCCGTCGGGAGGTTGCAAGCCCAGACGAGGTGCACCCTGCTGATACATCTGATACTGTAAAAACAAATATTATGCTTCTTATAGGTAACTTTTTTTTCATTTCTACAGGCAGGAAACAGTCAATTCACCCCCTGGGTCCCGTGCGAAAAATGCCGTCAGACGGCAAGCGAAACCTTGTACTAAGCGCGCACCTGCGTCGGTCGGGGGGTTGCAAGCCCCGACGAATTGCACTCTGCTGAGCTTCACCCAGCTGCGGTCGCTTGTCCGCCAGAAGCCACCCTGCTCCGTCAGCTGCCGCAGGAACGACACCACCCTTTGAGTGCCGTACTTGTCCTGAATAAGAGAATTGCATCGTACAAAAGAGCGTCAACAGTTCCCTTTGTTTCAACTAAATACTAGGCCTGAACAAGATAATTACACCGTATGCATGAGCGTCAACATTTGTCTTGGTCTACAGTAGGCAGGAACACGGGTCGGGCTGCAACAAGTTGTCCTCAAGATAATCGCGCTGTATGAAGGTCAACAGTTGTCTTTGTCTAGAATGACACCACCCGCTGAGTACCATAATTCTCTTGAACAAAATTGTTAAACAGTTTTCTTTGTCTGCGGAAGGCACGAAAACGAGTCGGGTTGAGGTTACAACGAACGTATTTTCAAAAGTGGCAATTTTCGCTCATTCATACTGCCTCGCTGTGCTGTCCCACAGATACGAGCGTGGCATAAGCACCGTCGATCAGCTCCGCAGGGCTACTGTTTCAGGAAGGATTAATCACGCACGGAGCACGAGACCAAAGAACATCTCACGCGCATGCCTTGATTCGATCTACTGATAAGCGTTGAGGCAAAACATCCACGTGACCTGTAGATACTAGTCCGGTACCAATTATTCGCTTACGCTCTGGATTTCTAAATGCGCCACCAGAATCCCCTCCACAAGACGAGCCCCCACTTTTACGCATAGCTAACACTGAAGCGCAAACGCTTGGAAACCCCTCGAGACGACGAGCCCTTACTCTTACACAAAGCAAACACAGAAGCACAACTATTTGATTCCGGGCAATAGACACTGCGGTACACAGGCTCATGGGGTTAGTGTTATGGTATCTCCTCTCCCCACTAGGCTAATGGGGGAAAATATCAAAATGTCGATCAAATACTCAGTCCAGGGTAAAGCATTTTAACATTAGCCTCGGGTGCGCACCTGTGCCGGTAGGTTGATCTCATCGCAGAACACCACCAACCACTTGTCCACACCCAGGGAAGCCATCGGCTGCAGGACTACCCCGCGAGGCGTGCGAACGTACTCGCAGTGCTGCTGGAAAGCCTGGTAAACAAGTGTACACAAATAGCACATGAAACGCGATCCAAAGGTCCATGTTGTGAGCTATCAAATTACCTGGTATGTCAAATACGTCGGCTGTGAGTTCGACCAGTTGAGTGGTCGATACTCAGCTTTGCAAGCTGCGTGATTCGTCAACCGCGCGTGTTCTGTTCTTCTCAATATTGTGTTTGCATCACTGGGGTACGCAGGGGGGATACAGAGAAGAAGAGCGGCCTGCTGCCCCGCTGTAAGCGTGAGGCACGTGTTTTTGTATTCCACGATATCCAGAGGGGTCGTTTTGTAACACGACTGCGCGTCGGAGCCCCACGTTACAGATCCTTGTCCACGGACTACTGCGTCGGAAGCTGGCACGATGGATGGCAACGCGTGACAACGTATAGAAGCCCGACATATAAGGCATAGTAGTCCGGCATATAAAGTATAGACTAGTAGTTTGGCACATACGGTAGTCCGGCATGTTCGTTGGGCCATCAACGCTAAGAAACGCCCCTACAGCCGGGCATGCTCGTTGCGCCCGCCAACGATCTAAGAAACGCCCACTAAGAGTACTGTGCTGAGCCATAGAGCTGCAGCACAAACGTAGCGCAGGAGGTGGTTTTGCCTATTTTACCCCTGTGCGGCTTCAGAGGCAAAACGTGTCGAATAAAAAAGACGATTACACGATTTCAGCACCGGCCAAATGCAGTAACGCGGGCTGCTGGATACCTGGTACAGAATAGTGTCTGAGCCAGGGTGAAAGGAGGTGTAATACACTGTGCTCGTACTGCTGCGCGTTCATACTGGACTAGACGGTTGGCAAGATCACACCTCTTTTGTTTAGGTCGTTCATGTACGTGGGCGCCAAAACGGTGAACAGCATGGAAACAGAAAAGACGCGACCATTGCCACTGAAGCGTCGACATAAACAATAGCAACAAAACTCTACTGTAACATAGATTCAGCCGCAAAACGACAAGAACTTTTCACCTGCAGGATGAGGTTGGGGTCGGTGGAGCTGGAGAAGTTCAAGCTGACCAGGACGAGGTTCGGCATGGCTTGCAGCGTTGAAGTCAGCGTCATCGTTTTCCCTGATCCAGGAGGTCCACACAGGATCAGGGGCTTGTGGGAAGCCAGCCACGCCTTCAGCACCTCCACATGCCTTCAGCGCACGAGCCGAGACGCATACAAAAATAATCCAAACAGGAAAAAATAACACAAAAAATATTAAATATTTTAACAAACCGACACGCATAAAAAAAAAGTTTTTTTTTTGTAAAAATAATAAATAGTTCTAAATCATGGGAACAAGCAAAAAAAGGGAAGCGATAAGGTCAGCGCAACGGGAGGCTCGAACATGCGACAGCCTGTACCATACATCAGGTGTATCATACCATACATCGGGGTTGAAAAGCGACACCCTGTGCCATACATCAAGTCTACCATACCATACACCAAGCTTGAAAAGCGACACCCTCTGCCATACATCAGCGGAGGGTGCTACAGTAGAATAAATAGTGGGCAACGCCGTCTTAGCCTCTGCGAGGAGAAAAAAACAATCCACTCTTGGTTCTGTTATTGTTTTAAAACCTCCGGCGGATGGGTAAAAATGAAGCTTAAGCTCACCACACTTCCACTTACGTGTCGTGTGTTAATTCAACTCGGTTGTCGACACAACGGTGCTACCGTGGCAACGGCAGCGCAAGCTGCTCTTGCATACGCCGTTCCAACAGGTGGTACCCGCTACGCGAAGGCAAAGCTCTACATACGTACTGTCCAGCCTGCGTATCAGAGCACGTCCACCTCCGCGGAGACCAACCGCCTCTCACAAGAGTTGATGTGAGAACAACAACAACAATGTTAACATCACCCCCAACAACAATGTTAACATCGCCCCCAACAACAGCAACAACAGCATCAAGGCTCTGCACACACACAATTACGAGAAGACCATCCTGCTGCTTCTCGAATACCAACGCCGTCAGATTTTGACCCTCCAGTGCTGTCTGCCTCTTACCTTACGGTGTCCGTCGTGGTGATGACGACGTCCGAGCTGACGATACGATGAGGCTCCAGCTGAGTCCTTGGCACCGAATCGGACCACGGAACCCACTCGCCCTCACCCACAACAACCTAAAAAACGAGAAGCGAAGCAAGGCAGCGAGACTGCATCTTGGAGCTAAATGCAAAACGAGAGTTGCATTGCCGAACGTCGAAGTCGAAAAATCGGAATCCGCTGGCCAAACTCGGAGAACGATTTCGCCCATCGTGGTGCTGCACGGCATCCCACTCAAAGTCCAAGCACCAACAGCAACAACCGTTCGTAAGTTTCGTCTCTCACCCCTGAAACAACCACATTACCCCCGAAGTATCACTCGCGGCAGCTAATCGGGGTATTATTCGAACAAAATTATCAAACTCACAGCAGAAGATTTTTAACATAAAAAAAACAAGACGGCCGCACATCAAAAACGCCACAAAACTTACGGCAACCAGTTCAAACCCCCGTCAGATGTGAGTTTGAACCGTGTGTCATGAGTTTTGTGCTGTTTTGTTGTGTCATTATTTTCTCAAGTATAAACTGGACAAAAACCGTCAGCTGTGAGTTTTTGTCATTATTTTCTTAAGCATAAACTGGACAAAAACCGTCAGCTGTGAGTTTTTGTCATTATTTTCTTAAGTATAAACTGGACAAAAACCGTCAGCTGTGAGTTTGTGAGTTTAGCTGACGGTTTTTGTCCAGTTTATACTTAAGAAAATAATGACAACTGCACAACAAAACAGCACAAAACTCATGACACACGGTTCAAACTCACATCTGACGGGGGTTTGAACTAAAAAAACAAAAAAACAAGACGACCGCACATACAAAATACCACAGTTTTACCCAAATGTCGAGAGAGAAACCCACCTGAAGAGAGGTGAGGTTGGCGTCGTCGAGGGTTGGTGCTAGCCCGGAGCCACGCACATCGAACAAAATGATCAATTTCACAGCTAACGGGTTTTGTTGTACTTATATTTTTTTTAACGAGACGACCTTCACATCAAAAACGCTGCGAAACTGATGGCACACAACAGTTGCCCAAAATCGACGGGAAATCCCAGTTTCCCAAAGATCGAGAGAGCAAACCCACCAGGACAAAAAAAACAAGACGACCGCAACATCAACAACACCACAGCTTTGCCCAAATATCGAAAATATAAAAACACCTGAAGAGAGGTGAGATCGGCGCCATCGAGGGTAGGCGCTAGCCCGGAGCCACGCATCATAACCTGCCCGAGCTCCGCCCTCCCCTTGGCGTCCATGCTGCCTCCCAGGCCCCACATGAGCGAGTGCAGCAGCCAACGGATGGCAAACCGGTTCAGGGTATCCTGAGGCGTGCATGACACACGCAGCAACAAACAGTTCAGAGGTGTTATACGATGCGGCGGGATCCTGAAGCGTGCACGACATATGCAGCAACAAACAATTAAGACGTAAAATACGTCGCGGCGCGATACAAATACAGTGCAATGCCCCCCCTGGTTGAGTGAGTGCAGCAACCACCGAACCGGGAACCGGGTGGCAACCTGGTTGAGGATATCCTGTGGCGTGAACGACACACGCAGTCAACGAAAAATTAAGAGCCAATATGTGAGGAGACGGCAGTTCTGGGCGCCGCCAGTCACACTTTTAGGAGCTTCCACACAAAAACTGCTAATACCTGGTAGTATATTATGGCTGGACCACCGTCCGTCGCAGGCCTAACTTGCCGTCTCCTTTATTGTATAAACCTATATAGTATAAACCGATAACCCCTTAAAAACTGCCAAACCACGTTTTCGGGGAAAAATTACTTGGAAATAGTGTGGGATGATTCGTGCCGTAGAAAAAAGGGTTGAAAGTTATGCTGCAGCGAGATAAAGCTCATTGCAAAGTTCCCTTCGGTGGCCGGGAAAGTTCGGTGGGCGGACAACTCAACCGACAACGGCGTTGAAAAACTAACCACACCTTCGCCGCTGTTACAAAGCTACTAGACTAATACGTCTGCTGGAGAGGGGGAGGCCGATAGAGTCAGGCCATCTCACCGGAGGGAGAGGGAAGTCCGGATGTCCCTCGTTGTACTCCAACACGAGCGCCACCCCCCTCTCCAGCAACGAGCACACGCTTTCCACCAGCCGCTCCCTCGTGCTCGACATCACTTGAGGCCTCGACAAGGCCAGCGAAAGGGCCACTGGGAACAGGCGTTCGTCGTCGTAGTTCTCGCTCCCCGCAACAAGCGGGCCCGCTGCGTGGAAGTGCGGCTCCAGCTCTTGCGCGAAGTCCATCTGCGGAATTCCGTTTCAAGGTGAGAGGGTACGGTTTCACAAATCGGACAGATCAGATCCCTATTGAATTAATCATCTATGTGTTTCAAAGCAGATAGACCCCTCGTCCATGTGATCTGCATGGCCTATAGATCGTATTGCGGGGTGTTAGCCGGATGACCGGATTGATCTAGCACATGTTTCCTGGGTTGGATCTGTACTACACAGATCTTACCCAACATACCATGACCACCGATATAGGATCTAGATCATCTAGATCGTGGTCTGTCCGATGTGTGTTAAGGTTTGTACAAAAACCTTAGTATGGCTGTCGCTAGGGAACTCGCGCAGCAGGATGTTTATAACTGTCGTTAACGTGTGTGTCTTAGATGAGAATTTGGAGAATCGCATGGATGAATCTCGGTCGGCGGCGCACACAAAACCCACACAAAAGCAGGCTTCAGCCATGTCGAAAGGGGTCCCCTGTTTTTGAGCGCGGTGTAAATTAGAAACTCGCATTCGCTCGCAAAAAAAAAAAGAAGCCCTACGTATAGTAGCTGTGAGAGGGTGTAGGGCAGTATGGACCTAGGGACCAGCTACCGCAATGAAGGCGTGCCTCTGGCTCTGCTCTGCTCACTCAACGCCTGCCAGGAAATGAGGGGACACTTGCTACAAATCATCACGCCGCAACGGGGGAGAGGGAATACCACAACAGTTTCGGGATGGAACTGTAGCAAACACTACCCTGGGACTGCAGAAAAAGCGCGTGCAAGACGAAACAGCGCGAACCGCAGCCCCCGTGGTAAGACTGGTGGAGAACGAGGCAGGCAGGTAGGCCGCACGACCGATCCGACAATTGTGTGTGTTGGTGGATCGCTGGAGATGGTTTACCATCAAGATCAGAGCTGAAAAACGCTTCGCCGCGTGTTCTAAAGTAAGCGTATGTACCCTCACACACCTGGGGATACACTCCCATCCAAATCAGAGATGAAAACCGCCTAACCACCTGCTCTAAGTAGTGGCACCCTCACATACCTGGGGATGCACCTCATACGAGAACAGACACAAACCTATGGAAAAACGGATCACTCGAAAACTAACAGCACCACATGACCGTTGATACCGCGGGAGTTACCCGCACGGGCGGCACACCCTCACGGTCGGTGCTCTCGTGGGGGAGAGCTGACGTGGTGTAGCCTCACCTGAGCCGTCGAAGGTGCCAGCCCTTGGCCCCCACCGGCCGCTTCTCCGCCGGGCACACCGACCACAGCAGACGGCGATCCCTCCAGCAGCGTCACGGGGTCCGAACGCAGCCGCATGATCTGCAGCACCATGACGCGGGCGAAACGTTAACGTTTCGGCGAGGTGCGTGGAAAACCATTTCTATAAAACTCCAAAAAATCGCCACAGCTGTGAGATCGAAAATTTCCTCGAAACTCATAATTGCAAGCTGCGTGTGATACTTCGAGCGGGCGTAAACAATTTGCGCACATGCGGCGCAATGGCCTTACAGTCCCGCATGATCTACAGTATCGTGCTACGGGCGGAACATTTCGGCACGCTGCGTGGTAAGTCATGTTAATTTTTTTTTTTAATACGTCGCTGTGAGTTGGACCGATTGGGTGATCGATATTTGCCCACATGTGGCGAAACGCATGGCTTCACAGCCCCGCATCATCTACAGCAGTATCGTGACACGGGCGAAACACTTCGGCAAGCTAGCGAGGTCAGCCAATTGCGCACATGCGGCGTAACGCATGCGCAGCTTCATAAGACTCCCAGGTTAGGAGCAAACATATGGCCTGGTGGGAGCAGTGTCATCTCTGGAAGGGGCCTTGTTGTGCGTTCTGCAAGCTCAAACGAACGCTTGGAGATGGGTAGCAGCTATAACGCTCACTGCAACGCTAACTCGTCACCCACCGGGGGAATGTTTGATGCAGCACGGTAAACTAAGAGACGCATTTCAAGGTACAACCACGCCAAACTAGCACCCCCGCCAGTACACACATGTGCAAATATCATCAGGTTAGGGCGGGGAAGTCTGTGCTCGAAGCATACAAAAACGGCAAGGCAAAAGGAGGCTGCCGATTTGTGCCCAACCACCTTGTGTAGCAAAACCGGGTTGGAATTATAGAAGACACAACGTAGGGGGGTAAAACAATTGGCAAGGAACTGCAATCTGCAAGCAAGGGGGCATCGCACCTTGTGAAGGAACAAATGACAAGGAACCGAAAGCTGCAAGCAAGTAGGCACCGCACCTTGTAACGGACCAAATGATAAGGAACCGAAAGCTGCAAACAAAGGGCACCGCACCTTGTGACGGAGCACATGACAAGGAACCGAAAGCTTCAAATTAGGGGGCACCGCACCTTGTGACGGAGCAGCATGTCGTTGGTGACCGTTCCGGGGTTGCCCGCGGTGTCTGAGCCGACCCGACCCTCTTCCGACGCGGAGAACCATACCATACCGCACCGGGACACCGTGGCCAGCGTCGCGTACTGCAGGCTGTCAACCTAGTCGACAAACACCGGCACCGCACACGGGCGGCAAGCATGCAGTAAAATATGAAAAATCAGACGCGATCCAAAAGCAACGTCTCGCTCGCCACAAAGCCAGGCGGCAGACTGATCGCTTACGGGCTGCAAGCATACAGTAATGGCTGAAATTAGACATGATCCAAAAGCAACGTTTCGCTCGTCACAAAAGCCAGGTGACACAAGTCAGGTGACACAACACCCTCGCGCCAGAACCTCCGGCTTTGCGCCGATACGGTGAGACCTCAACTCCCACCGATGATACGCACGCCGGGGCCACCACCACCACCACCATCTCAGCAGCTCCATGCCGTTCCCGCACGTGACGCATGACTACGGTAGAGGGATGAACGATATCATCACTTGAGGAACTCTATACCTCACCCAAAACTGGATGCGAAAAAAAACTGAAAGCGTAGCTCGATTAACAATCCCATGGTCTTCTCACGGAGGACTACAGTAATCATCATAGTAATCAGGACCTACGATACACACAAAAACCTACCTATTCCACTGTTTTTTACTAACCATATTTGGTCATTACTAGATTGCTATGGTCCCCCGTAATAGCACGCTAACGAAATATCCTGTGAACACAAATGGTACCCCACTGCGATTGGGCAGTTCCTCCGTTGAGCAACCCCAACCCCGACCGTCAGAACTTCATGGCCGAAAAAGTGCTAGAAATATCCCCGCCGTCGCACGGGTCACGCGCTTCTGCACTATCACCAATGACAGCGGGTGAACGCCCACCTCCAGCATGATAGCAAACGTGGTCACAACAAAACGTACAAGGAGTCTACAGGTATGCAGGAAAACAAAGCTACAGAGGGTGGACTATCAGCCTTTTTTTTATCGAAGCTGGACTAAGTCATCGACACTACTGCCTGACCTCGAACAGGATCAACCATTTTATCGAAGCTGAACCCAGTCACAAACGATAGTGTGGACTATCAACCACGTTCTCGAAGCTGGCCCAAGTCAGAGTGTTGACTATCAACCATTTTATCGAAGCTGGGTGGGCCCCGTCGTAAACACTACTGCCTGATCTCGAACATGATCGACTATTATATCGAAGCTGAAGCCAGTCACAAAATTTTAGTGTGGACTATCAATCATCCTATCGAAGCTGAGCCAAGTCATAAAACAAGAGTGTGGACTATCAACCATTGTATCGAAGCTGGGGCAAGTTAGTAAACACGTCATCATTACGGCCTGACCTCGAGCATGATGCGGACATTCTCCGGGACCTCGAGTCTCTCCCCGCTGGGGAGCGTGAGGATCTTGTTGTCGTCCAGCACGCTGTTAAGGTTTTCGGCCCACTCCGGATCAACGTCACCGTCGAAGACGATCCAGTGCCTGCGGGCCTTCTCCCCTCGCTTGTTTGTCAGCACCTGCGCGAAAAGACAATTAATACCAGGTATATATTGGGGGGCACTAAATTAATATATAAATTGTTTGATTCGGGGACACGATTTCCAAGATGTATCAAGTGCTAGCGCGTCAACGCGGCAAGTTCGGATTTGGGTACCCCACATCGGTACATCAACAAACGAAACAAAGGCCATGATAAAAAAAAGCCCGGAGGTTTGGGCACAAGGTCAAATAGTATCCGGCATGTATATACCTTTGTTACACCAAGAGCTGAAATTCGACCAACACGTATACCATGACCGCATTAGGGGGCCGCGGAAGTTAGCAGGTACCAGGTATGATGGAAAGCCTTAGCGGATACCAGGTACAGTATGTTGGAAAGCCTTAGCAGGTACCAGGTATGGCGGAAAGTCTAAGCAGGTACCAGGCATGATGGAAAGCCTTATCGGCGCACCTCACGGAGAACCTTGGTGAAGATGCCATCGGTCCACTCAAGAGTCGTCGGGTCCAAGCTGCCGTAGAGGGCCTCCTTGCCTGTTTCCATCAACGATTCATTATTGGACCACAATTCACGAGAGGAAGTCAGGGACTATTAATAGCGTTAGGGCTAGGGTTAGGCTGGGGTTAACAAGTCCGGCAATACTGCTCAAAACAAACTGCACGCTTCAAGTGGGATACTGAGCAACCGCGTAGCTGTAGACAAATACGTCGGGTGCAGTTACGTTAAAATGGTTGATCGGGGCAGCTCCTTTAATGCGGGCACAATGACCCTTGCATGGTGGTGATTAAAGTACAGTTTGTGCTACCGGTCCCGACAATATCCAACTGCCCGACAGCGTCGAGCGAAACCGACCTATGGCCTTGGGGTCAATGACGTGCGCCTCCCCCTTCACGCCGTCCACCATCTCCAGAGCTGACAGCAAGCATCGCCACGCGCTTGTCTTGCCGCTCCCCGAAGGCCCGACCATCATCACGCCATGTCGGAGTTCCAACACCTGAGCGGCGACGCCCCAACAGGAAAGCAACGGTCAAGGCGTAAAATAGACACTGGCACAATCGCATGCACACACGCCACTATTTTCGTGTGTACGAAGACCAAAAATATTTAATTAAACACAACACCAATACACGTATTATTTTGTTATATACTATTCTCTTTTGAAATGTGCCAAACCAGGTTAATTTCTCCCAAAAAATGCCCCACCTGCTTGAGCTGCAGCACTTTCTGCACCCACGCCTCTCCCATCATCAAGCGCCTGGCAGCGCAAACGATCCCCAGCTTCTGGCGAAGGTCCTCCTCCCTCATGGTCGACACCTATCTCCGGAGACCGCGGCAGCATTACGCTTGTTGTTGGTGTTGGGGGTGATGTTAACAAAAAACAAAATTCACACACTGCTTTATGGTAAGAGATAAAATAAATGAAGAAAACCCATTAATAATGCTGCTGAAGTTATAAGTTGCCGGTGGTGTACACCACTCTGGACGCAAATGTAAGGACCGTTTGGGGAAATATATGTATACCCCAACGGTCTTTACATTTCCAACGGTCCTTACATTTCCGTTCAGAGTGGTATGGGGGGGGGGGGGTAACCAATACTTAATTAAGTGTTTGTTTCGGGGAGATGACATTGTTGTTGCTTTTGTTGTCGCTGTTGTTGTTGTGTTGTGCGTTGCTATGATTACATGCTTTCCATTAAAAAAAGACATTGACGTGTTCGTTCTACTCTATGCCATCCAACGAGTATAAGCTAAACACCCACCTGGCATCCCGGGAACACTCCGTTGAGCAGGCTCGCGAACAGGGCGTAGTCCTGAGACACCAGCTTGGGCACCACGGTGTTGCACGCCGATCTGCACGAGGTTAAGAGGTTGCGGCACGTGCAGGAGGAAAAATCCCATCAAGACACGTAAAAAAACTCCGTTCGCACGAGATGGAGAACAACACATGTCCACCTGCGTCTACAGTAGATGTTTATCTTAAAGCTTGTGACAACATACCTGGTAGCTTCCAACTCCATGCTGTAACACAAAAAGAGGCAACACACCTGGCAGCTTCCAACTCCATGCTGTAACACAAAAAGAGGACCAACCTTCGCCGACGAACAGTCCACCCAATAAAAATATATGTCTTAACCGGTTCAAACTTCATCGGAACACAAAAAGTAGGCCAAGCTTAACCTATGAACAACCTTACCTGATGAGGACATCCCTCTCCACCGGACCAAGCACCGCCGCGTCATCCCCTAGCCCAGCCGCATGCTCCCCCTCGCCGGTAATCTTACCGGGGCCCGTCCCGGCCGCCGCCGCCTCTTGCAACGCCTTCCTTTTCAGCCCTCCCGCTCCTACCAGCACCGACTTGAGAGCGCGAAGCCCGAAGTCGTAGTGGGACTGGGAGGAGAGTTGCTCCTCGCAGAGCTGGAAGAGGAGGACTATGCGACCGGCGAGCTCTTCTGCCGTGGAGATGCCCTGGCTGAAAAGCATCACCTGGGTGTTGGGTGATTTTCCATTACATGTAAGTTTGCATTAACCGTTTTCGTCAAAAAAATAAATCTCGGACAAATTTTAAGTGATTTGTCCCCAAAACCATGGGTCTTGAGTGATTGGGTGTTTAGTGGTTTTTGCCATTCAAGGTAAGCTTGCATTGAGAAGGGGCAGAATTAGGTTTGGCCGTCCGTGCACTGAGCGTGGCGCAAGGTTCGCAAGAGGAGGACTATGCGGCCGGCGAGCTCTTCTGCCGTGGAGACGCTCTGGCTGAAAAGCAGCGCCTGGGTGTCCGGGTAATTTTTGCCATTCAATGTAAGTTGCTTGAGAAGGTCAGGGGCAGACGACAAAAAGAGAGAACGACACCACACTCATCACCATGTCGGAATGAACAACAAACTATTAATATTCGGGATGTCTGAAAAGGCAAAAAAAAAAAAAAAATGTTTGTTTTTTACTTGGTCTCGGTATACCCCCTGTCTGGGTCTCTCGGAAAAAGGAGTGTGATACAGTATCGGGTTTTGTTTTTCGTGTGCTCCTTGAGAAGGGGCCGAATTAGGTTTGGCCATCTGCGCACAGAGCGTATCGCAAAGTTGAGGTTTCGACGTCGACAAGCGACGAGTCAAACCGACCAGACCTTCATTGCCGCAGAAGCTTAAACCGCGTTTCAATTAGCATTGGGCGATTTGTTGTGCCTTTCAGAAACGTGGCTAGACACGCCCAAGGCCATTGTTGCCGGGTTGCAGGACACGCACTACCGTCGTAGTGCTAAAGTACATGATAAGAGGACAACACAACTCAAGGCTTCCTTGCTGCCATGTGGTCTTGATATCTCAACCCCAACCCGATGAACATCATGTCATTTGTCTCTCAAACCCTAGACCCAACTCCAACAGCTTGTGATATCACATACAGTAGGACCGTCATCAGTGTGGTACGGCCTTGACCCTTATAGAACTGCAAACATATCCCACGCTGAATTCCAAGTCATTCCCCCAAAAATGGCAGTGCAGTTACAAAGCGGGTTAAAGCTACGATAGAGGTAGCACTTTTCGGCGTTTTTAGTTTCTGAATGACATGACGGCGCTCCTTAACCCAAAATCGTCGGGAATGTCCTTCCTTTTTTTTTTCAATCTGAATTTTTTTGTATACCTAACTAAGCCATGGGTTTGTTCATCGGGTTGCACTTTCTGTTTCATCAAAATCAGTTTGCGTGTGAGTTTCAGAGCTCCTCAAAAGTGAGGAGCCTCAGAAAAAAACAGGTGCACCTCTACCGTACAATTAGTAGCACGTGTCCTACAGACTGGGGTATTGACATTGCTCGAGCACAGAGTCCCCCCCGCGCACAGGACACTACAAGTTTGGTACACCAAATAGTAGCAGGAACACGATCGCTATACTAGGAGATACATGGTGGCCACAAAATGCGATACAGGAAGGGGATAAGACAAGCAAAACATTCTTATGTAGTACATGCAAAAAAAACGGAATGAGCGCCGATATGTTGGAGGCGTCTCTCTTAAGAGTAGGAACAGTGCTCCGTCTCGAAAGGGGTGTGTGGTCAATGGTCAAATGACCAAGGCAAGAAACAAATGAGTACGCTCCCCCCCC
>JAYJMJ010000075.1:1691540-1702817 GCA_036873875.1 Laminaria ephemera
CAAGCTGTGTGTGATACTCCGATCGCGCGTGTTACGGGTTGTGTATGTCCTCATGAAGGATATAGGTCGGCGACTGCAGTGTGATACGAAGACGTCGGTCTTAATCAAGCTGTGCACGTAAACTAAGCTTCTTAAGAGGGGGACAAAATCTGACTTCTATGAGACACACAATTTTACATGACATGCCAAGGACCAGAAGAATACTACCTGGTACGGTAAAACAGCCTAAAATAGCGTCCCGATGGACGAAACACAAGTACCTGGTAAAATCATAATGCGTGCACCTCCGTACCACTGTGCTGCGAAAGTATCGCACCCTCAGCGGCCAAAGACAACCGCACCTCGTATCTGTGCCTGAACTTGTCCTGAATAGCCGACACGGCCTCCTTGACGTGCCCGATCAGCTCCTGCTGGAACTGGGCGATGGACGCGCGGATCCTGTCACGCAACAGGGTAACGGACGGGAACAATGCCACACAACCAAAGCAAACCGTGTCGTCAGTCGTCAACAGCGATACAATGCTGGACACCTACCAAGAAACAGGGTAATAAGAACGCCAGGCTGACATTGACGGGAATATAAGAAATCCGGGAGCCGTTACACTGAATTTAGTGTAGAACGCACCCTCTCCAAAAGAATAAACCTATTAATAGCCTGGGTCAGCATTTCTGTTTCTTAATAGAAATCATGTACTGTACAGGATAAACAAGGACACACCCCCAAACCAATTCGCGTCAACACAAAACAGCAGCCGACAGGAAGGTGTCGACGCTGCCCCCACAACCCCATAGTACCATATAACACGCATAATAGCACACCACCCTTAGAGAGCACACCCCTCCACAATAGCACACGCGGTGATAATACTTCCATAAGTCAAAATGTTATCCCCGGGGTGTGCTATCATATCATGCGTGGTATACGGGTGTTTTGTTGCCAAGGGTATCACCGCGGACAATGCCAGCAGCGGCACCAACGGGTACCGCAAACACGGTATGCAGACGGAAAATACATGTCAACGACACTCAAAAGAGCAGCTACAGGCGAGATAACGACGGGCGGTAGACAAACGCGCACCAGAGCGTGGCGCATGCTTGCAAATCCTTGTCGGCTGGCAGCAAGCAGCAGCGATGTTGCACACTAGATAGGAGGGCTGCATAAACCTTGGCCCAGCTTCAACAGTATGCTTGAAATACGCTTGACCGTAAACCCTAACCCTATCCCCGACCTCCTGGGAAAATACTCGGAATGAAGCTGAGTAAAGATGTATTGAGGAGATAGTGGGAACTGTATGTTCAGTAATTGGCTGGTTCGATGGAGGCAGGCCGGGACAGGTTCATAGCTGGGCGGTCATGATGTCAGGACACAAAGGGTAGATGTGTATTATCGCAAAACATTGGGTGGAAGAGCAGGGAGCTCAAAAAGCATGAAATGCATCTGGGATAAACATGCCTGCTGTCTCTACGTATTCCCCCGCACCGATACATAAGTTTCTCGTATACCGAGTACACTCAACAGCCCCCCTGCCCGTTGGATCATTTTGTCTAAGCTCGGCCAAGTCGTAAACACTACTGCTAGATATCGCACCGCGCATTGTACCCAGGCGATCTCACCTCGGCCTGACGAAGAGCGGGTTGAACTTGGCGAACACGCGGAACATCTCCTCCGCTGTCCGCGCCGCGCGCAACCTTCCCTCCAGTAAAGCCGACACCCTCGCTTCGAGGCCATCCACCCTAAGAAACGCAGTAAAAAACAAAAAACAATAAAGCCGCGCATTAAGCGCATACAAAACGAAGGAATAAACGTCACAAGAGTCAAAAAGGCACCTCTAGGCGGAAAAGGCAATAGCGCCGACACCCTCGCTTCAAGACCATCCACCCTAAGAGACGCGGTAAACCAAAACACAACAAGGCCGCGCATGAAGCGCATACGAAATAAAGGCAGAAGCGTCCAAAACACAGCAAAGTCGTACATTCAGCCCATAGATAAGAAGTAATAAACATCACTGGAGTCAAAGAGGTATCTCGGAGTGGAAAAGGCAGCAGGGTCGACACCCTCGCTTCGAGGCCATCCACCCTAAGAGACGGCGTAAACCAAACCACCGCAAGGCCGCGCATTCAGTGCATAGAAAACGAAGGCATAAATGTCCAAAACACAGCAAGGTCGCGCATTCAGCGCATACAAAACGAAGACATAAACGTCCTAAACGCAACAACATCGTATATTCATCACATACACACGAAACCATAACATCACAAGTCGAAGATGCACAGAAGCGTAAAAGACAATAGCGCCGACACCCTCGCTTCAAGGCCATCCACCCTATGAGACGCGGTGAACCAAACTACAGCAAGGCCGCGCATTCAGCGAATACAAAACGAAGGCAAAAACGTCCAAAATACAAAAAGGTGACCATTCAGCGCATTCAAAACGAAAGCAAAAACGTCCAAAACACAACAAGGTCGCGCATTCAGCGCATACAAGCAAGCGCATAAACATGACAAGAGTCGAAGAGATATCTCAAAGCGAAAAAGTCTATGCATGCTGAAAAAAATCAAGCTGTATATGGGAATTGATGCCACGTTTGAATCGTGCATAACATGTTTCGCCCCGAGGAGATAGTACACCCGGATCCCGGGCACGCATGCCCCTGGGCCCAGTGCACCACAAACAGAGGAGATATATATCGAGTTACAGCAATTGACAAGCGTCAGTGGCGAAAATGGCACAGACGAAAAAGTGCGCGTGGGTACTTGCAGCAAAAGCCAAGGGCTAACATTGTGTAACGTGCCGAAAGGGCAGCAAAAGATTGAAGCAGCCGCACAAACTTTTCGCGAGAGAGTAAACTTTTCGCGAGAGAGCTAACTTTTCGCGAGAGTAAAATTTTCGAGAGAGAGGAAACCCTTCGAGAGAGAGTCTGGGGTTTCAAAGCTAACATTCTACAAACAAATCCTCGATCTCACAGCTGGGGTGTCTGTGTTATTACTGTTTGAGATAGAGTTTGGGGCATCAAACAAAATCCTCCATCTCACACCTGAATGTTTTCTTCAATTTTTATAAAATACGGTAAATATGGGTCACCTCCTGTCGTACGCCTCTCTCGCCTCCGCCCATCGCCTAGCCCCTTCCGTGCCGAGGTCGAGCACGTCTGATCCCGGTAGACGAGCGTAGGCTTCATCGACCTGAAAAAGGAAACAAACAAACCGAAACATGTCAACAAACCGAAACACGTCGACAAGCCCAAACACGTAAAAGAACCGAAACACGAAACATGTTAACCCAGAAGCGGTTCAGAGGAACACGAAGAGCCTAGAGCAAAAAAAACACAGATGCAGCCGCCCGCCGCACATACACACAAAAGAGCGCCCGTGCATCGCACACACAGAGAGGCAGCATTCGGAGTTACACCCAACCGCATCCTCCTGTGTTCAACCGCCGACAAGACACACACAGCGGCAGCACTCGAAGTCACGTCCAACCGCATCTCTCCCTGTGTTGGACCGCCGAATCGCGGCACAAAAAACAACACCCTGCCCCACCCTGCACAGCCATCTCCATCACCTCTTCCACGACCCAACGGCATCCTCCTGTGTTGGACGGCCGACATCACACAGAGAGGCAGCATTCGGCTACACACTCAACCGCATCCTCATGAGTTGGACCGCCGAATCGTGGCACAAAAAAATCGCGACAAAAAAAAAAAAACTGCCCTACCCTGAGCAGACATTTCCATAAAAAATGTCAGAGGACGGCAGTTTAGGCCTGTGACGGACGGCGGTCTAGATTTGACGGACGGCGGCCTAGACGTACTATACTAATATTAGTGTGCGAGTTCCTAAAGTGTGACTGACGCCGCCTAAAACTGCCGTATCCTGTCATCCGTGACCTCCATCACCTCTGCCACTGCCGATCTGTCGTCGTCGCTGAGAACGGTCTGCAGAACACCGCGCAGGTTCTCGTGCTGCGTCCTGAAGCCGGAAACCTCCCCCACCCTCTGCTTCAAGGGCGGGTGTTCCCAGTGAAGGGCTTCTAAGAGGGACGCGCCCGAGCTGCCCCCGAGGGCGTTGGACCTCGACGTCATGCGACGCTTGCAATGCTCCGAGAAAAACGTCGCAAACGCCTTGTACTCCTGCGCAAGAAACAACGATCAAGGTCGTCGTGTGCACATCGGACGCGTCGAGGGTTAGGGTTAGTAGGCTTAGGCCTATAAAACACCAACCACGGCCAGGACTCTCTCTGAAGGCAAGGGGTAGGTCTCCCTGAAGGCAAGGGATAGAGTTAGGCTTGGGGTTAGAAAATACCGACCATGGTCAGGACTCTATCACGGGTTAGGGTTAGGGTTAGGGGTAGGGATAGAGAAGACCAACTATAACTGGGGCTCTCTCTGAGAGCAAGGGTTAGGGTCAGGGCAAGGGTTAGAAAAGACGAACAAAGGCCAGGACTTCATCAAGCGTTAGAGTCAGGGTTAGGGTTAGAAAAGGCGAACCATGGCCTGGACTCTATAAAGGCAAAGCTACACCAGTACACGAACGAAGCGTGGCCCAAAAAAGAATCGCACCAAGCGATCGCTGGAGCGCGCAAGGCTCCGCGATTCTACGAAGGCTGGAACAGTCGCAGGACGGCTCGAAGGACGCGCCCGGTGGCTACTGGTCAAACGTGGACTCTTCGGCACTGCAAGAGGGTACGCTAGCGGAGCAACATCAGAAAAAGTTGTTGCTTCCGTGCACTGCCAAAAATAATGCGCAGAATGTTGGCCGCCGTTCTGCCTTTACGGCTGCAGTGCTCGTGAGAGTACCGCCGGCGAATCAACACGAGATGCACGAAAGGAAGAGGCCCCCGCACATACAGTCAGCATGCGCTTCAAGTGGTGGTGTGTGCAATCATACAGGCGTACAGCAAGTGAAGAAAACAAAAAGATATTATCGGAGATCTTACGGCACAACTTTACGTTCAAGACGAAACCGCTCAAGAGCGCCGCTACTGCTGTACGGCGTGTCACACATGGACACGCACTCGAATACGTTTGACAGTTTCACAATCGCTACCTTGTCCGATGTCTTGCTGTACGATGTGTCACAGAAACGCAAAAAAAAAAGAAGTATACGTTTGACTGTTGCAGAATCGTCACCTTATCCCATGTCTTGCTGCACGGCGTGGCATAGACACGCAATCGAATACGTTAGACAGTTTCACAATCGCTGCCTTGTCCGATGACTTGCTGTACGGCGAGCCATGTAAACCCAATCGAATCTATACGTTTGACAGTTTCAGAAGCGTCACCTTATTGTCCCATATCTTGCTGTACGACGTATCGTAGACACGCAATCGAACATTTATACGATTGACAGTTTCATAAATCTTCACCTAGTCTCATGTCTTGTTGTACGGCGTGCCATAGACACGTGATCGATTACGTTCAACAGTTTCAGAAGCGTCGCCTCATCCCATGTCTTACCGTACGGCGTGTCATAGAAACGCACTCGAATACGTTAGACAGTTTCAGAAAATGTGTTTGACAGTTTAAAAAAATCATCTTTAACAGTTTCAGAATCGTCACCTTGTCCCATGTCTTGAACGCCTCATCAACATCGGCCATAAAAGGAGCGAAGTCGCTGAACGCCATGGACATGAGCCCCTTCCGCTTGTCCGCATCCCCACCCTTCCACCAACAAAACACAACAACACCCCAGACGGCAAAAAACAAATCGGTGAGGGGGAAGCATACGATGTTAGGGGGGGGTGCACTAATATCATGCATAGTCCTAGTCTAAAGACCACAGACCCTCGCATCCCTACAATGCCGGGACGGATACAGGGGGTAATAACTCATTAATTAACTAATTGGGAGTTGTGTAATTAATTCTTCTCGGGATGCGAGGAGACGACATGAATTGGACGTGGCGCCGACGTGTAGATTACGGTCCTTTGAGCAGGGAGCTGCAAAGCGCAAAGAAATGTGTCGCAGACAGCTACGAGGCTGCCCCGACGCGTGGTCAAGTGCATGCTGCGGTGTGCTACACTGTTGATTGATGCTTGTAGCAAGATACGGAAGCGAGATATGTTGGGGAGTTCTATGGGAGATGGGATGCCTAGTACAGTAGTGGTCCCTCTATGGTACCGGTTGAGTAGTGCCGGTTGCCCGCTATAGTGCCTGTGCAATCGCTTGGCACAGATGGGGAACAACCAGTAGTGGCAGTATGCGGAGTAGTGCCGGTTGCCGTTATAGTGCCGGTATTTCCGGCTGGCACACACCGGCACTATAGAAGGACGACTGGTTTCTGTCAAGGAACTTCTAAGCCTCTACGCCTCTCCTCCGCTCCACTGCATAAGTCCTGAGCAAAGCTTGTAGGTTCGCACGAACATGCACAAAGCACAAAGCAGCACAGACGTGCGTTCGGCAAATTCTGCGAGGGTCGATGTCGGCGGGCGTCCGTCCGCGCTTCTTCTAACATGACAGCAGACGCACGCTACGGTAGTGTTGCACGTATTTCTTCTGAGGCTCTTCACTTGAGGAGCTAGCTCCATACGTCACCCGAAAACAAACAAAAGTGCAACCCGATGAACAATCCCACGGCCTAGGTACATAACGAAGAACACACTAAACCACAAATAAAGGCATTAGCGTGTTTGCGGGATACCAAATTTGGATGGGTAGGAGTTGGGTAGGAAATATAATAATAGTATTGAAACCGTCAAAACCACAATCCAAGGCCAACCCAACCCAAGAAAAATCAGATAAAAATTAGGTTATTCAATTAAATTTTCCACCCATTTTTTCAATTTCCAACCCAATTTTTTCGTGGTTGGTTGGCCATGGGCTATGAAATTCGTCGGTTTCAATACTAATTTTACGTTTTACCCAACCCAAAAGAGTTTTGAAATCGCAAACACCCTATTAATGTTGCTCGTTGTATACCTGGGCCATAGAATTGTTTATTGGGTTGCATTTCCATAGTTTCTGTTGAGTCAGTTGGTGAGTGGGGTGGAGAGCCCCTCTAGCGACGGGCCACAGAAAATCTAGGTGTAGCCCCACCGTAACGTGCGGCAATCGTCGATTGGTTTCGACATGTTTTCCCTCTGTAGTACCGTATGCCGCTGATCTTGATCGTATTGATGGGAATGTCTGCTTAATTGACGACACGTGCCCCTCCCCCTCCACCCTCCTGTTCGATTGTCTTTTTCTCTGTTGCCTTGTATACAGCAACCTTGAGCAAGGGCTGGAGCTGGGAGTTCTACGATTGGAGAGGCTTTTGGACCGCGAGAGGTGGGACTGGAGAGTGGGGAGTGGGGGGGAGGATTGGGTGGGAGAGACAGAGTGTGTATTAACGGTACATGACAGCAGTAGTCGAGACGATGAGGCGGTGCCCTGTTTTTCATCTTTGTTTTGCATTATCGCCCAACTTATTTTATTTTGCTTTATGTGTACGTGCTTGACATCGCCTCCCTCGCATGTGGAAATTCAGTACTCGTATGGTCTTCAAATAGTACATGCCAGGTATGGAGTAATTAAGTTGATGGAGTAATTAAGTTGATTCGAACACTCGTAGTCATCTTAACGTACAAAAGGAAAGAAAAAAAATCACCCCCTGGAAGTGGTCATACCAGATACCTGGTAACAAATAAATTCATTCGAAGCTGTCATCCATATGCAAGAAAGTACGCACATGGTGCGGAAATCCGCCTCACAAGTGGTTCTAGTAGGATGCAGCTCACCCTTCATGCGACTCGCCGATCATCTCACGGCGCTTCGCGCTCGGTGCACGCGATGTTTGCCTGGTCGGTGAAAACCCGACTTGCCCCGTCCCTGCATTGTAGGGATGCGAGGGTCAATGGTCTTAAGACTACGACTATGCATGAAATGAGTACACCCCCCTCAAACTACCTTTCCTTTTCTTTTTATTAATAAGTTTATGTATGTGCTAAAAAAAGTATAAAAAAATGTACTGTATTCACACTTGCGGCCATCACTCCTTTCTGAGGCGCCCGCTGCCATTCCTGCCGACATAGCAACAAGCTGCGCGTGACACGAACAAGGATTACACACTTTTCGCGCCCCCCACCCTCAAGGTTCCTGTTTTTCCCCTGTCCCCCCCCCCACTGCTTGCGACAAACGCCTTGCAGGATTCTGGAGCTGCTTCGCCTGACGGACCCTAATCGGCCGGCGAAAGCTACGGGTATTGCCCCGGAGGGGGCAGAGGTGTCGGAGGAGCTGATCGACGAGCTGGAGGGCCGGGTGGAGGAGTCGGAGGTCTGTCGTCGTCTTGCGGTTTATGAATATGAATAGGAGCATGGACGGGCGAGGCGGCGTGTCCGCAGACGATTTCGGTTTGTTGTTTTGTTTTTATTTGTTTTTTTGTGTTGTTTGTTTTTGGTTTGTTTGGCTTGATTCGTGTTTGCTTTTCTTGCTTGTTTATTTGTTTTGTTGTTTGTTTTTTCGTTTTTTCGTTTTTAGCGAGCTGCTCGTTGTTTTTGCGACTTCGTGTGCGTTGTCTCGGAGGGGACAGAGGTGTCGGAGGAGCTGATTGACGAGCCTGAGGGCCGGGTGGAGGAGGCGGAGGTCAGTCGTGTTGCGCTCTGTATATGAACAGGAGCACGGGCAGACCAGGCGGCGTGTCCTCGGACGACTATCGTAGCTACGTTGCCTATGCTGGCTATTTGGCCTATGTTGGCTGTGTTATCTGTATTTCGTCTCTACGTTGGCTATCTTGATGCTCATTGCTATGTTGCCTATGCTCGCTGTGTTGGCTCTGCTGGCCATGTAAAAGAAATATCCTGTTGGCTCTCAGGCTATGTTGGCTGTGGTGACTCAAATAATACGTGTTCACATCATGCGTTCTCAATATCCCGTTTTTTAGATACCTGGTACACAAAATACCGCTGAGATTATTTGAATATTGACAATGTATTCATGTTTAGATACGCAATATACCCGTGGGATTCTGTGGAATATTGACAATGTGTGCATATGGAAATCAATAACTTCGTGCATTTCTACCTAGGGTTGGACTTCTTTAAATGTATCCATCACCACGACAACAAGTTTTTTTTGTTTTTTTTTGGGTCATATTTCAAGGCAATTTTTTCATGGTCTATATACCAGATACCAGTCGCACTCGCGATCGCAGTATCACACGCGGCTTGCAGAGATGAGTTTCGACGAAATCCTCGATTTCACAGCTTCGGTGTCTTTAAAACATGTACTGGTACTTGGAAGTACAGTCTTGGTCCCTCATTAATGCGGTGCCTTGCCAGACGACAATACCCGCACTAAAGTGCGACCCCGAACTATCAGGGGGTAGTGCGATACGCTGTAGGACGAGATCGCGACAATCGATTTTCACCGCACGAAACTGGGACCCCGCACTAAAGGGTACCGCACTATCGCGGTATCACGACTGTATATACCAGCTATATGAAGTAAACTAGGTTGGTGCACCTATCGCCCTCTCGGCCGACTTGCAGGAGCGGGTTCGAGCCGAAGCCGCCAAGCTGGGAGCCAAGATGGCCGGCCGACTCGGAGACAGAGCGAAGAGGGAGGACGGGTTTCGAAGGGAGGTGCGTGACGTTGGGGGAGGGGAGCGGGGGACTCACTGGGTTTATGTTGTTGGGATGATAGGAGTCGCTACAGCAGCAACAGTGGTAGAAGTAGTAGTAGTAGTAGTAGTACTGTAGTAGTAAATAGGAAAGGACAGGAAAGGAAAGGAAAGGAAAGGAAACGTATTAAATAGTACCTGGTAGACTATAGACTAAACTAAAAAACTCATTTGGGCTGGTGGGTGTTACCTGCCGGGTTACTTGCGCAGTGGCTAATTTTTTTTTTCTTTAGCTTTCCAGAGTTTTTTCACCCTTTTCAACTTGCGACACCCCCGGAATTTCAAGCCAACCACATCCCGAAGGGGAGACTTGTAGTAGACTATAGTGCTAGTAGGTATCACGGGGGTACATAGTAATTAAAGCCAAATATGATTAGTAAAAATAGAGGAATACTTCGTATATAGGTTTTTATGTGTATCGTAGGTTCTGATTACTATGGTCCCCCGTATTAGCATAATGGTACGGTAGTACTAAACAGTAGCAGGCTAATTGGTCACCGCTCACCGCTCCACTACTGCTGTTTGTTTTTCCCCGGTTGGGGTCAGGCGGTGGAGGCTCGAGATGACGTGCTTGGTCTGCAGAACGCCCTGAGGGTCAAGGAGGACCGCCTCGCCCAGACCGTCGTCGATTACTTGGTGAGCGCCAACGCTTGCCAACGCTTGCCCAAATAGACAGATGTATGATGTTCCACTCCCTGTGCCCTGAGCGCTCCTCAGCTTTTCTTAGACGTGTCTTTAGGGGGGGGTTCGTGTTTGCTCGCGATGAGGTCCACCCCTCGGTCCGCTACTTTCGCATCATTCTCGCCGACACCGACTACGCCGGGGGAGCCTCGCCCCCGAGCGCGCTGTATCCTGAGTCAATATAGAGTACTATTTCTCGGGCTCCTACTACTAACGTTAAGTTAGGGTTAGGGTTTAAAGTTAAGTTTATTTCAACATTTTTGTAGCTGGGTCAATGTCTACAATGCAGCCCTCGCCCCCACCGCGCCCCTATTGTCCTTAGGAGCTGCGCCACGCCATGCTAAGGGTGCAGCAGGCGTCCTCGGCGGCTCGAGAGGATGCGGCTGCCGAACGTATCGTGCAGGAGGAGGAGGTAACGCGTTTTCGTTCATTTCGTAGAGTTGGTAGACGTTGTGGATTGGATTTCGTAGGTTTCGTAGACCTGGGTAGATGAATTTCGTGTGTTCGTAGATTTCATAGAAATCGGTGGATTGGACTTCGTATGTAGGTAGGTTTGTGTGTTTGGTTGAACTCAGTAGATTTCGCCGATTCGGCGGATTTGGTGTTTAGCTTCGGTGGATTGGATTTGGTATTTTTGATGGATTTATTGGAACTTGGTAGATTTAGAGTTAGTCTTTTGGGTAGTCGTCGACGACTTGTTCATGAGTCTCTGTACCACTTCTGTCGCGAGGGCTGCTTGTCGCTCGCTTGATCAATTCGATATTGTCTCGTTATTGTTAGAAAATGTTCTCTCCCTTAAAACCCTAACGTTAAACCCTAACGCGTTATCTTTGTATGGTGGCTCTCTGGTTGGTCGTCTGTCCGTGCAGGTGCAGGAATGCCGGAGAAAGACGGCGGAGCAGAAGAAAGACGTGACGGAACAAGTCGCACGGACGTGCCAGGAGGTCGGCGGCGAGTTGCGCCGCCAGATTCAGGTATGATACCACCCCCCCCCCCCCGCCC
>JAYJMJ010000075.1:1702917-1715043 GCA_036873875.1 Laminaria ephemera
TTGAATTCGTCGGTTTCAATACTATTTTTACATTTTTTCCAACCCAAGAGAGTTTGGAAATCGCAAACACCCTATTCTAACAATATTGGGTAGTCTAATTACTAGTTGAGGAGCCCCGCCTGTCAGTCAGTCAGTCATATGTTGGCCAAAAGCCAAAAAGAGGTACAGTATCCCTATCGTCGCACACATCAGCAGTGCAATCAATCACCGCAGGCAAGAACCTGTCATTCCTGCCGGTCCGGTTCCTACGACTGGTTTCATTCAAACAAAAAACATGTTCGGGAGGGTTCATGTCGATCTATTTTGGCATATTTGCCTCAATGGCTGGGTAAAGCAAAATCGTTCGCGCGGGCTCATGTCGATGCATGTTGGCATATCTCTGCCGCAAGGGTAAAAGGTCATCCCCTTTAGAACTGCAAAAATAATCCAACACTTTTTCCGAGTAGGTTGTCCCCAAAAGCGTGGGTGCAGTGCTAAAAAAGGTTAAGCGCATGCCACGGTCCACATGAGAAAACGCTTGCTTACCGTATCTCCGAGGCAAAGGGACAGCTGCTGGGCAAAGGCCCGGCTGATGCTTTCCATCAGCTGCGCGGCTCGCGCAGGCTTGTAGCGCTGCGTGCAATGATAACCGGCAGAAAAACATCACAAACAATCGCAGGCAGCGGAATCGGTTCAAACAAGGGTCGTCATCCGACGAAGGAAATAAGTTACGGCGACCTTTTCACACATCAGACCGATCAGATCCCCATGCATGATCTATGTATTTCAGGGCAGACAGATCCCTGGACTGTATGATCTGCATGGCCTATAGCTCATGTTGCCGGGTGAGAGCCGGACGATCTGAATGATCTAGCATATGTTTCCAAGGTTGGATCTGTACTGCACAGATCCTGCACAACATACGATGACGACATATATAGGATCTAGACGATCTAGATCGTGATCTGTCCCATGTGTGGACCTTTTCTTGTACATTTTGTCCCGGGGTTACGAACCCGCGGCGCGGCCTACAAGCTTCAACCGGACAAGTATCAACCCTTTTGGGACTTCAGAGGGAAAAACTAACGACCATAAATGACGATGACAGCATCGACTACTGCTTGACTGGGGGGTATGACACACGTAGTGTTGGAACTACAATGCAAAGAGTCGTGCGACACAGCCGCAGCATGATTCATGACTCTAAACGTACTGCTGCGCGCTCACACTACTCGTAGACAGTTGACAAGACAAATATATATACCAGGTACCAGGTATGAAATACGTTTGGTCCCTATCCCTGGGTTCCAAAAGAACAGGCGCATGGTTCGCTACTCGTAGACAACTTACAAGACCAAACAATAACATATACCTGGTACCCCGGTATTTAGTTTCTATCTCTGGGTTTCCAAACGATTAACAGCTGCAGCCGCAACATTCCGGCGCGAATGGAAACGTTGAGCACATCATACCAGGTCCACGAGGAGGGTGGCAAACCGATGGAACAAAGCAACAAAGCATCTACAAACCCGCCTGGTCGCATCTCCAGACTATTCGTAGCTCTGCAGCCAACAATTCAGACAGCTTCGCATACGCAGCGCCATACGGCATTATGTTCGTGAACAGCCTACACAACATAACGACATCCTGTACGTACGAACATCGCGGCCCATCGCACGTGACGGCCATGGACGCTGTTGTTGGCAAAGGCATGCACTCCGCACAAAGGTTACCGTCGCCTGCCATGCGACCCACAATTGCTGAACTCCTCCAAATGCCAAGAGTCATCAAGAAAACCGAAATGGCAAGCCAATTTTAGTCCCGGTGACCAAAAATATTGCAGTTTTCTTTCCGCACCGGGCTGATTTTTAGCTTCTGCTGGAAGTGGCTGAAGATGGGCGGCAAAGAGGAGGCCACATCCCGGGGAGACTGGGCGGAGAGGAGAGCCTGCAGAGGGAACGTCCTGAGGAAGCCGTTCGCGTCTGCTGATACGTCCACCGCGTCCTTCAGGCCCGTGTCTGCATCCGCAACAAGCGCACACAAAACAAAACAACAAAAAGGGAACCACATTAAACAAATATCCAGGATAGACTTGTTTCATGTTCTATGATACCACGCAACTCCTCGATGATATCTGCCGTGTTTGCCCTCCGTGATAGCTGCGCGTGGAAACGTAAAGGACAAGCATGATAAGTCGACACGTCCACCGCGTCCTTCAGGCCCGTGTCTGCATCCGTAAAAACGCACACAACGGAACCAAGGGAAACATCCAAGTTTTAATTGTGTCAGTGCTACCATGTAACTCCTCGATACCGTGTTTCGCCCTCAGTGATAGCTGCGGGTGGAAACCTAAATGGCAAGCATGACTAGCCGGTCGTCACTTGTGTCCGAAAGGGAGCCAAGGGACCCACCATAACATCTTTGGAAGGGAAAATGTGTCGGAACCAAATTATCGTTACAGAATCGGCCACACGAAGCTGCTGTGGTAGGAGATGTGCCCGAAGAACAGCGTGGGGAGGTGTATGAAACGTGCGCAGCAGGATGAATGATGGTACACGCTGCTGCCCGCTCTTGCCAGGCGGTTGATAAGACAGCGCTTGTCGTTTTTTAGGTCGCTATACCTGGTGCTAAAAAAAAGTTCAAGCTTGCACATTTTACCGAGTGAATCCTCGATGGTACCGCGTTTGCCCTCCATAATATCGTCTCCCTCGAACGTGAAAAAAAACTAACTACGACTTCACTCCCACACTACCACCTACCAGGTATACTTCGTACCTGGTATAATATTACGTCAATATCTGCTACCATGTTAAAAAAAAAACATACAATCCCTCTAGAGTCTACTATATAGCTGGGTCTGGACCATAAACGGCAACCATGATATAATTAGTCGGTCTTCACCTGTGTCCAAGGCCATCACCGCCACAAATCGCTTCCCTTGGTTGAGCACGGCCCGCGTCACCTCCACCCGAGGAGAGCTTTCGCACCAGCAAACAGGACCACCGTCGGAAAAAATCGGGCATAAATAGAATCGCCACACCGTTGGAAAAAAACGAGAATAAACAGCATCGCCACAGAGATCGCCACCACAGACAGGGGATGGGATAGAGCGGAAGAAGAGCGCGTGTTTGCTGTCAGATTAAGGGGAACAAGCGCTGAAAGACTTACCTGGTATCCAGCTGGCGAGGGGGCAAACGTGGACCGGCGCCCCGACAGCAACATCTACACGAAAGCGATTTTGACGTCTGAGCCGCCCGTTTCAAAGTGAAAGAAAACCCATCTTTTTTCGTGCCTCACTACCATACGGCCCTCTTGTTTACCTGGCCTTTCTGCGCTAGCATGAGACAATGAGCACTTTGTCTACCTGGAGTATCTGCGCGGGTTTTCGTATTTCGTGCGCTTGGCATAGCATTGCCAAAATCTCCTTTAAGTATATTTGCGATGTATATCGCTGTCTCGTAGTTTGTAACCACACAGCTTGTATCTAGGATACAGAAGCGGTACGGACACTGGATGTGCTGGATGCCGATAGGTAGAAAGAACGGTTTCATGTGAAGAACACACACATTATTCGACTGACTGCGACAGGCGAAAGCGGGTCGGGGCATATATTTGCAGTACATTTTATCCAAATGTCGTATTCGACATCACATACAACAACGAGGCAGGAAACACACACCGGGTAACTTGTACCAGAGGTGTTCCGGACGACTTATCTCACCACTCGCGTCGGTATTCCCTGCAAAGACAAGCCGATAACCCCTCCATATTTCCTGAGACCTTAAATACGTGTCATTCGCCTCAAGGGCCCATCTACCAAGTATACCCGGGTGACCAATTCCACCACGCTTGTATTCCCTATATATGATACTCCCTACGGCTGCAAGTCCAAAGCCGCCCCCACAATTCGCCAGACCTTAGTTCTGTGTTAGTCATCTCGAGGGCCTCCCCGATGGAACTCCAGAAGTGGATCTCCTCGGCGGCGCTCTCCGGAAAGGAGCGGTTGGTGAGGTTGGCCAGCTTTTGGATGTCCTTCACCCACACATGAACCCCCGCCTTCAGGACAGCAACAACGCCCATTTCAGCAGCCGGCACAACACAAAAAACAAGGCAACCAGAACGAACCATCAAGCAAAGGGCTTCCAACCCGTCAAGCCAGCAACGTGTGCTCATTTCATGCATGGGCGTAGTCGTATGACCATAGACACGCATCCCTACAATGCCGGGACGGAGCACGTCCGGTTTCACCGATCAGGCAGATACGACGAGCACTAAGCGTGAAACGCCGTGAGGTGTTCGACGAGTCGCATGCCAACAGTGTCGGGAGTGGGGAGGTATTCAGGAGAGCGTAATTTTTCTCTTTCAGGAGTGGGGAGACGGGCGCGACCTTCAACAGCGACACTACCCGTAAGCAACTTCAGAGGTAAATATAAGATTTAGCGTCTGTGAGTCGAGAGCCCATGTATCGTCACAGCATGACCGTCACCAGCGGAGTTCCAGACGAAATGATGGGGCACAGACGCCTCATCATCGAGAAGGCATCCTGCCAAACAGTATAGTACCGATCTCTTGCGCATTGATACTGCAGTGCACGTATTATTTTGAATTTTTTCTCCGTCCCGCGGGACGCTTTTTTTAGCATATTTTGTGACTGCGGGCTAGATTTCAGGGAAATGAGCTGCAGTAACGTGAGAAATCATTAACATCATCATCACAGTTGTTTCGCCAGAGTGTACAATACAAGAAAGCTGAGCAACCACGGGAAAGCATACGAGCTCCACATCGCCGAGTTCTAGGCGCAGGCCGACCCTTTACTCGCACTTGTAAGAGCGGAAGAACGCGCTCTTGCCACTATAGGGTGTCGACATTTCGCCGCCATAAATGCGCCTGTAGAAAGCACATCATGTTTGCCCGGTTGGTTCGCATGCGAATCACCGACAAGAACAGATTGCTGCTGCTGCTGCTGCTGCCGGCGCCGCTGCTACTATTGCGCCAGGCCTCCACATTAACGGCAATGTAACACTGACGATACAGTATAGCTTTAGAGCTAAGGCAATATGAAAACCCAGATGACCAGAGCTGTTTATTAAGCACTAATAGGTGAATATATTTTGGCCTATGCCATATCAGAGGGTGGCACACCATTTAATCGAGAAAATGGTTGATATACACTTTGAACTATATATGTCTAACCTAACCCAATCAAACCAAATCAATCAATGTAGGGATACTTCCTTTGGTTTTGTACAAAGTGTGCCCCAACCCTTTTCTGTCATACCATGGTAAATATCAATGGTTTCTAGACCTAACAAACAGCTCTACAAATGGCGCACCGGATGCCTACGAACACCGTTACCTGAACAGTACTACTATTGGCGCAATGGAGGCCTACGAATACGCTCCCCGAACTTGATTCTACACGTTACCTGAACTTGGTTCAAGAAGGCGTCGTCCTGGACCCTCCTCCCCAGTCCCAGCGCATCAAGTTGCACCTTCATGCCCTTCCCCATCTTAGTACTAGCCGCTTCCACTTCCGGGTGGGCCGCGAGAGCTACTGTAGGGATTTCCAACCGCTTCTGGCACCGGTCCAACGCTTGCTCAAGTTCTGTGATGCGCCGTTGCAGAACCGACACTCCGGAGTCCAGCTGTTATGATAGCAAGAGCGGGGGGCGGGGGGGGGCATACTTGTTTGCTGATTGACTTAGTCATTTGATGATTGACCACGCATCCCTTTCGAGACGGGGTGGCCCAGGGAGGAGGCACGTAGACGTTGCTTCTTGAGCGGTTTGCTCTTAAGCTCGATTCTCGGTAGAGCGCAACTATATTTACAGTTGTAGTAGTAGTAGTAGTAGTAGTAGTAGTAGTAGTAGTAGTAGTAGTAGTAGTGGTAGTAGAAGTAGTAGTTGTAGCAGCAGCAGTAGTAGTAGTAATAGTAGTAGTAGTAGTAGTAGTAGTAGTAGTAGTAGTAGTAGAAGTAGTAGAAGTAGTAGTAGTTACACACTACTAGTGTCTGTTGGGAGCTGCGGCCAACGTCGGTACGAAACCCGCGGGGAACGCGTCACAGCAGCAGCGTGAGTAATCACCACTTTTTACAACGCCAACAAGAGACGGAAGCACTGAACCCAATACGCGGAATGAATCTTAGGCAGGAACAGGGGGGGGAAGTACTCATTATCATGCATGGCCGTAGTCTTGAGACCATAGACCCTCGCATCCCTACAATGCCGGGACGGGGCACGTCAGATTTTCACCGACCAGGCAGACGGGGGGGTGTAGTCATTTCATGCATAGCCGTAGTCATGACCATTGACGGGGGGGAGGGGACCTAGTGATCTCGGGTCAGCGTATCACTGGACTCAAAAGGCGAACAAATTACCCACGAAAATCAAAACTGGATGCAGAACACCAGAAAAACGCCTGCCCCAAACGCTGCAACTCCATCTCACAAACCATGTATTAAGTGGGAGCACTCGCCTTATCGTCGCCACCCCTGGCAGCAGCGTAAGCCCGAACCGCAGGCGCAAAGACGTGCGTAGCGTACGCCTGCAGCACCGCGAAAACCGAGCCACTTGGGGCTATCTCCTCTCCCATCTTCCCTTCCTCCTCTTCCGCACCCGATGTTTCGGCACGTGAATCGCCACCCGGGAACGACATGATCTGCAAAGCAACGCGGCAACACTTTCGCGTTTTTATGGCAGGAACAAGAAGGTGCGTTAATTCCACGTGGGATTTCGACATGATCTGCAACCAAGGCGGTAACGCGTTCGATTTTCTACGGGCAATGGCAGACACAAGAGGGTGCGTCAACTCAAGGATTCTGGATTCCCAGCCTTCCACCGCGTACTTGTAGTTGCGAACGACATGATCTGCAAGCAAGGGGACAACGCGTTCACGTTTTGTGGGCAATGGCAGAAACAAATGGGGATGAGAGGGTGCGTCGATTCCATGATTTTGGATTTCCAACCTTCCACACATCGGACAGATCACGATCTAGATCATCTAGATCCTATATATGTCGTTGTGATATGTACAGGATATGTGCAGTACAGATCCAACTCAGAAAATACGTGCTAGATCATGCAGATAATTCGGCTTCCACCCGGCAACACGATGTATAGGTCATGCACATCACATAGACCAGGGATATATCTGCCCTATATGTTACAAATCACGAAATGAGGATCTGGTCTGTCCGAACTGTGTCGTACTTGTAGTTGCAAAATCGAGGACACCCGTCACAGATGCAGCGAAGTCAAGCATGTGCGTGGGCCACCGAGTAACGCGGGACCAACCCGACGTGGTCAGTCTACAGCAAGGCAGAAACCGTACCATACATCGCGCATCGCAGATGCGTTCTTTACCGCAATGAGTGCTCCGAGTGACAAGACAGGCCCTGCTCGTAGACACGATCCATTTCGAGAGTAGCGTACAGTCGTTGCTGTTGTTCTCACAATAACTCACCGTCACACCGTATTTGACGTAATAAACCACCCCCGGTGATAACTATTTCGCGTTTTCTGTTTTTTGTCACCCGGGGTGGTTTCCTGTGGCAAGGTGGAATTTATGAAAAGAGTGATATCTTATGTCACATACGGTAAAGTCTAGTCCTTGGTCACAGGACAAGCTCCAATAAATTTAGAGTCAGAGAAAACCTCAGCCAAAAAAAAAAACAGTACGAGAACCTGCAGCTGGGCATGCAGAGGTCGCCGCTTGGAGGGCTCCAGGCTTCCCGGATGCATTTTGATCACGGCCAAGCCGGGCGCATCCTCGACATATCGCGTGTCGAGACCAAGCCAGAACCCGCCGACAGCGGTGCTGCGCGTTCGCTCGTCACTCCCTGGGGTTGACCGCTTGCCCTCGCCGCCAGCTGTCCTTGCTACTGCGCCCGCTGCCGCTGCCGCGTCTTCCAGCTCGACAAAAAGCGCCGATGGTTGAACGTCCGAGGCAAATCTTGACGTGTAAAAAAGCGAAGGAAAACACCGCAGGATACGAGATCAACGTGACGACAGGGTGGTATTGGGAGGGCACCTCACCACCTATTCGACACTATGGTTGAGGGTCACTGTGTACGATACGAGTATACCCAACCCTAACCCCGACCGCAACCTAAATCAACCAATGTGGAACCAATGTTGAGGGCTAGTCATCTTCGTCTCGTACACAGTGTGCGTCAACCATAGTGTCGAGTAAAAGCAAAAATCTACTGGGTATTGGTCGAACGTCCGAGGCAAATCTTGGAATTTGACAGCTAATATAAAACAACGCAGGATACGACTAACACGACGATAAAGAGGGAGGTATCGGGGCCCATGAGAATGGAGGCAAATAATGGAATTTGACAGGGGAAAGAAAACACCGCGGGATACGAGATCAACGCGACCATAGGGTGGAATATACAGGATGCGGGCACATGAGAAGGATTGAGCCTAGGCAGGATACTAGAAATAATTTCAGCATAGCAACTCTTCCGCGGAGCTGGGACGGTTCGGTCCGTCGAGAAGCGATTCCACGTGACAACACAACAATCCGCAAATTACCTGGTACAATTTCTCTATACAGCAGTGGGTACCCCAGTGGTCTAGTGGTTAACCCCGAATACTACTAAGGTTGGAGTCAGGGGTTCAAATCTCGGTATGGAGATTTTTATTTCGAGAGACACCAATTGCCGAGAGCGCTTTATAGCGTGGGTAAGCACAATTCGCCGCGGGTCGACGAGGGAAGAAAGTGCTGAATTCTTCTCGAGATAAAAATTGAGGGGCGTACCGTAGTGGGGAGGGGGGAGAAGAGCCTGCTTAGTGGCCCCGGATCTGAGTTACGACTAGGGAGGGAGAAGGAGAAAGAAAAAGTGCGACGATAATAGATGGACTTAGCAAAAAAAAAAAAAAAACGATTCAAGAGCACCCAGTAAAAAGTCGAAACAAGCGCTCTTAAAATTGCTCTTATCTGTAGCGGGCAGTATATAGCTTCTAGAATAGGCGGGACATGCCGATTTGATCGCTCTTAAATCCCGAATGCTCTCATATTGTGCCCTCTTAAATCGGGGTACCCACAGTATTTATGGTACTATTTTTTCTGTATGTAAGCATTCCAGGCGCCATGAGGAAGGGGTGGCTGTATGAAGGAGAATGCCGTGTTCACCGTATTACTACAACAATCTGCCCATCAAATAATACGCAGTCAGCATCTGCGGGCAAGCTTAAGCTTTGCACGACTGATGCACCACTAGAGCTACGCCGTTATCACGGCGAACACAGTCATCAGTGGTACGTAGCCAGCATACTGGCATACAGAGCTCTGCGGCAGATTCTTTAAGAACGACAGGTCTAAAATGCCACCTGCAGTTCATTGCCGGTACCTGGTACCTGGTATCATATATACCTGGTACTATTGCCTTACCGCGTACAAGGATGCTCCAAACCAAACGCTGCAGGGGACACGTCAACAAGCCAAGTCTCAAGTCAAGGAACCAGCAAAAGTATCGGCCGTATTTTGTCAGTGCTCGGCCAAGTCGCTGGGGTTGAACAAAATCAACATCGACAACCGTTACTAGAAAAACAGTATACCTGGTACATATTTATAGCCGGTCTACACAGCAGCCACATGGTCGAGGGTTTGTGAAAAAACCAAGAAGAGCGGTGCAGGAGGACATTGTTGCCAAATGCCAGGTATCAGGTACCAGGTACTTCATGAGAGAGACAAGCCAGGCCATACTTCAAAATGAAGTTACACCCAGAACCAGGATGGCACCTCTGCTGCTGTGTGGTGCGATTAAATGTAACCACAAATAAGAAGCACATCAAAGGTGACATTGCTACCAGACCACTGGGAGTACAGCAGCACAAGGTATGCATTTAAAGTACAGCAGTATAAAAGCTGCAGCTGGACGTATCGTATGATGTGATAGAATCCTCACGTGCTGAGAAGGGCACAGACATCTGGCGTTTCCAAGCCCTGTCGAAAAGATTCTGCGCTGCGTTCGCCTTCCCCTTCCAGGCCCAACACTGCTGGGCACACCGAGGCAAGGTAGGCCTGCAGTTCCCTCAGGTCTTCGCCTTGCACTAGCTCGGCGGCCGCCATCGCCCGGCTCGGGCTGCTGCAGACATAACATAAGCAGAAAAAGATATTACAACGTTGTTAGAGAGATTATGAGCAACATAAAAGGATAAGACACCGTGAACAGATGGACAGAGGGAGGTGAGAACGCCGCATCGAAGCTTCGTACATTGCGAGAGGGTAACAACACCAGGACCACTGATGCAGACAAAAACATAATAAGAGAGTGAGACATCGTGGACAACAACGAACATAGAGAAGTAGGAACGCCGCATCGAAACTCCATGCTAACAATGCCAGGTACCACTGATACAAACATATTGAGCAGAATACATAAGAGAATAAGGCATTGTGGACAGAGAGAGGTAACCGAGGTGTATATAATAATGTCGGCGTCCCCGATGGTCTAGTGGGTTAACCGCGTAACCACAAAGGTCAATGTCACGGGTTCGAGCCCCCCCGAGTGCATACTCGTACTCGTAGGGACTTTTTCTTGTGTTCAAAACTGACTTGCGGAAAGCGCGAGAGCGTGAGTTAGCAAAAAATCGATGAAAATCGACGAGCGTTGGGAATGCTGATCTCTCTGCGCGATAAAAATGAAGGCACGCATCGGGGGGGAGAAGGGACGACACCTGTGACCACGGCTATTAATAGTCCAGAACCTGGAAACTAAAAAAAGTGAGAAAAAAAAAATAAGTGGGGGCTATTTTTTTCCGTACTAAAAAATGTATCCCCTTTCGTACTGTACCCACTTTTTGGAATCGTTTCGCTTGGATTTAGCGTGGGGTGTTTTTTTCAGTATAGGTCAAGTTTTTTTTGTCGTGGCTTGCGTCATTACTGTACCTAATACGGTGCTATCGCAACCTCGTCGTACGAATCCGCGATCGGATCCAGCGGCTAAGTACAACGCCCGGTGCCCGGTGTTTATGCCCACCTGGGATGTGTGCTGTGATAGGGGGACCACGTTTTCGCCAAAGCAAATCTGGCTGGCGGAGCTGCTCAGCTGAGGTGCTACCCAAACTCGTTGTTGGATCCAATGTGATGTTTATAAAAACAAAACCGGTAGATACCTAACCTAACCCACGGAATTGTGTATCGGGCTCAGCTTACATTTGTCTCGAATTTGATTGTTGGGTGAGTTGTAGAGGCTTCTCAAGTGCGAAGTCTCTGAAAATTATGGTTTCACCCTTACCGCTGCATGCATCCTTGAACCCCCCCCCCCCGGTTTTAGTCAAGGAAGCGGGGACGCGCTTATACCGCCGCTACTACCCGACGTTTCAGGTGTTTTCTGCTTGCCGCTGGGGTATCTTACGATGTTGCTTGTCTCGTGGTGCGCGGTCTCCAGCCCGACATAGATTCGATCTGTTTTTGGATTTTGATCCTCACCGCACCGCACTGTCTGTCCCACCCACACTCTCTGCTTCACCGCACGCTGACAACCGAAGGGTCTGCTAATTCGTGTCACCCCACTACGCCGAAGCGGAGTTAGCGCCCCCGTGGGCGCTCGCAAACCCCTCGAACCCCTCGACTGAATCCCCTAAGCGTAAAAGGTTTTTAGGCAATGATTGGAAAGAAACGTGATGAACGCCCTACTGTTGGAGATGTCTCCTTTAGGAGTAGGAACGGTGCTCCGTCTTGAAAGAGATGCAATTACGAAGGCGAACAACCGTGCTCCGTCTCAAAAGGGGTGCCATGACTAAGGCAAACAATAACCGGGTACCCCCCCCCCCCCCCGAGAGAGTAGAACTCACATAGTGGGAGAATGTGTAATGTACAAGGAGGAACGGGATGTATTCGAGGGGGAGATGAGGACAATAGACGATTGTGACATGGAGAAGTTTGGTACACTAGGTAGTAGAGAGAAAACTATGCCTATCCTAGGCGATAGATGGTGGCCACAGACGGCGAAACAGGTAGGGGATAAGATACGTAAAAAGTGTCTATGTAATGTATAGAAAAAACGTAACGAGCGCCAAAATGTTGGAGATTTCTCTGTTCGGAGTAGGAACGGTGCTCCGTCTCGAAAGGGATGCGTGGTCAATGGTCAAACGACTATTATAAGGCAAGCAACAAATGAGGGGGGGGGGGGGGGGG
>JAYJMJ010000075.1:1750392-1777152 GCA_036873875.1 Laminaria ephemera
CCCCCCCCCCCCACCCTCAGCTCCCCGAGTGATATTACGATCAGGACCAAGCCTACGGTAGGGGGGGTTATTTTAGGGCTTGTCATGGGCCGATAGTCCGGGCCGGGCCGGGCCTGGCCGATAATTTTGAAAATTTGATGGACTGGGCCGGGCCGGGCCGGGCCGGGCCGTGAGAAATTGAAAATGTTACGGGCCGGGCCGCGGCCCAGCATCCAAGAAATTTGATGGGCCGGGCCGGGCCGCGGCCCATTATACGAAACAGTGATGGGCCGGCCCGGCCCGGCCCTGCCCAACCCCGGGCCGGTTCACCAGCGCCGGCCCATGACAAGCCCTGGTTTATTTCTACGGCTCAGGGCCACTCGTGCGAGTGGCTACCCTGTTTCAAGATACACCTCGCCGTGGACTTCTTTGTTACGGTGCGCCATCAAAACTTTTAAAGCCCGTTTTTGAGTGATGTACCGGGCCACTCGCGCTAGTGGCCGAAACCCGGTAGTGAGAATGGGGGTACCCCCCCTACCGTGAGCTCGGATCTCAGCCACTTGATCACCGTAGGCCAGGGAGGCAATTCAAGACAACAACACGAACCCGACCTTCTTAACAAATATAGCAGGCATATATCGTTTGCTTTGAGTACTACGACAAGGTAAATCGTTTGCTTGGAACACAATCGTTTGCTTTGAACACCGTCACCGGGTCTCTCGAGCATGACAACACATTCACGCGGTTCAAACATACGACCCACTGTATGACCTGCATTCGTCTGATTGGCCGATTCTTCCGTACGTACAAAACTCATATTCCCCGCATCGCTGTGCTCCCCATGGAAATATTATGCATTATGCAGGACGTATCATATGAGCAATGGACAAGAGCGTCCCAGAAAATATCCTGCACCTGGTTCCAAAGCTGTCTCCAACGGCCCATCCTGCACCGAATGAAGCGTCCCTCCACCAATCCCCAGCCGGTTAAAACCGACGCCAGTCCCCACGCCCGTGTCACCGTTGTTTTGCCGTCGCAATAACCCATAACTATTAACATCCCCCCTAGCCTGACGTTCTTGGAGGGCAACTGCCCGGGCGAGTTCCGCTTTAAGCCGGCGAGACGTGGAGAGTTCGGTGGCAGACTGAGCCCTAGCCTGCGCAGTACTAGTACGCTCCGTCTCTTGTAGCCTCGCCACCTGTTCAACTTGCGCTGAACGCAGCTGCACGATCTCTTTCTCTTTCCTCGCTGAGGTTGATGCCTCGAGGGCGTCGGCCGTCAGTATTTCTGCTTGAACCCGACGTTCCTCGGTCTGACTGGCTCGTGTCCGAACTTCCTCGAAAGCACGTTCAAGTTCTCCGGCGACTGCTTTCAGCCGTCTCCTCTCCAGCTGGATGGCAGCGCGACAAAACAGACAGCACAAGGACATGTGTTGGCGGCGATAAGAGGCGCTTATGACTCATGCTACGGTAGCCGATGCACCCAATTTTTCTGAGGCTCTATACCTCATTCAAAAGCTGACTTTGGGAATTGTTGAAAGTGCAACCTGATGAACAATCCCATGGCCTATTCATAGGTAATTCTTACCAGGTATATAACGGATGATATACAAATAAAACACAAACGGTATTCCAACGATACTATTATGAAGTAGTTCAAAAGTTGACAAGCCCCCATCAGCCAGAAATAATTTGGCTAGAAAGTGCTATACTAATACCTAGTATCGTAACAAGCGTCTTATCCCGCTCCATCGAGCTGCCACCTTACTCTAGGTGCCACTGTAGAGATAGCGGCAGCGCTGGCATGGATTGGAGTGGTAAAGCTTGCACTTTCCGTCGCAAGGTGGTGCTCTCTTCGTCAACGGTCCAGCGTTTTGACGAAGTAATCGTGCGCCTCGTTACAGGTCAACGTTAACACCACCGTGGAGTTACTCTGACAATCTCCCAAACGCGCTACAGTCTCTAAAGCTCGGCGTTGAAGATTGCAGTGTACCGCTACGTATTTCCCACTCAGACCCCACATTTCTGAACATTTACGCGGAATCGTCGTCGTATGTTCTTCTTATTCTTCTTATTTTTTATCTCCGGGCGGATGGGTAAAAATGTGCTCGGCAGCAAGATTCTACCGGCGGAAATACTCGTAGTGCTATCTACTGCTGCGCTACAGCAGTGGCGACGAACATTAATCAGAGACATAGGTGTTCACTTCCTAATACCTTTAACGTAACCTCACCACACTTCCACTTATGTGTCGTGTGTCAATCTATCTCGGTTGCTGAAACAACGGTGCTATGGTAAACCTTCCGCACAGAGGGAACAGTTTGTTGGAGTTGATACCGTGGCATCTTACACCCACCTCATCTTGGTCTCTCAAACGGTCGAGGGAAGCGCGGACACCATCCGCCTTCTGCAGGTCCTCTCTAGCCGCCGCTAGTCTCTCTTCAAGCGACGACGCTTCTCTCTCCAGCGTCTATGCAAATGCAACGGGCGCACGGAGGGGGGGCAGAGGCTGCGCGGTAAATCCCCTAAAGTGTAGGAAAATGCAGTAGTTGGTTGTTGGGGCGAAAAAAATGTCCTGCACTGCCTTTTGCATACGCGACATGCTCGGCTGTTCCAAGCAGATCTCCGGAGGGGAATAGGACCAAGCACGGCAATTGAGGTGGTGGGTAACACGGTCCAGGCTCCTGGCACGTCTACCGCCAAGCTACCACTAAGGGATGTTTCTAACGACACGTTGCAAATGGCAAAAATACTCGTCAATTTGGCAAGGTTTTGGCACGTATATTTTTCAAGTCTCAAAATGGCAAATCCAAATATTAACAGCAAATAGCATACTGAAGTATAGAATTAAACTTGTCCACGAAGGACTATGGAACTATCAAGAAAAAGTTTGGCCAAAAACTTGCCATTTTGGCAAATCCAAATTTCCATAAACTTGCCAATTTGGCTAAAAACTTGACGAACATGTGTCCTTAGAAACGGCCCTAACCCTTTCAGCACTGCAAAAAGTATCCCTTTCATTCCAAATAGTTCGTCCCCAAAAACGTGGGTGAAGTACTAAACGGGTTAAGTTGTGTAGAGATGTGCCCAGTGGCCACGCGAACGTACCGATATCAACACATTCGCTGATACGGCCAAAAGGTAGGCGTTCAAGCCAGCACGCTATTGATACCTGTCGCGCGAGCTTGAGTTTCTCCTCTGCGTTTTCCTGTCGCCAAACCATTTCTTCTGCTGCCTGGTCCAGGAACGAAGCACCATTGACACCGGCACAACAAGCGCGGCAACGTAGACCCTGGATTAATTCCCGGGGAGTTTATTATTCTACGAAGCTCTGGGGGGGTGTTTAGTGCAGACGATCCGGAAATAAACCTTCAGTTAGTTGACTTGACGTCGGCGGCTGGTGTTATGCTTCCTTAATGAAAAAATGTAGGCCAAAATGAAAATCCTGCATGGGCTGAACACGCAAGCCATGGGCCGCGTACACCACTACATGATGTATCACGTCATTGCATGACTTCACTTTAAGAAAGATGGTAAACACCTGCGAACAACGCCCAACAGCGTCAAAATTACAGCAGGTTCGAGACACCAAACCAGTGCTGCGGTAGTGATAAAGATAACATAGCTGTCGCTAGGAATCGCGCAGCCGGATATTTGGAACCATCGTCAACTTGTGTGCGTTGGCGGGTGTGTGTTGCTGTTCCGCGGTCATAATCAACTGTGTAATCAACTAAAAGAAGGCGTCAGCCCTCTCGGAAGGGGTTCCTATCTTTTTACGCCGTGTAATGAGAAACTCGCATTTTCTCTTAACAATGCCCGCAATAGTCGTTCGACTTGCCTGTGAGGTCGACACTTGCAGAGCAGCAAAGCTCTCGCGCTCCGTTTTCAGCTCAATCCTCTGCCGCGGTTGCAAACACAACGAACGCTACGCTGTGATCGTTGAATTGATTATGATGAAGAATTTCTCACATTAGCTCATTTCCCTGAAAATCTAGCCCGTGGTCACAAAATAGCTTTAAAAGCATCCCGAGGAAAAAACAAACAAACATCGGTGCCAGGTACAATTTAATACATGCACCGCCGTACCAATACACAAGGGAACGGTAGTACGAATTGCATCATACCATCCCGTATCACTTGCACACCAAATAAGATAGAGCATGGCGGCAGCACCGCGCGATGTCGAAAAACTCGTGATACAGGCGACACATGAAACGTGCGTTCAGTAGGGTATGGCGGTTTTGACACTCGACGTTCTGTGGGTATCACTTTCTCAAGCTCGGTAAGCCGACCGCTGCTTGCTTCTAAGTTTCCTGCGTTTGATCAGAAACTCCATATTTACAGTGTTACGGGATAACACGACTGCTGCCACCAACTACAACGTACCACACTGTCCGGAAATATAAGAATCGTTGGGGGTATTCATATGAACATCTAACGGTCTGTACATTTCCGGGCAGATTGGTAGTTACCAGTCAATCAAATAACAAGCGGTCATTCAGAGAAAAGGTCACATGTCTACCTGTTTAGCCTTTGCCGACCAAACCCATATTTCCACATTTCCTCGAAAGCGTGTGTAATATTCCACACTAATTCCAAGTAGTTTGTCCCCAAAAACGTGGATGCAGTTCTAAGGGGATTAAGCAGCCAGTATGATACCTGCTGGGTCAACTTGTCGCTCTCCGTTCTCGCCGCTGCATCCGCCTGTCTTTTGTCCCTGTCAAGCGCAGCGCATCGCTCCGCCAACCGCTGCCGCTCTTCGTCGACACTCTGCCGCACTGCCTCTACCTCCGCCACCATGGCTCCCTGAATTCCCCAAATTGGGTTTTATCGCGATAAAAATGAAGGCATGCACCGCAGTTGTTGTTGTTGGGTTTTATCGCAACACAAACGAAGGCATGCACCGTAGTTCTAGTCGTTGTTCTCGCAAAAAGTTCATAATCGCCATGATCTAGTCCGTGGTCACAGGACAGGCTTCACAAACTCTGGGGTCATGGTGAGGAGGGGGGAGAAGCACCTGCTATGTGACCCCGGATCTGAGATACGGATGCCTAGCCCCTCACGCACGCCTAAAACCTCGAAAGTTGTTCAGCAAGGAGTTGTCGCTTGCTGGCAGAACTACACGGGAAAAAGCCCACCTGCAGAGTCTCCATTCTGAGGTGTTCCTGTCTTAACCTCTCCCTCTCTCCAGCGTTCTGCCCTCGTAGCGCCCGCATAACCTTTGGCCCGAATATTGCGTAAGGGGTAGCAGGGCGAACGCAACCATTCGGTTCTTCCGTTTTCGTCATACAGTTGTGGTTCCGCAATAGTGCGGTGTCTTGTCAGATGACAATACCCGCACTAAAGTGAGATCCCGAACTATGTCCGGGACAGTGCGGTACTCTTTAGGACGAGGTCTTGACAAACGATTTTCACCGCACTAAACTGGGGCCCCGCACTAAAGGTTATCGCACTAACCTGGGACCATGACTGTAGTTGAATAGAGTCAGAACAGCAGCATAGTACGTGTTTCTGCCTGTTGCACATGGCAAACCGTCGCATCTAAATAGCCACAGCTGCTAGTTATAGTATCGCAGTACCACTACGCCAAAGAGATTATCAGTACCTGATCCATTGCCATGAGCGTTCCCTGAAGGCGCTGGACCTCGTCCTCCGCTGTCTGGTGCAGGCAGAAGACCGAGCAGGAAAGGGTTTAATGTCAATATCAATTGTAGTACAGTACATGACACCTAATAAGAAACAGGGTATGGAGAAGGCAGGCTAATATTTACTGGAATATCAGTATATATTATAGGGTGTTTGCGATTTCCAACCTCTACTGGGTTGGAAAACATGTAAAAATAGTATTGAAACCGACGAATGTCATCAACCCACGTCCACCAACCCACGAGAAATTAGGTTGGAAAATATAAAAATGGTGGGAAAACGCATTTCTCACCAAATTTGCAGCTATTTTTTCGTGGGTTAGGTTGACTTTGGATTAGGACGTTCGACGGTTTCAATAACATTATGATACGTTCTCCCACTCAACTCCTACCCAACCAAAGTCGGTAGTTCGCAAACACCCTTATGTTTCTTACTGGGTGGCCTGGACTGAACACGACGGGGTTTTTTTCGATCGGGCATACCACAACCTGCAAGAATCACCAAGTGACACTAGGGTGTTTGCTAATTCCAAATTATGTTGGGTTGGACAACATCTAAGAGTAGTGTTGAAACCGACGAACGTCATAACCCAAGGCTAAACAACCCACGAACAAATTAGGTTAGAAAATAAAAAAAATGGTAGGAAAACATATTTCTCACCTGATTTTCGCTGATTTGTCGTGGGTTGGGTTGGCCTTGGATTGTAACGTTCGACGGTTTTAATACTAGTATTACATGTTTTCCTACCCAACTCCTACCCAACCAAATTTGGTATCGCGCCAACACCTAGCTATTGAGATAATGTGAGAACAACAACAACGGCGACTTACAGACGTCACGTTCTGTAGTTTCCTCCCTGAATCGATCAGTTCAAGCTTTAAAAATGCACAAACGAAAATTGGCTGGTAGCTTTATTATTAGCGTTGGATATTACACTTCAAGGTTATTAAGGTGAGGAGACAATTTCTTCCTGTGGCAAAAATGGACGCAAGGCGCAGCGGAAAGAGTCCTCCGCACAGCGGCACTTCAAGCCGAGACAACGTCGGACTGTGTACCAACAGCGTGATTGCTGTCAATTTCGATATGTTGACTTGTTGGCTATATTGTGATAGTAGGTAGCGCTATCATAGCCTACGTGTCACGTGACTATGTAGGCTAGTGGGTAGTGCCATACAAACAACATGACCAGTGGAGGCGACGAAACACATTTTAAGTTATCGTTCATCAATGGTTGACCTGCTGCGCGCGTCTGGCGGACTGTTCGAGCTCCTTGACGAGCTTTTCCCTGGCCTCTATTTGCCCCTCCCTCGACACCTCAGAGGCTCCTTTCCGTTGAACCATCTCTGCCTGCAGGAGCTTCACAGCACCTGCGCTTTCGTGCACCTGGGATGCAACACACATCACACGCCACGGGTCGCCGCGAAAACATGTGACAAACATGTGTTTTCGAGAAAGCTTTCGCCGTTTTCGCAAGCGCTCCAGCGCTTTAGCAGGCTTGGGGTGCAACACACAACAAACGTCACGGCGCGCCGCCAACACATATGACATACACGCGATTTCGAGAAAGTTTTCACCGTTTCAGCATGCGCCCCTGAGGTTTCATGGACCTATGGACGCAACACATAACACACGTCACGGCGTGCCGCCAAAACATGTGACATACATGCATTTTAGAGAAAACTTTCGCCGCTTCAGCATGTGCCCCTGCGCTTCCATGGGCCTGGGATGCAACACACAACACACGCCACGGCGCGCCGTCAAAATATGTGACATACATGTGTTTTAGATAGAGCTTTCGCCGGTTCAGCATGCGTTCCTGCGCTTTCGTGGACCAGGCATGCAACACAACATAGCACACGCCACGGCGCGCCGCCCAAACATGTGACATACCAGGTACATGAGTTTTAGAAAAGCTTTCACACATCGGACAGACATACCCCTGCTTTCTCTAGGTCAAGATCCTTCCGGGAAGACGCATCCCTGCGTTACATGATCTGCACGATCTAGATTGTGTTTGCCGGGTGGGATCTGTATGACAAGCTTTTGTGCACATGTTTGCCAGGTGGGATCTGCATGATGCGGCTCTTGCACAAAATCTCACAACGGCAAATACAGGATCTAGACGAGCTAGATCGTCACCTGGCCGACGTGTGAAAGATTTCACCGCTTTAGCACGCCACTCACGTTGGAGAGGAAGACGTCGTGTTCGAACCATGGATATAGCATGTCAGCGGGTCGCCTGCTGTTGAAACATTGTTTTAGGTTTGGAGGCGGTTGCAGCTTTACACATTCTTTTTCGTACTATTTATCCTCCGGCGGATGGGCAGAAATAAAGCTTAAGCTCACCACGCTTCCATTTATTTTTCACATGTGTCGTGTGTCAATTTAATTATGTTGCATTCACAACGTGTCGATAAATTGTTGGGGGTGGTTTGTCGCTCCGTAGCTCACCTGCCCAGCCAGCGTTTCGAGAGTCTTCGAATCGGCGTTCCTTCGCCTTATATCTTCCATTTCTTCTTGGTGTACCCGTTTCAGCTCGGATACCGTCTCTTCGTGCCTCGTTTCTGCCTTGTGCAGGTCACTCTGCTCATTACGAACAAAAACGAAAAATACCGTTGTATCAAGGTGCAGTCCGATGAAGTCAGGCCGGTCATCGCTCGTATCGCACTCAACAGGGCGAGCCGGTCGAAAAGCAAGGTCGATCCTTGAATACATCCATTCAGTTATGTCCGTTCAGCTATGGGTTTATAGGGGGCGCTTGGGCAGGATAAATGAAAGACCCGGTGCTTATCCTACATCATCATTCCCAGGCCCAACACCCTGGTCTAAACATAGTACTTCGAAGTACTACCGTATGTTTGTAGTCACTATAAACCCTTTTGGAATCCATGTTGAGCGACCAGAAAAACGACGAGCGCGATCTTATCAAGCAGCAACCGCAGCATCGCTCGTCTTGCTCTCATCGCGCTTGATGCAATCAATGTCAGCCTGGTCGGTGAAAACCCGACGTGCTCCGTCCCGGCATCGTAGGCAGGCGAGGGTCTATGATCCTAAGGACTACGACCACGCATAATATGACTACACCCCTCCCCTCCTCCCCAGCCGCCTTTCGCCACAAGCTCACCTGATGTCGGCGCTCCCCTTCTGAGATTTTGGTAAGGCATGCCTCTTGCTCCGTTCTCCGGCCCGATGCAGCTCGCGATTCGGCCGCTGCTAGGCGTGAAGCGTTTTCAGCAGCCTCCAGTTCCAGCTGCTGGATACGGGCTCTAGAAATACGTGGAAGATTGAACGTAGGAAATCCGGGGTTGTGGAGCGGTATTGAATCTGAATATATGGGGGGCGTGCTTGATTCGGGGACACCTATATATTTGATAGAGCAAGTACGTGTTACGTTGAACTCGCACTCAGGAAAGAAACGAGGACACTACGGGTACTAGAGAAGCGTAGCATACTGCGGAGTACAGAAAGCTGGTTGCTAACTGACTGGCAGAAACTACTGGTGTTGTGAGGATTAAGGCCGAAGGGATTGGCAGAAAGTTTAGGAAGATTTTCAAATTTCGTCGTGTATGACCGATGGATATCGATGAGTACCTGTTTCTAATAAAATTCTGGAAAAATACGCGATGCACTATATGTGTTGTAAAGAAATACCGTAGAAATTATTGCCCGATGCACTATGTATATATAAATGTATCTGATAAGGGGTAACAATTAATTGATTTGTTAGCTAATATCAGGTACCAGGTACCTGGTATGGGATAATTACATTTGGGGACTGGTTAAATAATTACTTTAGGGATTCCGGGAGACGATATAGCTGAGCAGGCGTGCCAGTTTCATCTGACCATCATTTGGCACCGGCAAGGGGCACGTGACATCGTCAACCTTCCCCTCACTGCAAAATAAGATCCCCAACGTATACTGTATGCCCATCCTTACAAGTGCGTCTTAACCCTGTTGGGACCCATGCAGAGCGACCAAAAAAACGACGAGCACGATATAATCAAGCGTCTAGGAAGATCATACTGCGTGCGTGTCTTCTACAGCTCCTTATTTTTCAGGTCGGACACATCCCCTACGCCATCAGCCCAGGTTGCTTGTGTTCCCGTGGCCGATACCGTAACCGACATTTATTCTCGACTTTTCCCCCCTCTGATAATGGAAAAGCCTTCCCGCAAAACTTTTAGCACCGTCGCAATACAGATTACATCAAACATCCAGCTCCGATCTTTTGAATGACTGGATGCAAATTCGGGTAAAACAACCGTTTACCCCCGTGCACAGATCAGTTTCACTCTGGCACCTTGCCTTCACCTCACCTGGCCGCTGCAAGCGCTGCCTCTGCTTCAAAAGCACGAGCCTCCGCTGCCGCCAACGCATCTCGAATCGAGTCTGATTCTCGCTGGTGCCTTTGCTCGTCGTATGCTAATCTCGTAGCTGCGCCTTCCTTGTCCCTGGTGAGCAATGCCAGCTGCCGCTCAAGCGAAACAAGAACAGAGGCGTCCATATTCCCCAGCCCAACTTGTGTGGGAGAAGGCGCGCTGCCCCCTCCACGTCTTCGTTCCGCTAACCCTATCCTCGCCGCCTCCAAATTTCCATCACTCGTGCTAACGGCTGGTGTATTGTCGCTTGCGGGTCCCTTCAGAGTTCCCGGCGCGGCCGCTAGTGGCTCCACACTAGCTGCGGGAGTCGGTGGTACCGTAACAGTAGCGTGCACACCTAAAACACGCTCTGGGTTTCCAACGACATCGGAGACAAAAGGACCAACGACTCTCGGGACAGAATTTCCACCGACTCTTGGGACGGGATTTTCACCGACTCTCGGGAAGGCAGGCGGCAGTGTGAGATTCGGGTGAGACACCTCACCATCTTCAGCGTCCTTAACGTTGCCCATCGCTGCACCGGCCTCCGCCTCGGCAAACCCCCGCGCGGTCGTTGGCGTGTTTATCGTCATTGGTACGGCAAGTGGTACAGCGGATGGTGTCGGTACGAGATCAATGCTAGCCGAATAGCCCACGCCCCCTCCGCCTGTCGCTGGCGAAATGCCACTAGAAGGTCGGCTTCTACGCCCTGCAGGAAGTGTCCGCCGCGGTCTGCGACCACCTTCCATCGCGGACGGCGTAAATCCCAGAGCCAAATCCAATTTAGCATCGTCGGTGATATCTCCATCGCCGTCGGCGGCCTTCGACCCGAGTCCTAGACTTACCGCTACCCCTATGTTTCCTAGCGACTTTGGACCAGCCTCTAGTCCCAAACCTTCTCCAGCAACGCTTGCGCCTACTCCAGCTACGCTTGCGCCTGTTCCAACAACGCTTGCACCGACAATGCTTTCTTCGCTCGAGGAATCTTCGGCCATCATTCGAGCAGCAGCTGGGGAGAGTCCTTTCGTGATAGACGTTGACCCGCGTTTCGTCATCCCCAACGACGTTGTCGCGTGTGGCGGCGTCGACCGATGATGGCGGCCGCCCTCGTTCGAACTGCCTCCTACAGCTGTCGGCGAGGCCACCACGCTGTGAATGGTCGGGTTTACAGTATGCAGGGCGTCTCTATCGGTTTTGGTGGACGATTTTAAGATAGATTTGGGTTGTTCATCGGCTGGTCCATCGTCCGGCGCGTTGTCATCATCATCGCTGCTGGGGAGGATATCTAGGGCGTCTAAACCGCCTAAGTCATCGTCAAACGTGACTCCGCGGGACTTAGGCTCAAGCAACCGCGGCTTGTCCGCCCCCGCTAGAGCGCTCCGTCGCGGAACAACGCCAGAAGCTACCCCGGGGCTAACGGTTGTTGAAGGTCGCCCGACATCACCACTTACGCCTTGTTTTCTCGAATCGTCATGGTTGTGGCCCGTGTTGTCGGCCGAAGTTTCTAGGCCCGGCCCGTGAGCCGACAAGGATCCTTCTATCATTATACCATCTTCCACCCCAACGCTCTCCCGCGAAGGTGTCTGGCTTAACCCAACACCTCTTACCCGCGACCGCTGTCGTATCGGAGGTTCAATCGTGCCCGATTTCTCCGCCCGTTCCGTACTGATATTGCTCGCTGGATGCGCCTCGCTTTCAGCACCCTGTGTCCGTCCAAGGTCGAAACCTCCGACCCCTCCCACCCTTTCCAGAACCCCGCCCTTACTATCTAAACCTCCGAGCCCTCCTGCCTTTTCCAGGACCCCGTCCTTATTATCATCCGCAGGGTTGCTTTGGAAAAAGCCCCGCCCTGGAAGCAAGCGGCGAGGACTTCGATCTGGAGATTCCGGGGGGGCTCTGCGATGACCAAACGGTGGCAACGGTGACCTCTGGCTCGGCGGCTTTTCCTGGCCCGTCGCTCCTCGCTCGGAGACTGCGGATGAGGTAGTGTCTGCGCGGCCTCTCGAGTTGTCATCCTGCCGTGGATTTACAGCTCCCAGTGGTGGTGCAGTCGGCACACTTGCAGCAAGGACGGTGGGGTCTGTCAGCCGAAGAAGCGCATCCGCTTCATCGGGGCTGTCGAAGTCGCTGTCGATGTCAAGTCTAGGGGGTGCCCCTGGGGGAGACTTATCGCCGCCTCCTGCTGTGGCCGCGCGAGCACTTCGGCTGGAGTACGTGTTGTCGCGTATAGCATTGCCGCTGGAATACGTGCTGTCGCGTATCTCTTCAGTCGGCTGAGTGTGCTTTGTGATCGTAGAAAAATTGGAACCGTCCTTTTCCTGTTTGCGTCCCTTTTCACCTTCGTTCTTGGAATAGCCGCCGTCATCAGCTTTATCTCCAGGCGTATCAGTTGCGATTTTGTTCGGTGTCGACTTTATCTTGCGTCCCCCGCTCATCTTGGGCAGACCGAAAGAGTCATCAGAGTCAAGCAGCAGGGCGGCCGCTTCCGCCGCGCCACCGCCGCTGCCGCTTTTCCTGCCTTTGGTACCCTTTGTGGGGGGTCGATCAAGGGGGAGGGGTATAATCATATCATGCATAGTCGTAGCCTTTAGACCATAGACCCTCGCATCCTTACAATACCGGGACGGAGCACGTCGGTTTTTCACTGACGAGGCAGACGTTGCTTATACCACGGGAGGGGGTATTTGTTCGGTGCCTCGACTGAGAGTTCTCTCGATAAAGTGCGAATGCAGTGCTGTGTTGATTAAACCGGAGGTATGCCGGGAAGGAAAACCTGAGAGTTCTCTCGATAAAGTGCGAATGCAGTGCTGTGTTGATTAAACCGGAGGTATGCCGGGAAGGAAAATGCCAGTGAGTTTATCCGGTGAGCGACAGTCGTGCAACGGTTTCCGCTGTCTAGACTTTGTGGCATAGCAACTCCAACCACGTCCGCATCGAAGAGAATATCTGCGCTGCTGTACAAATGCAGCAACAAAAACAGCGCAGCAGACCAACACAATTTCCATCCTCAGGCCGCAGGCGTTGGTTGCTTCTGGTTAAATCCGAAGCGCCGCACAATCATCACGTGAAAGCTCTCTCGCCGTTTAAGGCAAACCCGCCGGTTGACGGCACTCTTGCCCCTTGACGGACAGCCGTCAAGGCACTCCCCCCATTAAACTAGTATGTTAACCCTGAAGAGGCCTTGACGGGTCTAAACTAGACCGTCAGCCGACATCTGTGGCTACCGGTGTATTTTGGCTTACTGACATCTTTGGCTTAAGGTCATAAGTGGGATTTCTTCCTGGACTGAGAGACTCACCGCCGTTGCCCCCATGAAGAGGTAGCTGTCATCTTCCTCAGGCTCCGTAGCCAATTTCTTGGAGGTCTCGGTAGTGTTTGTCAAGTCCTCTTTGCTGCCGCTCCTGCTTGCGGCCTTTGCACGTCCCCGTCTAGATGCTCTGTCCGCCTTGCTGGCGGGCGACCTTTTATGCTACAGGGAGAAACGACACCAAGAGCACTTATTAGTTACCAGGTATGTATATGGCCCTACCCACTACCCACTAGCCTGTAGTCACGTGACAAGGAGAATAGACTACTCAGTCACGTGACTTAGGCTAATGGGTAGTCCAACAGCACTATGTCAGCGGTTTGATACAGGCCACTGAGGCATGTGGCGAGGTTGCAAGTGTGCACGGCAGTATGATAGAACTCGCGTCAAGGCACCGTATGCGCGTGATACCTGTGAAGCGACTTTATCAACAATTTTGAGGATCTGCGCGCCCGTGATATACCAAGAGTCCTTTGTGTGTCCGCGGTTCGATGCAGGCCTTATATAAAGGCATGTGGCGAGGTTGCAACCGTGCACGGCAGTAGAGCTCGAAGGCTCCGTATCTGATACCTGGTCGACTTCTATCAATGACTTTGCAGATCTGCGCACCGGCGATCCGCCAACGTGCAAGAAGAAACGACACCAAGAGCACTATGTCCGCGGTTCGACACAGGTCATAGAGGCATGTGGCGAGGTTGCAAGCGTGCACTGAGCAGTAGAGCTCGAAGGCTCGGAGTCACTGCCGTATATAACAAAAACTACTGTACGTAGTATGTGAACAAAATATATAGGTGGAGAGGAGAGGAGGTGTTCAGGTGTTTGGTTGGACAAATCCGCATGATGCCTGTGAAGCGGACCTGTGCGTGGCCTGTGAAGCGACTCTATCAGTAACATTGTGCCTCCGCGCACCCGCGATATATCAAGAGCACTATACCAGTGGTTCGATACAGGCGAAAGAGGCATGTGGCGAGGTTGCAAGCATGCATGGTAGTAGAGCTCGAAGGCACAGTAGCAGTATCCGCATGATATCATGCCTTTGGAGCGACTCTTATGATACCTTGCGGATCTGCGACGCTCGCGATCCGCCAAGTGCAAGATCTCGAAAAAATATATAAACGGTGAAGATGATGAAGATGAAGAAAGCAAAAGATTCTCGATGCGCAATCCTGTAAGCACTACCGGAGCTTCACGCAACGGCTCGAACGGCCCACCTTCTTCTCATGAGCCGAGCCAACTCCCATGCCCCCCTGCGCTGCGATCGGATCCTCCTCCTCCTCCTCCTCGTCCCGTGCTATGCCTCCAATGTTGCCTCCTCCAAAGTCGTGGGAAGATGAACCATCATGGATTCGCCCTAGGGTTGGCGTTGCTTTAGTGCTTCGGCCGGCTGAAAGCGGAATCAGCCCCCCACTAAGGGTGCTGGACCCTACGGGGTTTGACCCAGCACGTGTGCCCAGCGGCACGAGCCCGCCTGCGAGCGACTTGCTCATGGTGCCCAAGACAATCTGGTGTTCCAAACGCGATTTTGACATTTTTCTGCATTTTTTTAACGAAAAAAATGGGTTTCCACATTTTGCGAGGCGTATACGAGTAGGGGCAGTCAATAGAAGTTTTCGCTCGGCAGTGCTCGTTGGCGCATCCTGATCAGCTAAGTCGATCGACAGCACGAGCTAAAGGAATTCCAGTGGGTCAAGGCGGGACGCAGCACGCGCCGCCTTGTCTTCAAGATGGCTGATAAGACGTGCATAGCTCTATTCGACTATAAGGGAGAAGGTGGGGTCAAACGGAATATTGATTTCTTGTCACTGGGACTTGGGGATGCTTTTGGGGACCTCCTTTCTCTCACGCACCTCCTGCTTAAGCTGCTGCTGCTGATGTTCCACCTACTAGCATGCCACTCCCGCTTTCCTACATGGGTAGTTAGCCCAATAGCTATACTGTCGGTCGATTTAGGATGCTTCTTGTTGCTTCGGCCTTCTATATCGCGACAGACTTGCCGCAGGCTTTCCTGTCCCGGAGTAAGCTCTTTTTCAGTAGATATCGTAACGGAATCGCTTGGATCGGTTCTCTGCTTGGTTCTCTCACAGGCAAGGAGCAGCTGAGCTTTCGGCAAGGGGATGTGATCAACCTGAAACGCATGCCTGCTGGGGAGGGGTGGGGCCTCGGGGAGATTGGCGGGAAGGTGGGCCACGAGTAGTAGTAGTTTTGGCATTGTTTACACCTGTGTCCCGTGCTCATGTGTTGTGCTACTTGGCAAGAGTCATCAGTATCACCACTGCTGCAGGTTGCGGGTACACTCGTACGCGTATTCAGACATTCAGACATTCAGACCCTCTAAACTCTAAAACCTATCATTAATAACAGCAATACTGATATTATAGGTACGGCGGTACGGGTTACGGGCACTACTCAGGTATTGCAGCAGTGTTAGACTCACCGCGCTGCCTGGTACTTAGCTAACGGCTGCTGTGGTTTGGTGACGAAATCCGAACGCACCTGCAACAACACTGCCGTCCGTTGTAAGTGCGCACTGGAGGGGGCTGCTTCGAAAGCTGGTCGCTCAGTAAGTACAAATGAATGGGTCCGCTCTTTCGCTGCGTAATGTACGCGCTAACGTAACGTACTGGTGTCATCGCTATCAAGGGGGAAAGCGCAGACGCGCCCAATTTCCTCCTCCTGCAAGGAACAATCTCTTGTTAGTGTAATTGTTGTCAGTGACGCCGCCGACAGTCCCGGATAGCCTCATCGCCCGCAAAAAAAAAAAGAAAAAAAGTTTACTCTGTACGCTGCACCTACCGCTTTGTCCGAAAATGTAAGGACCGTTTTGGGTATTAATATGAACATACAAACGGTGCTTTCATTTCCGGACACAGCAGTGGTGATACAACAGAATAGTATTCAGTCAGTATAATAATGCTTGTGCAGCAACTGCAAGTATTAATAGTATGCTATGATAGGTACCAGGGTATTATACCCGGCATACGATAAATGTAATTCAGACGTATACATCGTGTCACAGCCGGTCGCCCATATCATACCAGTGCACTTAGTAGACTAGCCTCTGTAGCTTGTGGCGGTAACTTCATATCATGAGTTCGTTTCTCAGGAGTGCCGGCGTACATCATGCTTCTGTCGAATGCAGGTGAGCCTGACGGACTTTTGTCTCCCGAATTTCGTACACACTGCCGCCAAAGCCGATAAGAATAGTTTTCGTACTCGCTCCTTCGCGGGAACGCTCACGTATTGCGCGAGTGTTACCGTATGCACAGTTTTGATCCATCATTAGTGCGGTGCCTTGCCAGATAATACCCGCACTAAAGTGGGACCCCAAACTATGCCGGGATAATGCGCGAGGTCGTGAGAAGCGATTTTCACCGCGCACTAAACGGGGGCCCCGTACTAAAAAGTGCCGCACTAACGGAACCACGACTGAATATACAACTCGACGAAATTCGACCAGCGGTAAAACTATATGGCAAGATCCGGAGGAGGCGTGGAAAGAGGGGAGAGGGGAGAGGAACTCCCACTCTGTGACGCTGGGTGTTAGTAACGGCGTAGATAGCAGGACAGACGACAAGGGTAGAAGGGACCAAAGTAACCAATCACATCAAGGCAATACAACAGCCTGCTTTTTCAAGTTTCAGTAACGCAACAGAAAACGAATGTTGTATTTCGAGCAAGACGATAACGACCTTTTTTCTGTTTCCCGCATTTTTGTGCACGTACGTTAAGCCGGCTTTGATCCAACGTCTTCCGGTCGGTACATCGTATACTGTACAAGAACAATGGTCACAGCGTCGAGCTACAAATATACAATAACAGCGGTGCTTTTCGTAATTGGGCCACGATAGCATACGTCGTTGACGACTTAACATACGTCATTGAACGAATTTTGTCAAACCTCATTGCTGCTGTATGGTAGCGAAGGCTAGGCCACTCCCAGTGGTAGGCGGCGAGGTCTAGTCTACGCAGGTTCCTTACCAGTTATAAACATAATACCTGGTAGGGAATTTTGCGGCGAAATAATTTATCCGCGCCGTCGGGCAAAGGTTAAGATTTTGTCTTGCTTCCGTGAGACCGCGGCAAGACGGTCCGAAATGGTAAAGCGAGCCGGGGCCTCTTTTACGTGGTACCTGCTACCTGGTACCCTTGTACCAGGTACATTTTAATACCTGGTGTAAATAGTGACTTTTAACAGTCGAATACTCGGCTCTTGCTACTAAGTCCCGTTTTCTCGCCTTCCGAAGCAATACAGGAATATTCTAGCAATGCAGTAGGCTTCTCCGGTGTTGAATACGACCGGAGGGCTCGAATTATGTCAGCACCTCGTCCCTGTCGACCGGTCCGAAGATTGTCGAGTCCAGGGTAGGAAAATCTCATCCTCATCACCGGAAATGAAAAACGCCTTCTAAATTGAAAACCCCGCCGACTGCGCCGGACGTTTTCCCAACTGCTTTATGCGTCTTAGACTGGATGGTTCCCGGTAAACTACGTGGCGATTTCGAACCGCGCTAGACCAGCGATGACTACCACCCGACCCGTGTCAACGCCAGCAACAGTCCAGGGTTTACCGTCCTCGAGGGCCCCGTCGACTGCCTCGCACGCGGCGAGACCGGACACCTTTTGGCAGAAACCGTTTGCGGGCGGTGCTGGTGCAGGTGCTGGTGCTGGTAACGGGAGAGCTGCCCCCTCCCAGCTTACCAACGCGCTGCCCCCGGCAGTTGGACAGGGCGTGGCTGGGGGTAGAGGAGGACGGGGCGGAGGGGGGGGGAGGATCGAGATGGTGAAAGCTCTGTTTGACTACGTCGCACAGGTGTGTACGTGTAATGACTGTCGGCTAAGGTAATGTAGCTGTAGCTAGGAACTCGCGCAACCGGATATTTGTAACTGTCATCAAATTGTGTGTGAATTGGTGGTCGGCGGACGCTTCAGGTAACTCGAAAGGGGACCTAATTGTTGGCGCGGTCAAAATTAGAACCTCGCCTTCGCTCGTAACTGGTAGTGTTTGGGCGTATTTGGCCTCTATCGTGCTGCTGGTGGGCCTTGAGCGGGTAATGCCTCGAGACGAACTGTGATGTGATGTACGGCGTAAGAGTCAGGCCTTGGCCCACGCCAGATATTCTATCCATTTTTTTCCGCTGGCAAAACACCGGAAGGGTTTTCCACTGTTTGGAGCAGACACGGAGATCTCCCGGTCGCGGACGTTATATGTAGCTACTTTCGCTGGCTGAGTATACTATATAATACGCGCCGCTTTGTCTGCCCACTGCGAGGTGGTGTGGGAAGCGGCGACAACGGTGTTACGGCAGGGGTGCGACTAAAATTCCTAACGCCCCTCACTTGAGGAGCTCTATAGCGCCCCCCCCCCCAAAAAAAAGTGACTTTTGAGAAAAATGAATGTGCAACCCGATGAACGATCCCATGGTCTAGGCATACTGTAGAACGAACAGTATAGTAAAAACACGACGGGATTTCCAACGATACGATTATGAAGTACTGTAGTTTTGTTGGTTGATGAGCCCCGTCAGTCAGAAATATTTTTTGGCCAAAAGCCAAAAAGAGGTACAGTACCCCTATCCCCTATCATAGCACGCGTCCATGGCATGACTGATGCCACTGCACGATCGGTCCCCTTGCCCCCCCCCCCCCCCCCCCCCCAAACCAGGACACGGACGAGATTGGATTCCGAGCGGGCGGTATCATCCGCGTGCTGGAGAAGAAAGGGGAGTGGTGGAAGGGAACTATCGACGGCAAGACTGGCCTGTGAGTGCTTTGTGTTCAGACGTGATGTTTTCCGGCGTTGTTTCTGTGGGATAATAACCCGCAGGTACACCTGAATCTGTCTATAGTCTGTCTTGGGTTTCGACTGCTTTTGGTCTTATATTTTAGCCAATCAGGCCATACTTTGTCCCCCCCTATGCGAACGAATGCCACCGTCGCGCTGTAGTGGGAGAGGGGCAACGCAGCAACAACCCGCTCCTGCTGAGTGTTTTTTGTTTAGGCACCATGTTTTCCTACCGTATAGTCGCTTTTTGTTCAGGCACCATGTTTTCTCACCTCACGGTCGGAGACGAAAGTCGGTCTGTCCGTTTGGCCTACTTCTTGCCCGTTGACGTGCCGAAGATGTTGCACCACATTGTGTTTTGGAGACCAGTGCGACGTTAGAGCACTCATTGGCCGCGTTGCGCTCCCCTGTACTGCGAAATGTGGGTACCTTACTACCACTGCAGCTGCGGTATATAGCGCCAGATTGTGGGATTCAAGCGGTAGGTACCCTAGTCCCCTCACTCCATCCCATGCGTACTGGCGTCTTTCGGTTCTCAATTATACCGTCTATTGCAGCTTAAAAGCAAAATAGTTGACGTTAAACCAGCGATTTTTCATCTATTGCATTTAAAAAAAAAATTGTAGACGTTATTATACGAGCTGTAAATACCACTCACCTCCGCGTATCTTTCTTTACGTCCGGCAGATTTCCCAGTAACTACGTACAGCGCGAGGCCGCCTTCGTACCGCCCGTCGCTGCCACCACCGCGCCCGCAGCCGCGACCGCGGCAGCTGCTGCCGCGGCCGGCGCTGCATCGCGCGTCAAGTCTACCCGTAACACCGGCGTCTCGTCGCCGAGGAGACGTGCGACCATGGCAGCCACGTCCGCCGCTCCGGCTTCCTCCATATCGTCGCCGCGTGCTGCGGGAACCCCTCCGGCGCGATCTGCGCCTGACGCGGTGCCGCCCCCGCCGAGGGCGGTTTCGTCGAGGACGACTGCGGTCACCGCGTCGGTAGTGGTTCCTCCCCCGGTCCCTACGTCGGCGGTGCCGGCGCCGGCGAAGGGGCCACCCGTGGGGGTGGTGCCACCGCCTGTGCCAGTGTCAGCGGCCACGGCGGCGCATGGTGTAAGCTTCGGCGACGGCACTGCGAGCGGGCAAGGGCTGCTGCTGTCGGCACCCCCGACGCAGAAGGCGTCGGGGAACAGGCTTGTCGCTGGCGCGAGGAATATTCTGCGAAGAGCGTCTTCTTCCGTCGTTGGAGTCGGTCAGCTAGGGTGAGCGTGGGGTTTTATGGGGTGGGGGTGTGTGGTTTAGGGTGGTGTTTTTCCTCCGGTCGTTGTACCGTATGCGTTTTCGGCGTTTCGCACGCGATTTTCTCGTCCTTGTTTCGTCTGCTGCTATCAGGCAGTGTATGTATCCCGTATTTACTGCCGAAACCCCAAAAACGTTCTCTTTACTCCATATAATAAACGTTCTCTTGACTCAAGTAGGTAATCGTTTTCGTTTCTCATGTACCGGTATCTATGCGTTCTCGTTCCCCAAGTAGTTAAGAGTGCTCTTTGCTCAAGTAGTTAAGCGGTCTCGTTTCTCAAGTAGTTAAGCGTCATCACATCGCCTGCTGCTCGCTCTCTGTGATGCCTCTCAATCGCCTAATTTCCTGTTGAACAGCACTGCTCCCAAGCGAACGTGGCAGACATGGGCGTTTGCAGACATCATGGCGGACGCCTACCTGCGCAGGAGGGAAAGCGAGAGACCCGATCTGACGGCCTTGGCAGCTAGTGCGGCGTTCGTGTCCAAAGCTTTCGGGGAGTTATGCAAGGCGAGTTTTATGGGGACTCGTGTTTCATTTTCAAAAATATGTTTGATCAGGCAGGGGCGGGGGGGGGGGGGGTGGGTGTTGCATGTATGCGTCCATGTTCTGTGCACTGGTGACAAGCTGCTGATTTGAACGCATGTATATACAGTAGTGGTCCCTCTATAGCGCCGGTATGTGCCATCCCAAATACCGGCACTATAGCGGCAACCGGCACTACGACGCATTAGGCCACTACGGGTTGTTCCCATCTGTGCCAAGCGATTTCACAAGCGCTATAGCGGGCAACCGGCTCTTTAGAGGGACCACTGTAGCTATTATTGACACCACTCAACACATCCATCTTGAGTCCCAACACATCCATCTCGGGTCCCGACGTGATCATAAACGACACAACCAACACGACCACTGCTACGAAGAAATCTTCGGGGTCCGCTCGCGCTTCGCCGTCTGCGGGTCTAGCTTGCTCTTTGCCGTCCGCCGGTCTAGCTTGCGCTTTGCCGTCCGCCGGTCCAGCTTGCGCTTCGTCGTCCACCGGCGCAGCTCGCCGCGGCGGAGCGGCGGGTATCCGGCCGGTTACTTCTCCCAAGAAAAGTGCTGGTGGTGCTGGTGCCCGTTCTCCTACGCCACCTACGGGTGCGTCGTCAATCGCCACACCGACCAAACAGGGTCTCGCTTCCCCTTCTTCTGGAGGGGCTTGGTCTTCTCCGTCGTCTTCGAAGAAAGAACTGCGAAATCCGAGCTAACTTCAGCAGTACCGTGCGATCGCTGTCCGAAGCGCTTTGAGAGGATCTCGGCTCCGGCCGGGAAACGAGTGGCATTTGCATCTTGGCAAGATCTTGCTTGCCCCGGGAATGGAATAATCCTCTTCTGGGCTACAGATTGGGAATTTTGTTCGCGGTCGATTAGGGAGGGGACGGTGTCCTACGCCCTCGATAGGAGAGGCGGCGTCAAATGACTGCTTCTTTGTGTCTGCTTTCCCTCAACCTATTTAACGTTGAGGGAACACGGATACGACGAAGCCATCATTCAACGCCATCTCCCCTGTCGAGGGCGTACGATACCGTCCCCTCCTTGATCGACCGCGAACATAATTCACAGTCTGTAACCCAGACGAGGAGTATCCCACCCCCGGGGCTAGTCAGATATTTGCAAGAGGCGAACGCCACTCGTTTCCCAGCAGGGGCCGAGTTTCTCTCAAGGCGGTTCGGACAGCGATTGCACCGCACTGCTGAGGTTAGCACGCATTTCGTAGTTCCCCCTTTCTCCGAAAATGACGGGGAAGACCAAGCCTCTCCAGAGGAAGGGGATGCGAGGCCCTGCTTGGTCGGTGTGGCGTATGCCGACGCAAGGCGACGCAACCGTACGTGATGCGGGAGAACGGGCAACAGCACCACCATCACCTTTCTTGGGAGATGTAGCCGGTCCGATGCCCGACGCTCCGCCGCGGCAAGCTGCGCCGGTGGACGGCGAAGCGCGAACGGCGCCGGAATATTTCTTCGTAGGGGTGGTCGTGTTGTTCATGGTCACGTCGGCACTCGAGATGGATGTGTTAAGAGATGTGCAAGGGTGTGTTTAGAAGTAGCCGGGTATCTACCCGGGTGTGGCCAAAAAGATCAGGGTTGGTACCCGGGTTACCTCAGAGTATATACCTACTAAACACACCCTTGGAGGTGTGTCAATACGGGGGGTTGCTCAAAGCTGGCGCGCTATATTTTCGACGATCAAAGCAGCGGGTCAAACGAAAAGTAGACGGTAACGCCAAAAATGATCATCGCGAGTAAACATCGGGTCGAACGGGTCAGAGTGGGTCAAACAACAAAAGGTGGCCGGTAGAATACGCCAAAACGCCAAAAGAACTGCCAAAGAAAATATAGAAGAAGCTTCTTCATAAAAATGAGAGCTTCGAAAGAAGGGAAGTTAACACGGAGCAGCCAACACGAAAGTATATGTGTAGGTACTCGTAATATTCATCGTAGCACTACTACCGGTATTACGATACGTTCAGCAGCGGCAGCAGCAACATTATGATAGCACGGGAGCAGTATCATACATGTACTGGTACGTGATACTATCAGCAGTAGCCAACGCATCCCGCAGATACTCGTAGATCGAAGGGTACTTACGCCGCCACGAGACTGTCGATAAAAGAATATGCCGAGCCTGTCATAAATCATTAACGCATGATATCCTTGAAAAGATGCGGGTACAGCAAGCCTCGCCGGGACACGGCGCGAGCACAGCCAAGACCGCCCCCTGTCGGAGTCGGGGCAGGCGAGCACGATTAGGCACAGCGAGGAAACAGTGGACTCGTAGCACTGCTACCGGTACTGTGATACGTGCAGCACCAGTATATGTACGAGATTGTGCAACAACAAACGCCAGTTTGATATACCTGGTGTTCCACAGGAGTTGTATCATACCTGGTATGTGTACACTGGTACGTATGGTACCAGCAGTAGCCTGTAAAAATCCAGTGCCTCTACAAAAACGCGGTCCAACGCACCCGTCAAGGCCAGTGCTCGGCAGGCGGCCGACGTGTGGTCCCTGGCAGGGACCAATTTCGAGGGTAGCTAACCACTTATTCGAGAAAATAGTTGACATGTAGTTTGAACTATATTTGTCTAATCCTATCCCAACCAAACCCAATCAACCAATGTAGGGATAATCCACTTCGTCTCGTACACATTATGCCTTCACTATATTCTCGAATAAGTGGTTAAGCTCTTCTGCCAAGTTATGCCTTGCGGGGGGGAGTTACAACGTAGCGGGAGAATGGTCGCCCGGCCTCCTCCGCCTCATCCTAAAAAAGGTCGCTCGCGTTCTTCACGGCCAGCGCCAAACAACTGCTGTCGCGTTCTGAGCTCGCAGTGGTAGATTTTGAAGGAACAAACCATCGCGCACCCGGAGAGCGCCAACAGTTGTTTGGTGCTGGCCGCGGAGACGCGAGCGACATTTTTTGGGATGAGGCGGGGGAGGCCGGGCGGCCATTCCCCCGCCACGCTGTATCCCCCCCTCGCCAGGAAGGACTTGATGCCTGCCAGTGACTTCCACACGTCGGCCGCCTGCCGAGCGTTGGCCTTGATGGCCGTGTTGACGGCCGCCAGCTGGTTGGGCCACCACCACCACCTCCCCCACCACCATCAGCATTGTCGTACATATGTTTATAGTACGAAGAGCTCCTTGACGCAGCTTTCGTGGTGCAAAAGGTTGCCGATACGGTGGCATCTAGTCCGCGTTCAGCTTTTTTGCCGGAGTACGCTGCGGGAAAGGTGGTGACGCTGGCTGCGACTATCGATCGCTCGCAAATTATCGGGCACTCATTCCTGTGACATTCCATAAAAAAACGAAATATGTCAGCTGTGAGATCGATTAATGGAACTCGTCTTTACAAGCTGCGTATATTAATAGTTCGGTGGTGCGTTTTGACAGGCACAAGTGTGACCAGTGTAAAAATAATGAACGTGTTATAGAAAAATATAAAAACGGTAGGTGTAAGATCGATTTTTGGAAACTTATCTTTGCAAGCTGCGTGTAACAATATTTCGGTCGCGCTTTTGAGCTGGTGAGGGTTGACCTTGCGATGCAAGTTTCAGCTGTAGCTGTTAGGGTCGACCTTAACTTTGCGAACTACTGTTTTACCTGCTACTCGGCAGGTGACGCAAAGCCCCATTCAGCGCCAGCTGCACCGTGCCCTGGACGAATGTGGGGAGACTTGCCGCAAGTTCCGCGCCGGCCAAGGAGACAACAACGCGTTCCTAATGGTGAGTGCTGCTTGCTCACCGTGGCTGTGTTTATGCCGTCGCCGTTCGTGGATTCACAATCTAACGATTTAGGCGAACGCAAAAGTGTACCAGGTACGACGCAACGTACTGTGTATGATGTGGTACTGCGCTTGGTGTAGTGATAAAGATATTGCTGTCGCCATCTTGTTCTCCAGACCCTGCTAATGGGTTTTTCTACTTGTGTATGATGTGGCGATGGAGATCTTGCTACCGCCGTCTTGTTCTTTAAACCCTGCTATGTATCGGGGTTTTATGCTAGTGTGGCACTGTTGTTTAGTCCGCCGCGTTTTGTAGCTCTCGTCAGGAGTGCACCGTAAGCTCTTGAACCAGATAAGTTTGTCTTGCAGAAGAGCAGTATCGAATGTACCACGGCTTCCTGCCATTCACCCTTTTCCTACCTGCCAGTTCCTCAACGCCTGGGTGCAAAAGATACGGGGGCTTGGAGTGGGAGACCTAGCGATGGCCCCCTGCGGCTGGATTCGGCCGGATGGTACCGGCCACATGGTGGTTTTCGTGGTGATGAGGCAGGCGGCGGAGGGTTTCTCGTTGTCGGTAATCAACCCCTGCGGAGAGGGAGCGGAGTACCACGCCCAAGAGGCTGATCCTGTCAAGGGGAAGGTAAGCAAAGACAGTCCTAATAGCCTTCTCCAGTTTCCTAAAACATTCCTCCCTATTCCCACCAACCGAATACCCTAGAATACCCAACAATGTTCGTTGCTGCACCCGCACCTCCTGCCTTTTTGAGCCGGTTTGCTACTTTCGAGCCGGTTTGCTACTGCATGCATGCTCTGCAGTTGTACATTTAGCTGTGTTTTCAGCTGGTTTCCTACGGTTGAACCTGTTTGCTACTGCATGCATGCTCTACAGTCCTATGCTTACTTCGTCGCGGTGGCTTCACACCCCACCGTGAGGCGATGGGTCTTGGAAGTCTAGCTCGCACGCTGTCTGTACTAACCCTTTTCGGACTTGAGAGCGAGAATGCGTCGAAAAAAAGTGACGATTGCAACGCCGGCCATATCATACCAAGCAGCTCGGGCTGCGGGTGTACGGGAAGTATCCGAGCCACAGCATCAGGCGCCATACGACACGCGCGCGCGATGCTGACACTCGTGCGGCTGCTCGCTATTCATAGACGGTTGATAAGATCGCATTCCTCGTGTTTTTGATCGGTGTACATGGGTCCCAGAAGTGTTAACGGATAGCTGATACTCGCTTGTAGGAAACAATCTAGTAGCAAACAATCAATACATGTGTCCCGTGCACGACGCTTGCCGAGCTCGGCAAAGCCGGGGATCTTCGGGACGCGGTCGGTCTTGTGTTGAAACCAGCGAGTCCAGATGAGATCCGATACCCATGTATCTCAGCTGCATCCTTCCACCCTGTTGAACACACGATGTGCAGATTATTCCCGTGTATTTCAGCTGCATCCTATCACCCTGTTGATTACACGATGTGCAGATTACACCCATGTATCTCAGTTGTATGTTACCGCTCTGTTGAACGCACGTTGTGCAGATTATACCTATGTATCTCAGCTGCATCCCACCGCCCTGGTGAACACACGATGTGTAGATTCTACCCATATATCTCAGCTGTATCCTACCGCTCTGTTGAATACACGATGTAGATAAGATCCTACACCCATGTATCTCAGCTGCATCCTATCAACCTGTTGAATGCGCTATGTCCATGCGAGATCCGATATCCATGTACCTCAGCTGCATCCTGTATTGCCACCCTGTTGAACTCGCGATGTGCAGATGAGATCGGTGGCATCGCTGTTGCTGGGCGACGTGCCTGGTCATCGCGTCCGTGACTCGTCGTTCTGGACGCTGGCGTACCGGCAGCTGGTTCACGCTCGACCGGACAATGGGCCGAAGCACCTCTACGAGAGACTCTTGCCCTACCTCAACTCTCGGCCGTTGTTGTCTAACGTTCCGGCGGGCCTGTCCAAAAAGGTCAGTACTCACCACCTTGTATCCATAACGGTCGGCGTCCCCGATGGTCTAGTGGGTTAACCGCGTAACGACTAAGGTCAATGTCGCGGGTTCGAGCCCCCCCGAGTGCATACTCGTACTCGTAGGGACTTTTTCTTGTGCTAAAAA